>CM021108.1:542495543-542783463 GCA_007115665.2 Sequoiadendron giganteum
GAGTCAAGGTCACAGGTTTGAACCCCTCGCTTGAGCTAGGGGGATTGTTGAAAGGTGTCACCCTTGGTCTCCTCATCATGGGCCAACACGGTGCTCGAGCTTTTTGACATGGTTTAACCACCTTGTGTGGATCTTGGATTTTGTATAAATCCAATGGTTGTATTGGAAATTAATAGGTTGATCTTTTGGTGCAACGACAACCATCTTTGCAATAGAGAGGGGCTTACCACATATTTATAATTTTTTGAACTTGGGCATGGGAAACGCAAGCATGATGGTGCAAGTGTATGTGTGAAGAGAGCTCTAGTTAAGGAACAAATGAAGATCTGAGGTGGTGCAACATTCAATAATGCACGTTCTATTATTGATTGGTGTACTTATGCATTATCGCAAGGAGGGACACTTGGTTCAAAAGTGTGCAGGTTCCTTTGGATGGTTGAGGAGGGCACAATGGGAGATAAATTATAATGTCAAAAAATTAGAGAATCTTCAATCGTGCATTCATTTCGAAGCTCATATAAAATTCATGGACAATATGGAAACAAGAGTTGGCTTGTTTTTCTCAAAATTTTATTCAGTGTGATTGGGATCAATGTGAGCTAAGTGAGTGGTTAGGTACATGGATTCCACAATACCTAACCCCTTTATCTGTAGCACAATACTCTTTAGAAGATGAAATGGAAATTTCACTTGACTATGACCATATTTCAAATCTTGTACAACCAAACATGTCTATGTAGTTGTAGCACCATAGGGGATGAAGAGAGATCAAACTATTGGTTGGCATGATATGTATAGGGAAAGAATAATCTAACACAACTGATGATAGATGATGATGGGTTCATGTATCCTACAGGTTCAGTTGTTGTTGTCAAAACTTGGTTGCGAACGTATATGATTAGAAATAATGACATACCTACATTTGAAGACTATGAGAAACACAAAACCATTCTCATGTATTCACACCTTGTTATATCAACACATTTTAACTTATTGAGACATCATGTTAAACCAATAACAAAGGAACTATGTAAAACTAGTAGTTTTTATCATGAAGCATTAATTGATACTCTAAAGGTAAGAGGTGACCCTTCAAACACACTTGAGTAGTAGATCATTTGTTGTAAGGGATAGGTATGATATTCTTCATCTTATTTTGATTAGTGTTCATAATAATTAGATTGCTTGATTTGTTTAGGCTCATCATTTAGGTTTTTTAGAATAATATAGATTTTTTATTCTAAGTATGTTTAGTTAGATAAAGAAACTAATGAAAGTGATAAAAAACTAATGATCATACAAATTTTTTATTCTAAGTATATTGCGATGTTTGTGGCATGATGGACCATGGAGTTGTTTCAAAAATAGCCAATTTTGATCCTTTTGTAGAGGTATGTAAAAAATTAGTAAATTTGATATTATATTTTCTCTTCTATGGTCTATTATTGAAAATTTTCATGATACTTATATGTAGTTTAATTTCTATCTTGATGGTTTCTATAGGTTCTTGTCACTCCAAATCATCAATGTGCTACTGTTCTGGAAGAGCATGATGATTATTTGTTTGTGGTAAGTGATTATTTTGTTATATGCAATTCCACAATTCAATTTCTATATATTAATGCATACAATTCTTTTTGTATCAGTTGCATCTTCAGATGAGTGAAGAGAGGAGGACTATGTATTAAGATCATTTTTTGTATGCCTACATGGCAGTTTTAAACATATGTTTAATACTATCGATATATGTGATATTTTATGTCCATATGAATCTTTTGTAATAAGCCTGTATGCCATTATTGGATATATTATATACTTTTATCGACATATATCATTGTATAGCCTTATGATTTTTTGATTAATTTAAATATTATTTCACCATTGCTATCAAATTATATAGTTTTATCCTAAAATTTGTCAACATGAGGATACTTTTCAACTTATGTGTTTTCATGTGTAAAATTTGTATTCAAGGGTATACTTTGTATTCATGTGTGTACTTCATGACTTATGTGTATTTGAGTACATGATTCACTTATTTACATGTATTTGAGTACATGCTTCACTTATTCACTGGTTCCTAGCATAAACCTACCCATTTGAATGTGTTATAACTATCGGTTTAGTAGCATGACAGACAAAATGAAAGTTACACTACCTTACAACTCTACACTGCATGCATTTGACACATTTATCATCAACTAAAAACTTGACACCATTGAAAATGTCTTAGAGATATCAAAAACCAAGAGAGGTTATTATAGTGGGTCCCTAGGTGATTCCTTAGCCTCAGACATAATGTGTATAAGCACCATGGTTTATGAGTAATATCTTGTCAAAGTTTTCTACCTTTTTGTACTTTGGTCTCTTAAGAGACTTCATTGGTACATTGTAGCTCAAACTATTTCAGTGTGTTTGGGTGCAAAAAAAGACCTTTACTACCATAAACCCACCCATTTAAATGTGTTGGAACTGTCATTTTGGTCACACAACAAACATAATGAAAGATACACCACCTTGCAACTTTACACTGCATGCATCTAACACTTTTTCCATCAACTAAAAGTTCAACACCACAAGAAAATTCCTTATAGATATAAAAAAATGAAAGAGGTTATTGTAGAGCGGCCCTAGGTGATCTTGTAGCCTCATAATTTTTTTTTGTAAGTGCCATGGTTTTTTAGTAATAGCTCATCAAAGTTTGTTGCCTTTTTGCACTTTTGTCTCTTAAGAGACTTTGTCAGTACAATGTAGACCAAACTATTTCAGCATTTTTAAGTGTGAAATAGGATCTTTCCTAGCATAGATACACCCATATAGACATGTTGGAACTATCAGTTTGGTCACACGATGAACATAATGAAAGTTACACCACCTTGCAACTTTACACAACACACATATAATGCTTTTTCCATCAATTAAAAACTTAACACTACAAGAAAATGCCTTAGAGATATAAAAAACTGAGAGAGGTTATTGTAGAGAGGCCCTAGGTAAACCCATATCCTCAGAAGATATTTTGTAAATTCAAAGGTTTTTGAATAATAGATCTTTAAAGTTTGCTACTTTTTTGCACTTTGGTCTCTTAAGAGACTTCACTAGTACAATGCAACTTAGAATATTTCAGCATGTTTGGGTGTGAAATAGGAACTTGCATAGCATAAACCCACCTATACAAACATGTTGAAACTATTGGTTTGGTCGCATGACAAAAAAAACAAAAGTTGCACTACCTTGCAAATTTACGTTGCATGCATCTGACGCTTTTTCCATGAACTAAAAACTTGACACCACGGGAAACTGCCTTGGAGATATCAGAAAATGAGAGAGGTTATTATAGAGGAGCCGTAGGTGATCTTGTATCCTTAGAAAGAATGTTTCCCAATGCCATAGTTTGTGAGAAATAGATTGTCAATTTTTTTTGCCTTTTTCACTTTGGTTTCTTAAGAGACTTTTTTTGTACAATGTAGCTCAAACTATTTCAATGTGTTTGGGTGCAAAAAAATACCTTGCCTTGCATAAAACCACCCATCTAGATGTGTTGGAGTTGTCATTTTGGTTGTACAATGAATAGAATGAAAGCTACACCACCTTGCAACTTTACATTGCATTCATTTAACACTTTTTCCACCAACTAAAAACTCAACACCACGGGCGAATTCCTTAGAGATATCAAAAACTGAGAGAGGTTATTGGAGAGGGCCCCTAGGTGATATCGTAGCCTCAAATAAAAAAATTATAAGTACCATTTTCTTTGAGTAATAGCTCTTCAAAGTTTCCTACATTTTTGTACTTTGGTCTCTTAATAGACTTCGCCAATAAAATGTAGCTCAGACTATTTCGACGTGTTTGGGTGCAAAAAAAACCTTTCCAAGCATAAAATCACCCATCTAAGCATGTTGAAAATTTTGATTTGGTTACATGATGAATATAATATAAGTTACATCACCTTGCAACTTTACACTATATTCATCTAATTTTTTTCTATCAACTAAAAACTTGACACCACAAGAAAATTCCTTAGAGATATCAAAAACTAAGAGAGGTTATTGTAGAGGGGCCCTAGGTGATCCTGTAGCCTCAGAAGGAATGTTTCTAAGTGCCACAGATTTTGAGTAATAGCTCATCAAATTTTTCCACCTTTTAGCACTTTGGTATCTTAAGAGACTTCACTGGTACAATGTAGCTCAAACTATTCAGCATGTTTGGGTGAAAAATAGGACCTTTCCTAGCATAAACCCACCCATATAGACGTGTTTTAATTTTTATTTTGGTCGCATGATGAAAATAATGAAAGTCACATCACCTTGTAACTTTACATTGCATGCATGTTAGTTTGGTCTAATGGCATGCATGCATGTCAGTTTGGTCTAATGGCATGCATGCCATTGAGTTTCATGATCAGTCAATTTGGTCTAATGGCATGTATGACATTGAGTTTCAAGTGAACTTATGTATTAGGGTTAAATGACATAGATTATATTTCCATTATACATCAAAATTTTATGCCATGTATAATGCATTTGTTTATGCATCATAATTAAATGACATCAACTCTTGTCTTTGATTTTTTAAATGGTGTATGACATATGTGTTAGGTTGAATGGCATATATGACAACATCATACCAATTTTGGATTTTTTGTTAAGCATACATCATAACTAATGTTCATTATAGTGTACTCAATGTGTTTATTCATGCATATTGATTATGAATTTTTGGGTGAAATTTATAACAACACATCAACCACTAACTTGTATGGATTTTAGTTGATGGTTACAAATTATTTTGTATGGAAGTTTTTTGAAAGTTGTTTGTTCATGCATTATGGTTGAGTGGCATTGATGCTTTTACATGACTGTATGGAATTTGCATGAAGGAATTGATGATATATATCATTTTGTTGTATGTTGGGTTTTTTTGAAAGGTTTCATTGCATTTGTATTACATTTATATATTCTTATTTGAAGATTTCATCAAACTCATATACCAAGTTTGGTGTGGGTCAAGGTTGATTGACATATATGAAAATATCATATGAGTGTTATTTATTTTGTGTGAAGTGTGCATTATGACTAGTGTGCATTAAGCCCATATGGTATGCCTAGATTTCTTATTCATGCATTATGGTTAGCAACATTCATAGTTGTGTATTATGATAATAAAAATTGAATGTGGAAGGAAAAATAACATGCATGTCATGGAGTTTTATTTTATTTTTGTAATGGTTTTATCACACTCATATGGTGTGCATATATAGTGTTTTCTCATGCATCATGGTCGAGTGATGTCTTATTTATTGATCATGATTATTGTATAGATTTCACATGAACAATATTATGAACATACATATCTTTTTTATTTGTAAGGACTTTGTTTTAAGGTTCCATCAAACCACTATGATGTACATAATATTCTTGTTTATGTATCATGGTTGAAAGATAGTGATTCTTATTCATGATGATTTATACCTTTTACATGAAGGATCTAGTGAAAGGTTATTAAACTTGAAGGTTTTAATGGCATGAATGTCATTGAGTTATAATAGGTTTGTTTGATGGTTGCATCACTCATATGGTTTGTATTTAATTTTTAGCACCACTGAGTGACATTGATTTTTATCAAGATGATTATATTACTTCAGAATGAAGACTCTAATGAAATATATTTCATTAAGTTGTATGGGATTTATTTGAAGTTTTTAATCAATCAAAAGAATCAATTCCATAAGATTATCATAAACTTCTCTTTTCATTTTTATTTCCTTGTCTATGAGACCACAATTCTTTGAGACATTTTTTCAAATAGTTCTTCTCAACAAATATTATACAGTTCTTCTCATACCATTTTTCATTAATTTTAGCTTCTTTTGAAAAAAAATCAATTTCCTCCTTCATTACAAGAATTCCAAAAATAAAATAATGTGAAATGTAAATTCATTCAAGAGAGCTTAAAATCATGTGTATTCTCAACTTGAGTGTTCAACATGAAACACATGAAGGTAATCAAATATTTGAAAAATCTATTACACTTCCTCTTTGTTGGTACCCATATGAAACTTTGCCTACAATCACATTGGTAGTCTTAGCTCAAGTCATTCCTATTATGTTGTTAATGTCTATTGGATTCTTTGAAAGAACCTATTTTAGGCTTTTATCCATAGCAAAAAGGTGGTAAATTGTTTGATAAAATACATTGGCAGACATGTATGAGAAATGTGGTAGAATAGAAAAGACATTGAATTTTTTGAAAAAATGCCTCGAATAAATATGATCTCATGGAATGCAATGTATGTGAACCTTAATATGAATGAACTCTAACATATATGGGTTACCAATTGTAATTCATAAGTTCTATTAAAATGTAATTTTTTTAATCTATAACATGTTATTGATCATAACTTTAAACCATTCTAAAATAATTATACGTTCTAATTTAAAGTTTCAAAGTAGAAATACATGCAAAAAAGGAACAAATTAGATCAAATATAAATTATTATATATCAAAATATAGAATAATTGTGTTTGTGCATATACAAATTTGGTATATATGCCTACTCATAGCAAGTTTTACAAAATGTGGCATATATGCCATCTCAAGATCTATCAATCCCTAAATGTATCAATCTCTATCAAATCCTAATCATGTGTTGGATCATCAAAATTCAGCCTCCTCAAAGAACTTAGTAGCTCTGAAGTTTCTTGCACAATAACAATTCAAAGCATAAAATATATTAATTATGTGAATGGTTGACAAGATAGACTAGTACTAAATAGAAAATTATAAACCATAATTTAAAAATTATCAATTTAACATCAAAATCACTATATTAAACTATAATATATCATAAATTAAATTCTTGTTACTTTAGGTCTTCCTCTTTTCTCTGTAAGACGTTTTACATATGATTGTCCCTTAGGACGATCAAGAGTCCTTGTATAATGAAATGGTCCCAGATTCGTCACATTACTTAATCTGGTAGGGGTCTATAGCAAGTAATAAAATTGATACGAATTAATATATAATTGTCAAAAAATAATCATATTCACTAAAAATATATCTACTCCTATCTAAACATATATATCTACAATATAAAATAAACACATAACTACATGTACACTTTTTGTAGATAGGCTCATGATGGATGAACCAACTAAGAAGATTTCTTATATTAAAAATGACAAGAATTTAACACAATTTAAATGCACATGTACATATAATAATAATGTTGAGAAGAAAATATAACCTTTTTTTATGCTTCTTCCAATGTCTCAACAATAGTCAAAATGGTTGTAAAAGTACCAGGATGCTACATAAAAAGACAAGAATACATTAGACTATCAATCTATGTACATATATTTAAACATAATAGATTTCAAAAATTAACATCTAAATAATAATTTAAATGATACCATTTTTGGAAAGAGACACTGGACAAGTCATATAGTGTTGTCATTGATGGAAACCCTAGTTAGTAATCCCATTCGCACCTCATTAATTGCTTATACTGAAAGTCAGACTGAAGATATGTATTCTCTTTCAAAGCTAAAACAAGGCATTCAACAGAGTTGTGTACATTGACTCATATGTAATTTCCTATTATCATTTTTTGTTGTGGATCTTAATGAAGGTCTTTATATGTATGAACTATCTTATCCTTGAATCATCAAGGTTTGCATAGATTGGTGTGCAAGTTAGAAGATCTGGTTTATTGATTTTCAGTCTAACAGTGTAGAAAGGATGAATAAGATGAGAGTAGCGTGTTGTGGATCTTTGAGGCATAATTTTTTAAGGTGTTTATGTTTGAGACATGTTGTTTTGGATCCTTACTATGTTTTGTCTGACATTATTTGATTCATATTGATATTTGTTTATGGATTGGGCTGACAGTTTGTGCATGTCTCATATTTTGTTAAAGCTGACATGCAGTTGTTCTAATCTCTAGTTTCAGATGCATATAATTGATCATTCATATCATTTTGATAAATGATGTGAGATTTAGAAGGAATATAGATTGATTGTGCATAGTTTTACTTGAGAAAAAAAAATATTGCTGATTCGAATTAAAGAAAAATTTTCAAGAGCAGAATGAGACAAAATGTGAAGAATACGACCAATGTGCTTAACCAGAACTATAATCAGGCATTAGAAGATGTTATTTTATTAGTTCAAAATATTTCAGATGTAATCCAAATTTGACTATAAGAAAGTGAGTCTTACTTTGGGTAGTGAGCCTTATTATATTTGAGTAGTGAGCTCTAGGAAGTGTGCCTGAATGCATGTGCATTCCATTTGTAAACACTTATTTTGAGTAGACTCAAATTGTGGATTAACCTCCACTGTGTTTTTTCCCCTAATAGGGTTTCCACATGAGAATCCTTGTGTTATGGTGTTGTGGTTGATCACCTTATGTTCTTGCATCTTTCTTTTGGTTCAATTCTATAAGTGGTTTAAAGATCAATTTATTAAAGCTAAATTTTGGAGAACACTGATTCACCCCCCTCTTAGTGTTACTTCATTCCAAAATTTGGTATCAGAGACTAGTTACTCAGAACAAATTTGATAGCATGGGGAAGATCTGAGAAAGTGATTCAATAGATTCTGGCAGTCTTCATCAACAATATTTAGTGGCACTAGATGATATTGATTAGTCCAAATCTTAAGTCTGGGAATTGAAAGCAAGCCTCATGAATGTTGAGAAATTCATTCAATCATTGAAATATCAAATCAATAAGTCTAGTCACAAGAGAAGCTATAAGAATTTTTACTAGTTTGAATTCATTCAGTAAGTTTACCACATTGAAATCTGTGAAGAACCAAACTATAATTGAGGCAATAGGTTCCAATTTCGATAGAAGAGACATGACAATTAATGTCATCATTGAATTGGATGTAAAATTTTCTTCTATGGTTATTGGATATAAAATCTATCACTCCAGTTGGGATAACTTTGTATTTGGTACTGCAATCTATGCAGCGTATTAAATGATCAATGAAAATTCAGAATATGACTTATGTGAGTTACTTTGAAGCCAACTAATTGAAAACACTTGGTAAAATCAAGAAGTTGAAGAATAAATTTTTCAAGTATGTCAATTTGTTGTTGTGTCTATTCTTCTACTTCATGAATGAAGTTTCGAGAGTTGGTAAAGTGCAATGGGAAGGTGATAGACCTATAGCTGTTCAAATTAGAGACATCTTATACAAAATTGGAGATAGAAAAGCAAGGAAAACTACTATATGGGGCTACTTCAAAAGCTTTCAGAATAAAATTCAAGCTATGGAAAGGATTCCTAAATCTATTGTGGAAAATTATATGGACACTATTTTCTTCATGGTTGACATTGATCAATGTTTGATGGAAGCAACAAAACATAGAATAGTTTGGATAATGCCTATGGGATATGAGGTTGAAGAACACATTTTGGAGTTGTATGCCAAACACTTGTTGAGTAAACCTCAGGATCCAATAGAAGAAAGGTTTGGTACCTTTGAAGAGAAGAATATGAAAGTGAATGAATAACTAAGGAAGCCTATGATAGTCTGGAAGGTGAGAAAGGAAGTTGAAACTTTTGTAGAAAACATCAACATATCAGTTGACATAGTGAGGGAATCTAGGAAGAAAAGAAAACAAGCTGAAAAAGGGGAGCCTGCTAGAACTGAGTCAACTAGTCTGACAACATCCTCTGCTAGATCTAGATCTATAAGGAATTATGCACCCTCATCGGGTCCTACAAAGAAATCAAGCCCAATCAAATCTCGGGTCAAGACATCCGGAAGAGAAGGAAAGAGGAAGAAGGATAAAATCACAAGAGTCTATGTTGCTATTGAAGATGCTGAAGAAACTGAATCAGATGAAGAAGTAAAAGAAATCAAGCATAAGAGAACAATGGCATCAAAATTCTCTAAGGACAAGCCCTTTGGTGAAGAAAAAGCCAAGAAATAGATGAAAAATGATAAATCAGGTATGATTGTAGAGGAAGTTGAAAAATCCTTAATTAAGGATGGTAATCTCAAACCACTTTCTGAATTCTATGACACTTTTGATAGTGTTAGTCAGAGAACTCTTGAAGAAGCCACAATAAAATATTTGAATATTTTTAATATGAATCCCATACAAATAATGTCAAGGCTACCTAAAGGGCTATATGAACTCTTCAGAAATGAGGAGAGTAAATGCAAGAGCTGAAGATAAATGAATGAGAGAGCTCGTACTTAGCAATCTATGTCTGGTAATGTCAATAGAAGAAATGAAGAAAACTCTCAATGACAATAAAAAGGATTTTAATAGAAAATAAAGAGTGAATAAAATTATGATTGGGTAGACTGAGGAAGTAGCAAAAGACATTGAGAAAATTCTTAAGGAATTTTTGTTGAAGAACAAATATAACATTGTCTGTGAAGAAACTCATGATGAAGATGTTCCATCTGGTCCAAAAGTTCAAGATGTTTGCACTAATATTGAAAAAGTGAAAGAAGAGACAATTAAGGACACTCAGTATCCTCTAGATATGGAAGATATTGAAATTCCCATGGAGATTGAAGCTCCTAAATATATGTGAATTGAATAAATAGAGATTCCCAAAGTCAAGCGGGAATCTAAGATTGAAGAAAAGAAGGCCGAGGCAAAGGAAGTTGCTATGAAATCAAGAGACACTGCAAAGGTAGTAAATAAGTTTTTAGAAGAGCACCAAGAAGAGTTTGACTTTGAGTTGGTTGAAGGTCCTATCAACTTGGCCACTCTATCTCCTATTCAGAAGCTGAAGGTGGCGTCGTTTGCTTAGACCTAGGCAAGGGAAGAGATATTGAAATCTCACATTGAGGATAATGAGTTGCTAATTATTGCATCCGGTATCTTGGAGAAGATCATGCCGACACATGTCAAGGACTCATCCAATTCTCCCCCTGGTTAGCTGAAGAAACTTATCAACTTTATAAGTACTCACTTTGAGTCTCTTGAAAATTCAGCTGAGGATAAGGTCCAAAAAGAATTTGATGCAAATAGGTTCAATAGATTGAAGTGTATGATTGATATGATAAATCCTTATTAGATTCATGTGAAAATAAAATTCAAGGTGAATTATCTGAGGGTGGAATTATCTACAAGTCATGCTTATCCTTTTCAAAATTCACTGAGGTCATTGAGAACAAAATTAAGGAATATGAGAAATAGTTAGCAGATATTTCTCAAAACTTTGATCCTGTAGTCATTTATGTGAGTAAGAAAGAAGGCCATATCATATCCCTACTTGAAAAAATTAAAATTTTGAAGCATGAAAGAGATATAAGTTTTGAAATGTTATGTGAGATTAGAGGACTAATTGGTCCTAAAATGGAGACAATGCTTAGTGCATTGAAGGAAGCACAAGATGCTATGGCTATCGGTGATATGGAAAATCTTGAGTTAGCAGAGATGCAATCCTACATGTTCTATGGTCACATGACTATTTTGGATAGTCTCAAAAAGGGTTGGGACACAAATTTAAGCCTATTGAAGAACAATTTTGCAGACATATTCAAGTACATGTAAGTTAGAAAAACATGTTTGTACATATACAGTTTTGTATAGTTTTTGGTACATGGATTCCCATCTTTACCATTGATGTAAAAGGGGGAGTGTGGGATAGTGAAAAATTTCATATTCATCTCAAGAGGAGTTGTGAATAATTTTTTTTTGAAGTTCTGAGGATTGCAGTGTATTCATGTTGGTACTAACACTTTGTCATTTTTCACTAAGTGTTGCCATCAATGCCAAAGGGAGAGATTGTTGGCAAGAGACACTGTACAAGTCATGTGGTGTTTTCATTGATGGAAACCCTAGTTAGTAATCCCATTCACACCTCACTAATTTCTTATACCAAAAGTCAGATTGAAGATATGTATTATATGTCAAAGCTAAAACAAGGCATCCGACAAAGTTGTGTACATTGACTCATATATAATTTCCTATTATCATTTTGTGTTGTGGATCTCAAGGAAGGTATTTTGATGTATGAACTATCTTATCCTTGAGTCATCAGTGTTCACACTAATTTGTGTGCAAGTTAGAAGATCCTCTTTATTGATTTTCAATCTAATAGTGCAGAAAGGCCGACTAAGATGAGTGTAGCGTGTTGTGGATCTTAGAGTCTTAATTGTTTAAGGTGTTTATTGTTTGAGATATGTTGTTTTGGATCCTTACTATGTTTTTTCCAACATTGTTTTATTTTCATTGATAATTGTCTATGGATTGGGCCAATAGTTTATGCGCATCTCATATTTTTTTTAAGTTGACATGCAGTTGTTCTAATCTCTAGTTGTGTATATATATAATCGATCATTCATATCATTTTGATATATGATGTGAGAGTTAGAAGAAATATAGATCGATTGTTCATATTTTCACTTGAGAAAAACAAAGATTGGTGATTCAAATTAAAGAAGACAAAGTTTCAAGAGCAGAATGAGACAAAATGTGAAGAATGTGACCAATGTGCTTAACCAGAACTGTAAATAGGCATTAGAAGATTTTATTTTCTTAGTTCAAAATCTTTCGGATGTAATCCAAATGTGATTGTAAGATAGTGATCTTACTTTGGGTAGTGAGCCTTTTTATATTTGAGTAGTGAGCTCTAGGTAGTGTGCCTGAATGCATGTGCATTCCATTTGTAAACACTTATTTTGAGTATACTCAAATTGTGGATTGACCTCCACCATGGTTTTTCCCCTAATAGGGTTTCCATGTAAAAATCCTTATGTTATGGTGTTGTGGCTGACCACCTTACGTTCTTGCATCTTTATTTTTGTTCAATGCTATAAGTGGTTTAAAGATCAAGTTAATAAAGTTAAATTTTGCAAAACACTGATTCACCCCCCCTCTCAGTGTTTCTTGATTCCAACAACCATATACTAAGTCTCTAGGCCAAATGAAATGGATGATTGAGTAGCCTTATATACTTGTGAAATTTGGTCCTTTTTCAACAATTGTTAAAGATTCCAACACATGAACATATATTAGTAATAATGTTTGTCATAAAATATGAGAGAAGTGATAAAACACACTATGAAATTACTTTTAGTCTTACCAATTCTTCCACATAATCTCTTCCACCAGATGTCTCTCTTGGAAATGCTCCACTCAATACTCTCTCATCTCCTAAATTCAACATATCATGGACCTCATAGTCAGATGTGTTTATTAGATCCTCACTCGACTATTGAAGAGGACCCAAACATATATTATGGTACATAATATAGTAATGGGGAACAAAAATATGTGCCAACAACGAGGGTGTAACAGTAGAAAATGATGTATTAGAAACATCACCATCATGATGGGATGCACCATCACATGGTTGCACAAAATGTGAGCTCTGTGTGATCAAATTGTCACTCAATGTGCAATGTATAGTCAAAATACTTTGAATTCCTCCATCTACAAAAATATTTGGGCAAGGTATTAGAGTTGGGGAATCAATAGGTGAAGCAAGAAGAAGTGGGGTTACTAGATGTTCTGTGGGTCAATCCCAAGGAATTCCTCTACCTACACCTTAGAAATCTCACATATCAAAGTAATTGACATGCTTACCTAGGATAAAATGAACATATAGTTTTCATAGAAAATATTATGGCACATCAAGATTGTTGTTGGGTGGTTTATCAAAAACCATCCATCAATATTTCCAAAAATCATCTAATATACCTCTATGTGTGCACCATTTAATTGAAAATTTAGGCTTGTACACATTGATTAGTAGTCCCGTTCTGGGATTGATAAATTGTTGGGCTAATTGTGATTTTCTAATATCAAGTTCCCTCACTTCATCATATGATAAACCATTGGCATAATGTTTCCTTTGGGACTCTCACAACTCTACAAGTAGTTTTCATATCAGAGAGCTCAGGGAGTGTCTCGTATATTTGTCTTATATTTCTCAATTGATTTAAATTCCTGTGAATAGATTCATGGATTGTGGGTACGTTTTGTAATGGAGAAATTGGTGGTGGAGGAAGATTTGGTTGGGTAGAGTTTTCATCCTAACTAGGGTTGGGGATTCTCATCCATTCTTAAGCCTGTTTGATGATGAATTTTTTAAACTGACAATCATTTTAATGAAAAAGAAAACTATTCAAAAACCAATTTTTTACTAAAATTCTTAAAAAATAATGTAAAACCAAAAAAATATTAAAAATAAAATAAAATTGATACATACCTATGACTGGTGGGTGATTTGAGGAAAAAAAGGGAAAATATATATTCAAGTCATTGTGTTGCTCCAATGCACGCAACAGGGAAAAAGAACAATGAAAATGACTTGGGTTTTTCTTTTTTTGATTTTAACAGAGGAAATGGATATATGTTTCCAAACGAATATCCATTTGGAAACAAATATTTGTTTAGTTTATATTCTTTTCTTTTTTAATTTAGTTGGGTCCATTCAAACTCGACTTATATGAGGGTTTTTATATTATAAAAAAAGACATATGTATATAATGATATTTTAAAATGAAACACACACACACACACACACACACACACACACACACACACACACACACACACACACACACACACACACACACACACACACACACACACACACACACACACACACACACACACACACATATATATATATATATATATTTGATAGGTAAGATTAAGTTTTGTCTTGATATCAAAAGTTTTCATACAATTCGAGCCCATGACTGTGGGGCTACAATGACCACCATTGATAACTAGACCAAATCAGCCCTCCCCCCCCAAAAAAAAATAAAAATTACCACACATGGTCAATACCACCTAAAGCCAACATTGAAAGCACCAACATATTTTAAAACTATAACAATATTCTATGCGGAGTTCGGGGCCACCATCAATAG
This sequence comes from Sequoiadendron giganteum, assembly GCA_007115665.2. NCBI lineage: Eukaryota > Viridiplantae > Streptophyta > Pinopsida > Cupressales > Cupressaceae > Sequoiadendron > Sequoiadendron giganteum. The sequence continues at coordinate 542,510,406 of CM021108.1, forward strand.
ATATTTCTTCTTCAAAAATTTAACACTCGTAATTTCCAAATGTCGATGCTCCACCAAATCCAAGCCATTGATGTGCACTAGGAAGGGGTATAACTTTACTAGGGCATCTGAGTCTGCCAAGAGCTTAATGTCGCATGGGTGGGGAATTCCTACACCTAGTGATGCATCAGCCAAAACCTCCAATCCCAACAACAAATCTTTCCTAAACAGATGCTTCATAATCACTTTCCCAGGTTTTCCTTTAGAACCTTCACATCCAACAACCTAGCTAGGAACCTTGAAGAGATATTAGTATATGAATGGTACCCTTCAACGCCTACCATGAAACCCTTCCTTGTAGTGCATTTTATTGTTGAAAAGGTGAGATAATCAAGGTGAAGGATGATTTGACTGAGTCAGAGTGAAGTCACTAGTCCCCAAAAATCCATCTAACGCTTGGAGCTGTGGAGTTGGATAAGAGTCTCCATACCACTTGTGTCAATTTCCTTCACTGCAACCTACAAAACAAACCTTTCCATAGAAAAAACTACAAAGAATGCCAAATATTAACACATCTTGATGTCAGGGAAAATGAAGGAATGTTTGAATGCCAATGCAAGGATTCAATAATAACCCAACCTCACCAACTTTAATGAGTAAATAATGATATTGTTCCTTGAGCTATCATATGCCACAATACATAGGATATCTGCAATATTCATGGCAAGACCTTTCAAATGTAGACATCACCAAATATGAGTACCACCTATGTTGTAAATTCTAGAAAATTGCCACCTCAAAACACCTAAGCCACCTTGTCTGCCAATGCATTGGCCACTCCACATGTACCGTTGTGGAGTGGAACCCACCCAACCTCCCATCATAAGATGCATCAAGAACCACCTTCAATTTTGGTGTATTCCTTCAGCGAAATCCCGCCAACCCCAATATTTGACAAAAGGTCTACTTCTTGATTTCCTTCACAAAGGATATGATTGATCACATATTCTCAAAACACCCAAGAAGTGTCGTTGTGACCTCAAGAAAGACCCCAACTTCCAAAACTAGAGATTCCCTAAGCACAAGGCATTCACAATCACCTTTGAATCCCTCTCAATCACCACATTCCTTAATTTTAGCTCGACACACAACTTAATCCCAAGGTGTGTTGCCTGCAACTCCACTACATTGTTAGTACCCACATTGTGTGGTTGAGAAATTTTACCAGCCACAACACCATTCCAATCCATCATGATACATCATGCTCCCAATCAGCCAGGGTTACCCTTAGATACCCCATCAAAGTTCACCTTATACCTACCATGGTTAGGAGGTTTCCATTTGATGCTCAACCACTCCTTTTGAGATTTGATGCCACCAATACCAACACCAACACATGAAGGAACCTTCGAGCCATTCCAGTTTTGTTTCATCTTCACATCTTATCTTGAGAATAATGTTTTGGATTGAATTGAATTTTCTATTCTTGAATTTACCAATTCCACCACACAAGCTTCCACTTTGTTGAGAAAGGACAGAAGTTGCATTGTAGTGTCTTGAAAAATATGATGATTCCTTTCCTTGCACACCTCCCAAAAGAGGAGCGAGGGGAAAAACCACCATAAGCCTCAGAAGAAAAATTTACTGCATAGGATTGACCAACTTTTGAATAGACTTACTAAATCCCTTGGTAGAATAGTAATCATTTTCAACTTTGCACATAGCCAATTCCAACATTTACCAATGAAAGGGAAATTGAGAAAAATATGGTTAAGAAATTCCTTTGCAAATTTGCAAAGAACACACTTGGGAGGGCCACTAAAACCAAGTTTCTAGAATGTATTTATGGTCAAAACTCTACCTTGGATCGCTACCCAAGAGAAAATATCTGCTTTGGGAAGGTAGTTGTTATTCCAACACAATATGTTGGGTAAATCTGATACCAGTGCCAACTTCCTAGACAAAATGTTATAACCTTCCCGAGTATTGTAAACACTTGAGGCCAAGCCACACCACCTTATTATGTCACGACCCTCATGGATATAAATATTTAATCTCTTGAGGGCTTCTTCGAATGCTAGAGCTTCATTATTGCTAAGCCCCAACATCTTGACATCCTTACAATGCCATTCCAAAATATCATTAATGCTTTTTGGGGTCCAATTAATCCTTCACATGACTACCTTAGACTTGTTTTGTTATCCCCCTAACTTTCCTTATTGCATTGTTCTTTGTCAATTTGTCATAACCACCCCACGAGTCTTCCTAAAAAAGTGTCGTTCATCCATCTCTTATATCCCAAGAGATGAAATTCCAAACTATATCCCTACAATTGCATATGAAGTTCCACACCCATGAGCCTTTTGAAAGAGACCCGATTGTAAAATAGCTTGTTTCCCCAGCTTCCAAATACTTGGTTTTTAGTATCTTGACCCACTTGAGATCTTGATTTGCATAAAACTACCATGCCAACTTGGCACCTAGCGCCTTGTTCTACAAGGCAAAATATTTCAGACTGGACACAACAACCCCTTGCAATGTGTAGATTTTATCCCACATTTTTATCAATATCTTCTTCTGATCTAAGTTTCCTTACCAAAAAATTCTTCATATTCTGATTAATTTTGGTATTTTCCACACTCGTGAGAGGAAGGCAAGAAAGCATGTAGATTGTTAAGACAATAATAACTGACTTGATTAGAGTTAGCCACCCCACCTATGAAAGCCACCTACCCTTCCAAGAAGAAAGCTTTTTATCGACCTTTGTAACCAGTGGATCCTAGAGCTTGCTAGACAAAACCCCAGATAAAAGAAGTAGCCCCAAATATTTGTAAGGTAACTTTCCCTTCCTAAATTTGAGAACTTCCAAGATTTTTTTTTCCAAATGAGGATTAGTGAAGAGAAAAAAGGCCTCAGATTTGTCAAAACTTACCTCTTGCCTAGAAGCCACAGAGTAATCTGAAAGGATATTTTTGAATGTCCTTGCATCTTCCAATCGGTCATGATCAAAGAGCATGGTATCATCTGTGAATTGATTGTGTGTTACAAGGGGCAACCCACTTGTGATATGAATGCCTTCAATCTTATCGAGTTTTGCCACCCTTGCAATTGATCTACCAATAGATTCTTCCATAATGATGAATAGAAACATGGAGAGAGTGTCACCTTGTCTGAGCCCTCTAGATACCTTGAAGAGGCCTTGAGGAGTACCATTAATCGACACATAATAATTTGGAAACACAATCCAATGGAGTGACCAATTAAGCCATAAAGAGTGGAAGCCAAAAGCTTCCAAAACTTTGAATAAGAACCTCCAATTGACCTTATCATATGCCTTTTTTATGTCAAGTTTAAGCAACATGGACTCCCTTATTTTGTTTGAAATTGAATGTATTGCCTCTTGAGCTATAATAACTCCATCAAAGATTGATCTTCCTGGCACATTGAAGCTAGTTTATTCTTTCAATATCAAACTAGGGAGAATTACCTTAATTTAGTTGGCCACCGCTTTAGTGAAAATTTTGTATACTATGTTACAAAGAGAGATTGAAAGAAATTCCTCCCATGCCACCAACTTCTCCTTTTTTGGGATTAGAGCGATGAAGGTAGTATTGATTTATTTTAGAACCATCCTAGTTTCCTTGGAGTCCTCTATAGCTGCCACAACATCAGGGCCAATGATCTCCTAGCAATACTAAAAGAAAGAAGCATGAAACCTATCTAGGCTTGGGGCCTTATCCAAATGCAATTGAAAAAGCGCATACCTAATCTCTTCCTCAGTGAAACTCTTGTATATCATCTTGTTTTTCTCCTCTATTATGTGTTTTGGAATGCATCCAAGAATGTGATGTGTGTCATCTAGCCTAGAACCATCCCAATCATTGAGAAGGTTTTGAAAGAATTCAACGATCATTGTAGCAATATCTTCTTGATTGTCGAAATTTCTATTGTCCATTGATTCGATGCGAGATATTTTATTCACTTCTCTCCTAACCTTTGTGGAGTTGTGAATTTTTTTTATGTTTTTATCACCCTCATTAAGCCAGAGTTCCTAGGAATTTTGGCACTACAATATTTCCTCCTTCGACATAATGTGACCCAATTTTTTCAACAATTCCTTTTCTTAAAGAAACCTATCATTTTCCATTCCTTTCCTATAAGCTTCCTAATTTACTAGCCTCAAATATTCTTCGATCTTCCTTTTTTCCTCGATTTTTTTCTTAAAATAATCCCTAATTCATTCCTTCAAATGATTCTTCATTGGCTTCAATTTCGTAGCCAGGATGAACATTTTTGAGCCTACCACCTTAGATTCCTCCCACCATTGAGCAATAAGGACTTTGAAATTAGGATCCTTGAACCACATCCATTCAAATTTGAATGGACATATGTGCAGAATCCTCTCTCCCTAACCTCGAGAAGGACCGAGAAATGGTCTGAACTAGAATAATGAAGAATCCTACCTTCCAAAGCAAAGGGAAAAGCCCCGAGATCACCTTTGAAAAGGAATCTATCCAGCTTCTCCATAATAGATAAAAACCCAAGCCACCAATTGGTCCATGTGTATTGACCATTAGTCATTGGGATTTCAATGAGCTTATTTCTTTTTGCAAAGTCCTTAAAATCAATTTGGGACTGCATCCTTTGAGCCACACCTCCTCGCTTGTCCTTGGAGTACAGAATAACATTGAAGCCACCCTCGACAATGCAAAAATCAAAGGTAACATTTGTTACACACCGATTCAATTTATTTCCAAACTTCCCATTTTTGAACACACATGTGTGGGCCATAAACAATGATCACTAAGAAACACAAATTCAATGTAAAACTTCTGACTTTACAAGCCTGCGACCTGTTGCTCACAACCACTTTTTCCAAAGATTACTTATTAGGATTCCACAACATCACTAAGCTGCTAGCCTGCCCAACCGCATTAACAGAAAAAAGAGTTTAAGATCCCAACCGTTTCTCAAAGGACTTGACCTCCTCCTGACACAAATTGTTTCCTGTAACATACAAATTCCCACTTGGGCCATCTTAAGATGATGCTTCACCAAGAATCTCCTGTTAGGGGCATTGATGCCCCTAACATTCCAAAGTTTAAAGTTTTATTTTTCTTCAGGAAGGGGATCCCCCTTCCCTACTTTAAGAATTTCCTTAATCTTTTTTTTAAAATTCGGTTTACCATCAATCTTCAGCTTCTCCAAGTTAGGAATCCTGCCACGCCTTTTGTTTTCTCCACAATCTGTGGAAGATTTTGCCACCTCTTTCTGATGGAAACCCAGCTTATATTTCCCTAGAAGAACCAAATTTGTGTTGAGAGAACCTAGATCTTGCCCAATCTCATCACCACCAACAGTGTCTAGCCAAGCCTCATCTAGGCACGAATCTTCGTCAAGAAATCCAAGTGGAGCATCTTTGGCCTCTTGAGCCAATTCTACCAATTCTTAACTAACTTAGAGGAGGGAATTAAGGTTTTCCATCCTCAAGTTATTGCCAATTAGATCAATCACTTCATTCATTTTCTCATTCAATCCTTGGTTCAATTCTGAGGGTTCATTTTCCTGCTCAACTTCATAGGAGATCGCCCTCCTATCCACATATTGAAGCAAACACTTAGAAGCTCTATTGGAGCTAAGGTTCCTTATGGAGCCGACATCACCAGAATCCACTAGCAAAAACACCCCATCTGCCTTGTGTCCCCAATCGGGGGATCTCCCAAGAGTGCCACCCTAGTGTACTAATCAAACTCCCTTCCAACCTTGGTTCAAAGATTAAAGGTTGCTAAAGAATTCCCCAATCATTATAGATCTCTAACTCTTTTTATCGTGGGAAATTGAGGCGATTCTCTACACAGATCCTCACATAAGTGTTGATCCCATCATTATCTGACCATTCCTCCACACACAAATACTTTCCCAGATTGTTATTGATTTCCTCCAAGATGCTAGGCTACCAAAATTCGAACGGTAACCTCAGTAGTTTATACCAATCCTAAATGTACTCCAATTGGTGATGGAAAGGATCAAAACCTACTTTCCACTTATGCATGTAAAAACCATACCCATTCAATCAACTAGATCCCTCCCAGAATCTTCTGAGTCCAGCTTCCTAGGCCGAGGACCACCACCATCATCTATGTCTGAAGCCCTATAGTTACCCCTATGGTTGAAAGACTCCAATATTCGACCTTTGAGAGGGTCTCACCTGTCCTACCATCGCTTATTCCACCGTGATTGATTTCGGTTAGATCACTATCATGGCTTCCCATGCCATCCCCTGTTGCCATGATCATTAAACTTCTTTTGCTTTGAATGATCGTGCCAAGCCACTGCATGAGCTCTTTCTTGGATCTTCTCAAGGGGACTTCATGTTCCGCTTCGGCCGCCTAGGAGGGCATGCCTACACCAATCTTGCCATCCACTGCAAAGGCATTCACAGGTCAACAATGAAGATTCTCGATCTGAGCGAATGCCGCCACCTTTGCCAACCCTTTGCCACCTTTCACACTTTCACACATTTTGCTCTTCTCCACCATCTCTAATGATATTAAAAATGACATATAAATTATTATATATATTAATATAATATTTCTTATTCTATTATAATATAATATTACATTGTAATATAATATATTATATTATATATATTATTATTATACAATATTTACGCTGAAGGTGTGTTCTATTTGAGAATTGCAAAGATAATTATGAAATCAAGAATCAAAAATTCATTACAAACAATGTAATACAAATCTTTTAATCTCGTCCATACATTATTTTTCATTGGGGCCCTCCTCCCCCAAACTCGTAATTAACTCATTGCGGATTCTTCTTAGGTTTAGACTTTTATGCCGAAGGCATCTCTTTATTTGAGAAGCCTGAGCTAATTTTGTCCACCAACAATTTAAAAGAAGTGGCTTGCAAGACGGTTCGGTGATCGCAAACTGTTACACCTGCAAATGAATTTTCGCATTTAATACGGTGGCGATGTGCAAAATATCTAGGAATGCATTTACCCTCGCCGCCCTCATCTCCAATCTATATGTGGATGATAGCTAGGGTTTTGTGATAAAATATTTGCAACGCTCTGCACATTTCCTCCGTCGCTATTGGTTTCCGCTCCACCAAACTCTTCCTCGCCGGTATTGACCTTTCACTTCTCCAATTTGGCGAGCTGCAGCCTAGAAATAAGGTTTCAACGAGGGATTTAGAGTATGTTTTTAAAATGAAAACTATGGCCAAGATCCTAATGATGAGCACATTTAGGTTTTAACTCTTCCTTGCTAGTTATGCTTTCTCTGATTCTAAAATTGTTATGTTATCTGTGTGCAGGTTGGAAATCGTTCCTTAGGGCGGCCTGATATTGTTCCTACAAACTCTGCATATTTTCCCCTCAGCATCGTTGACATAAAGTGCTTGCCTTGTCCAAGGTTCTTGGTAGAAAATTTTGGTTCCCGTTTTCCCTACCATTCTCGGGGTTTTGGTACCCATCTCGTTGTGTAGGAACAAAACTAAAAAAACAAGAGAATATTGTTTCAGAATGAGAAGATTCACAAATTTAGGGAAGGGGAAATTTAGGGTAGGAGGAATCGATGGCTATCTTATGTCTGTTTGAATGCAAGTATATTAAATCAATTTTAGCTGCATTTTTTTCTGCTTTCCCTATTGCTATTGGTTTCTGCTCCTCCAAACTCTTCTTTGCTGGTATTGACCTTTGACCTCTCTAATTTGGCGAGGCTTCCGAACAATTCTGAAATACAATCCTAAGAGATTTGAACTCGTGCAAGATAGAAACTGGTCAAAACTATCTACCAATGCTTATTTATGGCATCAATACTTCTTTTCAAAAGAATAGAATGCAACTGAATTTGAAAAATCTTCAATCTCCTCACTTTATGATAGTTTTCCTCGATTTTTTTTTTTTTAAAAATTGTGTTTGGTGGTTGAATTTCCTATTATACTCCTGACTAGATATTGTAGTTGTTGTTAATTTTGCTTGCGTTATAATTTCTTTCTTTTTTCTTTGTAGTCTACTTTCTATATTTAAGTATCTATAGATATAACCATAATAACTTATTTCATTTCACAATCATCCCCTTGTTGCACAGGCATAAGCTATAGTATTAAGCATATGTGAAAATTAGTGCTGGGCGGCTTTTAACACCACTTCTATTTTTAAAAGAATAAGAAATGCAGATATATTTGGGTTTATACAGATTGTTTAACCAATAATTTTATCTAGCGGATGATCCTAATATTGAGTACCACTTGAATAGAAACATCAAAATGCCTTCGTGAGTCCTAAAAAATGTCAACCAAAACGTATTTACTGAGAAGTCCATGATTGCAATTTACTCATTACTGATAGCATTACCTCCAATTTGAGTATTTTGCATCAAAAAGGCTCATGGTATCAATAAACTTTATAGCAACTTAATCATGAGTAGTTTGCAGGTGTTTCGTAATTCTCAACTTTAAGAATAGGATCAAGGACAGATATTATCTCCTATTATTATGTTGTTGAAGTGAAGTCCTCCCTCACTCCTAATGTCAAGAAATCGTATTTAGTCAACTGCCCTAACATTAACTGTGTTGAAAATTTGAAAATGTTTAAAGTTTTTAACTTAGGCATTAATTAAAATGTTCTGTTGTTTGCTACAATTTGATAAGAGGTTAAATCTATTCCAGAATGTTGCAACTCACCTTCAAAGTTTAAGATTGTTTGCTACTGATTGGAGTTTAGTTTCGAACTTACTAATTTCTTTGCTATAGTTTTGCATTCTGCCCAAAACTAGCAAACTGTTACAACACCTCTATGTCCACCCCACCTCCCATACACTTTCCCAACAAATGATGCTATTGTTGGCCATTTGGAGTCCTAACAGTATTAGGACACTTGAGAATCCACCTTTTTGTTCTCTTTTAATTCCATACAATGCACTAGACTGTTGTTTGAGCCTACACCCAATTGAATTGGAGTAAAACCATTTGTTGATTGTGCTATGGTAAGATTGTTGGGTCTTTTAAGCCTTCACCCAGTTGAGTGGAGGCAACATCACTTGTTAAATGTGCAAAGGTAAGATTACTGAAATTAGGTAAATTGCGTGTTTTTGCAAATTTGGAACTTTGTTTAAGAATTAATTTTTTAGAAGTTATATTTATTAATTATTATTTATTTTCATCCAAACTTTTAGAATCAGCTACTTTTTTAAGAAAATGGAAATTTTTATTGTTATTCAAATGCATTGTGGACACTTATCCCTTTATGAGTATGTGTTGTTGGTTGTGATAAGTTGGAGTGTCTATGTACTTAGCTCTATATAACTTTGAAATGGTGCCTACATAGGCAAACTGCCATGTACATCCTTTGTGTTGTCTCTTTATGTTCACGATTTACTATGGAATGTAGCTTTAACCATTTTTAAACTACCTAAACATTTTCGATTGAGAACACTAGAGGAGCATGCAAGGTAAATAATCATGCCAAAGTGCTTAGAAGTTGATGAATAAACAGTTGGCATGGGTTTTTCAAGAACAACATTACAAGAATACGAAGTTTTCTTTTCTAACATTTGCAGGCTTTCTCATGACAACATTACATCAACAGTAATTAGTATCATTCAACTATTACTATTTCTCTTCTATATTGTGCATTCCCTATTCTGGAAAGACTCCATAAAAAAAGATGCTTGTACAATTTTTTTTATAGTGACACACAAAACAAATTTGTATACAAATTTATTGCAGGCCTATTAAAGAACCTCTATGTACTTCTAATGCTCAGTAAAATACATTCTCGACATCTGTTTGATTCAAAAAAAATTAGCACCTTTCTTCTTGGCTAATCAAATGCATTCAGGCTTCATTTCAACTGATTTTTTATTGTAAACAAAAAAAATGTTTGTACAAGAGCAATATTTCACCACCATAAAACTACTTTCCCCTGCAATAACGAATTTTCTAGCCACTAACTTTTACAAAAAAATGGTGAAATATAAGATAAGTAAATCTGCTGTAACCATCCCTAATTTCATGTTTTCTAACAAGTAATCTTTTTGGAGATAAATAAGTAAATATTTATGTTTTACCTCCACCTGTCCAAGAGCTTGTAATTTACATGTAATTTATGTTTCTCTTTTAAAACTGGTATGCCCCACTTAATGTTCATCTAAGTGCAGGAAGTTTGACTAGTTAGGATGTAAAATCATTTTTTTAAATTTAAATAATGTGCTATATTTCATAAGCCAGTTAATCAATCCTTTGAGGGTATATCTCTCTCTACCAACTGATCTCATCCACACAAAAAATTACAACAAAAAAACCAAAATATTTCCCCAAATGACCTTCCACAACTCTTCGACGTACCTATTGCACACTAAGGTGCAATTGCTAGTTATATTATATTATTATATAATATTGCAAATGAATATTTGAGTTGTTGTCTTGCTCCAAGCATGCAGTAAGGAAAAATCTCAGGTTTTCCTTTTTTTGTTTTTTAACAAAGGAAATTGACATCATTTAGTTTATATGTTATTTTTTTTATTTGGTTGGGTCTAGTCAGACCTGACTTATATGAGATTTTTTATATTATAAAAAAAATCATATGTATATAATGCTATTATAAAAAGAAATATATATTATTATATATATTATAATATAGTATAATATATTGTATTATAATAAAATATAATATATTATATTATATTATAATCTATTATATTATAACACAATATATTATATTATATTATATTATAATAGATTAATATATAATAATAAATTTCAATACCTTTTATAATTTGAATATTCCATATATCCATTTTAGAATAGATATCCATTTAGTAATAGATTTCCATTTTGGAATGGATATCTACTTTTCTTTGGTGTTTGTTATGGCACCATGTACTTTTCACCCAAGCCTAGAAAAAATTAATGAAGATTTTTGCATTTTTGGGCAAGTAAAAAACACCTTTTTTTCACATCACCACTTTTTGGACCCCCATGATCTTGTATAGGCCCTTCAATATTTTCCAAACCCAAAAAATACACATTCAAAGAGAGAGGAAGGGTTGTGCCATTTAGGGGCTTGTCTTAGTCAAACCCTGTGTTAGTTTTTCCACTTGTACAATGGCAATGCGAATGATAGAAAAGATAAATGATCAGAAGGAATGATGAATCAAGAAAAGTGTTGCAACTCATCACCCTTCAATTGCATCATTGAAGGACTAAAGTCATGCACATCACTACAAAGTCTTGGATATTATTTGCTTGATTTACTTGGAGACCTACTAAAGGGTTAGCCTTCACAAAAAATGATAACATGAACACACATAAAATCAAATAGGATTTGACATGATGTTTGGATCTTGAATTATTGCAATAAAGTTCTGAAAATATTGTCTTGACTTGCTTAATGATAAGTTTTTTCCAATAGTTGCTAGATAGATTTGAAACAATGCAATAACTAGGTATTTATAGGCCTTTAATCTAATTTCCCAAAAAATAGATCTGGATAGCTGACATTAGCAACTTCAATTGCAAATGATAAAGTTTCGACACCGATATATTTGAATTTGGGCCTAGGAAAAATAGTGGGACAAAGCCACCATATGGCATCTCTGTCCCAACCCTATTTTCTGGAAATTAAGGTGTCGAGGGAAAAGTATTAGATAAATGCATTTTTTTTTCTTGTAACATTTTGGTAATTATTAAAAAAAGGCCATGGAATACATACTTTTGGAAATTAGGGGTTCAATTAGGTCCAATAATTTAAGGGAGAGAAAAACATAGTGTGAAATTGTCAAGGGTTACAATTTTGTTGACACTACAAAAACAACTTGTATCCTTCATCATTTTCTTGATTTCTATGGTTATTTCCTAATAGAAACCAACTTTATGTGTTTAAATTATGAATATTTAATAGTTAAGTTGGTTTTGTCTTGTATGGTTTTCTAAAACTATTGGTGGTTTATTAATAAAACACTTGTGGCTTGTATAGTTGTTGCAATTAGCATCTCTTGTTAGATGCAACTATGTAGCAGTAGCTTAGGGTCATGGGTTGCCCTCAATGCTTAAGCATTGGGCTTAACCCTTTAGCACTAAGTGTTGGGAAAAAAACTTTAGGAAATTAAAGTTCATAATATATATATTTTTTCAAAATTTCTAATGAAAAAGATGACAAAGCCATACGACTACAACTAGGGGGCCATATGGTCCTCCTAGTTAATTTTTTTTGCTTTGAAGGCTCCTCACTTATAATATTGGTAAATTTTATATCAAAATTTGTCTATTAGACTTCTTGAGCACAATGGAAGGGTCCATTTGGGTTGAAAATACTCCAATAAAAAGTTAGCTTCCAGAGCTAAAATTCAAACCTCTAATTACAATTGTGTCAAACATCTACAAATTGGATGAAACAAAATCTAATCTTAACTTTATGAAGCCTTCTGGACACTTTGGAAATTCCATAAATATAGCTAGTATAACCATATTTTTTCAATAACCAAAGTATTATAAACGCATATGAAAAATGAATAGGCTATCAATTTTTTATAAATCTTTTATAATTCTCTAGATCATTGATAACATTTTAGAAATTTGAAATAGATTTATAACCCAAAAAAATTATGAGAGAGATTCTAAGCTACATAAATTGAGAAAACATAATAATGCAAATTAGTGACTCCAAGAGATATGCAATGCCAAAATGAAAAAAATTGCATTAAGAGATTCCAATATGTAAAATTATGCAATAGAAAATGAATATGCAAGAGTATGAATATACAAGTTAGGTAATTATTTTATATAGAATTCGAGAGAAGATGAAGGTGGAAAATCAACCCAATAGAGAGAGATCACCAATATAAAATAAAGTGGTTAAAATAGTGAATGCTTGACCATTTTAGGATGGTAACAACTCATCACATTATCTCCTAACTCTTAAATAATTAAACTCACTTTCTTAAACTAAGTAAGCTTAATAAAAGTGTAGCAAAAACCCAGGACTAAGGTAAAATAAATTATTCCACTAGAGAAATAAAACTTACACTAACAATCACATGGATTCATACATATGCACACATAAAATCATATATTAATATACTTTATGACTTATGCATGTATTATAATTAATTCATCTTGCTTTAATCTTCCTTATCGTCTTCCTTATTCTTACATATATTTAATTCATAAAATTCTACATGATTCCACACTTTTTCACCCACTTTTCTCTTCTTTATATAGCCTCTTAATGTCTTTGCATAATTTATTTCCATCACATCCTTTCATAATAACACTTAATTATCCTTTCCCCACAAATTTACCTTTTCCTCTATAATTTTTTATACTTTTTTGTGCAGTGAAATTTGTTATCTCCTAATATGAAAAACTAACTAAATAATTCAAAATAAAAAACAACACTAAACCTCCTCAAGATTGGGTTGCGTTAAACAGAGATGATAGAAAGATAAAACAACAAAGTAGATATAAATTTTTCTTGTGTTGATCATTGGTTGGCCCTTGATGATGTTTTAGATGTGTGCTCCTTGGATGATATGATTATGATGGAAATGGTATTTGGGTGATAAATGAGGGTGGATGAATGCATCAATGGCTATGGTGTAAAATACAAAATGCAAGAGAGTTACAATAAAAATGGCTAAAATGGCTAAATGGCTAGAGAGCATAAGTTTGACAATGAATGCATCAACTAACTCAATTAATGAGAAGAGGGGGATATTTATAGAAGAAGTTGAATTCTATAGAGAATTCAATGGTCAAGATTGAGCCACCATGGCCAAGATGGAGGGCTATGGTGTGTTGAGGACTCACAAGCCCTCACACCCTACCATGTGGTGAGTGAAGTGTCCAAAGGAGAAGGTGAGTTGGAAAAGGTAGAAATGACATGGAAGAGGCCATGTGGTCCCAAGGTACTTGTAAGTACCTTGGGATGAGAGAGGATCTCCCCAAAAATTAATCCCATGTCCCTAAGTGGGGCTGAAAGTGACAAGTGAGGAATTTTAGAAAGTCCACCCTTGTCAACATGGGGATTGGAGATGGCCTTGAAGGAATAAAAGTGAGTTTTTAATTCACTTTTTGGAAGAGACAAAAGGGTAAAATAAGATTCCTCTAAAATAGGTCTTTGTCCTTTGGGTACGATGTGACATATGAGGTGTCATGAGGAAAAAAAATGCCTAGGGGAATAAGTGTGAATTTTTAATTTACATGGGGAAGAGGTCAACCCAGAAAGGGTAAGTACCAAGAAAGGTTGACCTAAGGACATGCTAGAAAGGGTAAGTGATTAGGATTAGGATTGTGCAAATAGGCGATTAGGCTAATTAATGATGATTAGAGGCAAGTGGCTAAATTTGGAGGATGTGACATTAATCCAAATTAAGGATATGCACATTTTAATGAAGGATTAATTAAATTAATCCAACTTAGTGAAGGGGTTATGGACGATGTGACAAGGAGAGAGAAAGAATAAATTTAAAAATGAAGAGGATAATTAACTAAATTAAATAAATTGATTGCATTTATTTAATTTAGAGATGAAGTGGGCCAATGTATAAAATATTTAACCAATTAAATTAAATACCTTAGGAACATTAGGGGAAAGGGGAACATTAATTAAATAAATAATTTAATTAACGTTTGATGAAGGGAATGAATCAGATTAATGAAAGGGATAAATTTGACCTTGTGTAAAGGGTAAAATTTAGGTATCTAAATTTTTCCCCTCTTCAAAATATTGTTAGAATAACAATGTTTCAAAGAAAAATAAAATGCAGATGACTCTATAGAGGAAGTGACTAGAAAAAGATGCCCCAACACGGGATGGGCTGCGTGAGCTACTCAAGTGGAAGGGAGTGATAGGGGCTGCCCCAATCACATAGGGGAAAGGCCATGAATATGATACGCTAAGTATGGTAAGGTATGCCCCCTCAAGAGGGCGGTAGGGGAAGAGAAAAGGGGCCCCAGGTGACTTCTTGATATAAAAAAATGGAGGGTACGGTTGGATAGAGCTCAAAAAATCAGTTAGATTTGCATTTTGAATAGAGTCAATCCAACACACGGGGTGCAAATGGTGGCCCGAAAAAGTTTGAGAATTAATTGGAGGAAAATAAAGTTAAATAGAGGAAAAAATTCCCTAAATTTATAAAGGAGTGGGGAAAAGGGATAAACAATAATTTTAGAATTACTATTCCTCATTTGGACAACTGCTAGTTGAGAGAGAGAGACGAGAGGAGAGGAGAGAAAAGGAGAGACGATGCCAGAGGATTATGATGAAGATATCATACACCATGTTGATGAGGTGCAGAGGTTCCATGCTGAGCGTGTCGTCCCATGCAAGGTTAGCTTCAAAACCCTCTTTGTGATTTTAGCATGTTTGGATGTATTTTTAAGTTTAATGCAATTTTAAAAACATGGGCTTTGGTTTTGGGGTAGAATAGGAAAATGGGTAGAAAAAAATTTGATTTCATTAACCAGGTTGGGATATATTTCCAGTAAGGGCGGGGTGGAAAAATAACGGATTAGGAGAAAAAAAGAAGGGTTAGTTGAGAAATTTTGCCTGGATTACCCCATACAGAGGCGACCATGCCCAAAAAATGGGCATCCCCATCCGAGAAGGGGGCGTTCGCACCCCATGGAGGGAGGGCCAAGCCCTTGAGGAGAGGATGCACCCCAAACAGGGGTAACCATGCCCCAGACGAGGGTGGATGCGCCCAAGAGGGGCGGCCCCATTCGGCACAGGGGTAGTCGCTCCCAAGAGGGGCATCACTATCTGACACAGGGGTAGTCGTGCCCAAGAGGGGTGGCCCCATCTGACATAGGAGTGGTTGCACCCAATAGGGGTGGCCATGCCCCAATCGACATTGCCTTGCCCTGGAAAGGGGAAGCCCCACTTGAGGGGTGGCGACATGCACAACAGGGCTAGTTGTGCCTTGAGGGTGGTGGTGCTCTAGATAGGGGCGACCCCGCCCACTGGATGGCTACTCCCCAAACAAGGGTGGTCCCACCAGAGGGCGATGGCACCCCAGACAGGGGCGACCCCACTCCACCAGGAAATGATGCCCCAAACAAGGGCAACCCTGCCTGAGGGCAGCGATGCCTCACGAAGGGGCAGCCTTGCCAGATGGGCAGCAGTGCCTCACGAAGGGGTGGCCCCACCCAATAGGCAGTAGTGCTCAGAAGAAAGGGGAAACCACACCCAAAGGAAAAGAAATCAATGATGGAAAAAAGAGAAATGAATTAACAAAAAGGAAAGAAAAGACATGGAGAAGGGGCATTTTTCCTAGAAAGGGCGTGGTCACCAAGCATAAAGATAGAGAGAAAAGGTGAGGAAGATTTTTGCTGGGTGAGAGAGTTAGTTAGGGCGAAAAGGAACTTGGGTCTAAGACAAAAATAGATAGAGGAAAATGTGAGTAAGAAAGGTGTCCGGGGCTGGGCAAAAAGTAAAGGAAATGATGTGGTAACTGATAGATCATGTGGCTTGACTACAAAGGTTTGATACTTTTTGGATGTGGGAGAGGAGATCAGAGGTGCTCATAGTGACACAACGAGTGATGAATGAATCCCTTGGAGGAGGAGGAGACTGAGGGCTTGGGGCCAGCCTGAGGAGGAGAGACAAGATGTTGAGGATATGGAGAGGGATGAGGGGGAGTAGAGGTGATGGATATAAGGGATGAGGGTGGAGCAGAGGTGATGGATACCGAGATATATGATATTCCTCCCTTGACGATGATGCCACCAAAGGCAGAGGATCTGGTCACATGATTGAGAGGAGTGAAGGCAAGATTACATATCGCTGAGTGGAGGTTGAGAGACTTAGAGGCAGAGGTTGTCAGACTCAGCACCGAGGGGAGGAGGCTTCAAGTAGAGGTGATCATATGAGAGGCCACAAGATAGAGGGAGTATGGCTTTATTGTTGACCACTTGAATTCATAGGTACAAGATGTAGAGAGGGAGATAGATGTCTTACACGATGAGCTAGACAAGATGACTGATGGGCGAGATAGAGTACATGCAGAGGTGACCTATTTGGAGGGGAAGATGGTGAGGGAGCATGAGGCAGGAGATTTAGGGAGATGGTAGAGGGACTAACTAGAGGCTTCTATAGCAATATTGCAAGAAAGGGGTCAATGAGAGGCTAGAGGAGGGTCAGAGCAGATATAGACAAAGGCTTTGGTAGAGGTAGAGAGAGGTATGGAGGAATTGAGGAGGCAAGTAGAGGGACTCCTGAAAGAGCAGAGGGAGTTGAGACAAGAGCAAGATGAGATTTGGGAGAGAGTGGAGGTGGCAGAGGAGACAGTGAGATAAATGGGATTGATGCAGGAGAGAGAGGAGAGCATGAGGGCTTGTGTACAGGTGATGGAGACAGAGAGGGAGGCCTTGCAAACATAGATGCGAGAGAGGGAGGAGACTATGAGGATTCAGATGCAGGGGATAGAGGTAGAGAGGGAGGCATTTTAGACATAGATGTAGGCACTATGAGAGGAGAAGAATGCAGTAGTGTTACAAAGGTAGGTTATGGAGAGAGGTACAGTGCAGGGGTAGACATAGGGGTCATGGGAAGAGGAGAGGAGAGTCCTTATCCGAGATCGGGACAAATATAGGTAAGAGAGGAACATTTTCCGAGGTCATGCGATAGAGAGAGATGAGTACATGAGAGAGGAATCCTTCTGAATGATCGCTTATCAGTAGGCACTTCCAAATCCATCACAACACACATTTCACTTTGAGTGACAGGCTCCTCATATGCCTATGCCATTCTAGACATTGGGGACACGGACCCAAGGATTCAGTGGTTCTCAAATGACCCTCCCTATAGAGGGCTAGTGCTTGAGTCACCATAGAGATCAGATGTGGGTAGCTCATGGTTCAGACCAGACGGATAGGATCCTGGTCATTGGCAGGTGTAGGATGGGATATAGTACAGAGTATCACAGATCAGAGTAGATCCATAGCCGTGTACTTGTACTTTATTTTTGGTGACAAATGGTATATATGTAGTTGTGATGATGATTGACATTATTATGGATGTCATTATGGATATTGTATTATTTGGATTTTGGATATGATATGCGAGAGCCCTTATTGGCACTATACGATGCTTATGTGATGGATGATTTATATATGCATATGTGTATTTTTATCTATATGGATGTATGTTTATACCTAGATGGATGTATGATTATGATGAATTTATAATGTTGGATGTGATTTTGACGATTATTTCTATGTGTATGATGTCTAATTTCTATGATGTAGGAGGTGATGGATGATGTGATATGTAAAATGAGATGGTTAATTATGAATGAATGATGTCTAATGAATATGATTTTGTGGACTTTTTGATTATGTTTATGATGGATGATTTATTTATGACATGCATGATGGATGTGGTAATGGACCTAATGGTATGAATCCAAATGAATACACTAATGAATGAATGTTAAGATGCATAGAATAATTAATTAAAATTAAGCTACACAACTCAAAATGTAATGCAATATAAGGAACCTAAAATGAGAATGCTATTATGATCCTAGATGTAAATAGGGGCCTGCATAATGATGTAAGTGAAGAAGGCGATGGGTGTGTGATCGCACCTGTCAAGAACCATAGGGCGCTTGAGAAGAAAGAAGAAGGTGGAGGGAATCACCGTTTGCATAATCCAAACTACTAAGTCAGGGGAGAAGAAGGGAGGAAGGATGCCTGAATGCAATGGGAGAGGAAATGAAATGCAATCCTAATGCAATTTATCATCCTTGGAGCACTAATTTTTGCTATAGCACAAGACACCAGGTTCCATGGTATGTAGAACCAAGGCGGATTAGTGTCTAATGCATAAAAATAAACAACAAATAGGAAGGCTATCCCAACACCCCAAAGTCTTGAATGACATTGGTTGGGCCAGGTATTGGGATAACCACAATCACAAAAGGATTTACTAGTATAGCACAAGACCTTGGGGGTCTTTGTGGGTCCTACGTGGGACAACCAGGAAAATAAGAAACAAAAGAAAATCAAGATATGCCCCTATCTAAACTAGTCAAAACACATCATAATATGAAAGGTTATGACAACCTTGACGAGCGATGATAGGGAGCTCAAATAATAAATAAAAACCAAAAGCACGAAAATATTGTAATAAATTATAAAACATCCTTTGCCATAGGATCAAGGTGATGAATGGGGTTGATGTGGTCTATTAGGAAGGATACATCCTGTTGAGACCAAAGATGGATACTAAACTAAATGATCAATTAATGACATAGGATATTCGAAAATTGATTAAATTTGATGATATAAATGGATTCCATTTGTGAGGTACCAGTGAGATAAGGACATACCTTGACAACATGAAACAAAACTGAATCACCCTAAAGACCTATGGTCTTGGGGGTTGATCAAAGATCAACCTTGCCTATGTGAAAGCGTAGAGTCCTCATCGTTTAGGAAAATACCATGATAAAAGCAGAAAGAGGATGATGAAGACAGATGATGGGAGATAATGATAAGACAAACTGACTACAAAAGAAAAATCAAAGAGAAGCAAAGAAAATCCCCAAGGGCGGATCAAATGATCAACCTTTCCTACATGCAAGCACAAGGGTAGCTTAGTTTGAAAAGGACGAAAGACCAACGATGGTTAAGATCAAAAAGTGGATAAATGGTGACAAATGATGGAGGAAAGAGTGCACTGGGGTTGCATCAAGTGATTGACCTTGTCTACATGAAAGAACAAGGGCAACGTAGTTTTCCAATGACAAACAGACAAAAAGGACAGACAAAAAAAAGCCTCGGGGAAGATCAAATGATTAGCCTTGCCTACGTGAAAGCGCAGGGGCAACATAGTTTGTGAAAGATGGGATGGGATCTAGATGGAGATAGACATGATGAATGATCCTAGATGGAGACAACCAAAGTGTCTAGGTGACACATAAGCAAAGATTAGGATAGAAGATTAGGATGTTAGATAGTGGATGATGTTTGTCTAATGCTCAACCAAAAATATACCAAGCGACCAGGATATGATAGGATTATAGGGTTATGGAGATCTGGATGGATAAAGCATAAAGTGATTAGGATGCTATGTAGATAATGATTAAGCCCTATATGAAAGGTTATTATTTCAAGGTTTTCACCAATCGTACATATCCAAGATGCCACACAATAGTGGTTTTCACCATAGGATAAATTATTTACCTTTACTACTTTTTATATTTTTTTGTATTTTTTGAGATTTTACCAGGAAGGATACCCCAACTGATCTATGTATAGAATTTTTTCAGATGCATGATGTTGATGGGTTCATCCAAGGGATCTCTTTCAAGGGTAGATAGCTTGTATGCTCCAAAACCATATTTTGTAGTGATGACATAAGGGCCTAACCAATTAGCTTCAAATTTTCGCTTATTATCTTGATCTTGTTGATTCCACTAATTTTTTTTGAGAACTAGGTTGCCAACATTGAATTGACGAGGGGAAAATTTCTTATTATAGCTTCTTTTGAGTTGGTGTTGATAAGCCTGCAGATGGTTATAAGCCTTGACCCATTTTTCATCCAACAATTCCAATTGTGCAAGTCGTGCCACTCGGGTATCTTCATCAGTGATGAGATTTTTGAGTGATATTCGGAGGGAGGGGATTTCAAATTCGATTGGAAAGATGGATTTGGTGCCATAGACAAGGGAGTATGGAGCAGCATCATTGGGGGTGTAGATGGACGTGTGGTAGGTCCAAAGGGTAGGATGTAGATGGAGGTGCCAATGTTGACCAGTTCTATTGACCATGTTCTTAATGATTTTAATCAATGTTTTATTGGTTGCCTCTGTCTATCCATTACCTAGGGGTAGACCAGTGATGTTAGATATGATACATTTCACAGAGGAATTTCATGCACTTATTCTTGAATGGTTTTCTGTTATCAATGATGATGGTGGAGGGGATCCCATATGGTAGAGGATGAACTTAGAGATCTAAACACTGGTGATTTAAGTGAGTTGTATGGCTTCTACCCACTTGGTGAAGTATTCAATGGTTGTGATAATGAAGGTGTGACCATCAAAGGATGGAGGGTAGATCTTGCCAACCAAATCAAAACCCCATTGTTAAAATGACCAAGGTGTCACGATAGGCTATAACAATTGTGTCGGGGGGTGTATCAAATCTACATGTTGTTGACATGGAAGACACGTTTTGAAAAAATCACAAGCATCATGTTCCATCATAGGCCAGCAATACCCTATTCTTAGAATCCTTTGGCTAAGGCCATACCATTAGAATGGGCCCCAAAACTACCACTATGCACCTTTGCTAATGCAGTGCGGGACTCGGGTTCACCTAAACATCGAAGGAGAGTTCCATCATACCCACATCGATAAAGTGTACCACCAATAATGGTGTAGTGAGTGGTGCATTGGATAAATGATTTACGTTGGTTTCTTGTGAGGTCAGATGGTAGGGTAATATCACGAAGAAAGTGTAAATATCTTGGTACCAAGGGGATTCAGAGCCTACAATGTCACATAACATTTCGATCAAGAATGTATGCGGGGATTAGCAATTTTTCTAATAGGAACTCGCATTCGGTATGATCTTTGGGCATATCCAGAAGGGAACCAATAGTGGCCATGGCATCAACAACTTTATTTTGTATCTGGAGGATTTGGTAGAACTGGATGGAGATGAAATATTTCTTGAAGTCGTCCACCATGTATTTGTAGGGCAATAGCTTGTTATCTTTTGTGAGGAATTCATCATTGACTTTCTTGATCACCAATTGAGAGTCATCAAAGATGTGCAAGTGTAAGATACGCCAATGAACGAAAATCCTAAGCCTTGTGAGGAAAGCCTCATACTCAACAATATTGTTGGTGTAGAGAAAAGATAGTCTGAATGATTTGGGTATATAGTCACCTTAGGGGGTGACGATAAATACTCCTACTCCTGATCCATTGTTAGTGTGGGATCTATCAAAATACCATGTCCATGTGGTGGCTTCCAGAACTGCAAAGAACCCTTCATCTGGAAACTTTGTCTCTAAAAGATAGGCATCGACTAGTGGAGCATCTACTAATTGAACCTCAATAACCTAGCCTTTGATTGCTTTGTGGTCACGTACTTTATGTCAAATTATCTTAGTAGAATGACCCATTTAGCCATGTGACTTGTTAATGTTGTCCTTGATAAAAAATATTTTAGGGGATCAACTTTGGAGATGAGCTTAACTGGATGACTAAGCATGTAATGTCTAAGTTTCTGGGAGCTAAAGATGACAGCTAGCCAAAAAATTTCCATTGGAGAATAATTGAGCTCATAACCAACCAAAGTCCTGTTGATATAGTAAGCTTCTCATTCTTTGGAGGATTCATCATGTTGTGCCAATGATGCCCCCAATGCCACAAAAGTAGCTGAAATGTAGAGGAGAAGGGGTTTTCTTGGGATAGGTGGCATGTGAATAGATGGATGAGCCAAATATTGCTTAATCTAATCAAAACCAAGCTGACATTGCGGGCTGCATTTGAGTGTAGTGTCTTTCTTTAGGAGGTGTGTGAATGACTGACATTTATCAACAAGTTGAGAAATGAATCTACAGATGGACTGGAGCTTACCTTGTAAACTTTGTAGCCGTTTCAGATTATGGGATGGAGGGATTTCCATGATGGCCTTAACCTTAGAGGGATCAACCTCAATTCCTCCTCAGGAGATGATAAACGCCAATATTTTTCCGGCTGTGACACCGAACACACATTTCCTTGGATTGAGGCATAATTTATACTGGTCTAGGCGATCAATAATATTTTTGAGGATGGTCAGATGCTCTTCTCTTGTTCCAGATTTTCCTAAGAGATCATCAACATAGTATTCCATGATTATGTGGATAATGTGGTGGAAGATAACCATCATAGCCCACTGGTATGTTGCCCTCGCAATTTTAAGGTTGAAATGCATGACATTATGGTAGAATGTACCCTAGGGTGTTGTAAAGGCGGTCTTGTGTTGGTCCTCAAGGGTTATCTTGTTTTGGTTGTAGCCAGAGAAACCATCCATGATAGACAACATCTCATGTCCCATAGTGATGTCGACCAACATATCAATGTTTGGTAGGGGGAAATAATATTTTGGACATGCTTCGTTGAGATCTCCGAAGTCTGTAAAAATCTTGATGTCTCCACTAGGTTTAGCAATTGGGACTATATTGGATATCCAGTTGGAGTATTCAATTGGTTGGATGAACTCTGCTTCTAACAAATTTTCCAATTCTTTCTTCACCAGGAGGGTTACTTGAGGGTGCATTTTTTTGAGCTTTTGTTTGATAGGTTTTGCATCAGGATGGACATCTAGGTTGTGTACCACCAAAGCTGGATCAAGACCGGGCATATCTGAGTATGTTCAAGAAAAAATTATGATTCCTTCTTTCAAGAGATTGATGATAGTATAAATTTCTTCTTCTGATTGTGCCTTAGCCACATAAGTGATTTTGGGGTTCTCTTATGTCCCCAAGTTTATGACTTGTGTCTCTTTGATCAGGATAGATGATCGATCAAATAAGTGAGTTCGAAAAAGTGGAAGATGAACCTACCCATCTTCTAGTGCCTCTTTGAGGTTTTCACTATCAGATACGCTTTTTTTTTTTACTATTTCTAAGTCACAAAGTGCCTTAGGGAGGTTTTCACTAGGTGACCCTTTTTTATTTTGTTTCTTTTTGTTTTTGCAACTAGGGAATTCATCTTCCCCCAATCCCATGAGATTCACATATTGATCCACTAAGGGAAATGTTTTGGGAGGTGTGGTACCTTTTAGGTCATAATCTATGAGTTCGGGATGTTGGAGGGATAAGGTTATGGTACAAATGGATAGGCATTTAAACATGGCAGGGAGGTCAACGTGATCCAAATAATCGTACGCGTGTATGATGGACTCTTCCTTTGGTATGTCTTCGAGGGAACCATCATCGACACTAAGATTGTTAGAAGTGCTAGAGGATGTTGCAAGACCTTTCTGTTTAGTATCATAACCTAAGCCCAAATTTCTTGGTTAGATGGTGGTTGATTCAATGGACTCGCATTTTCCTTATTCTTCCACACCAAGACCTCCACCTTGGTAATTTCACTTTTCAATGAACTTGGAGGCACGTGGATAAAATTCCTAGAATTATTCTATGAGGGGATGTGGTGGCTCAAGTTCTTCTATGTAAACCCATTGGTTGATATCAACTTCCATTTGATCCTGAAGGGAACCCAAATCATTGAATATTGTCGAGCCCATGTTCTTTGAAGTGAGTGGGAGTATCTTTTCGTCTTCTTTTGGAACTTATGGATATGGTTTCCCATATGTTTGTGGTGAGGGTGGCATGGTTGTCATATTTAGTGCGATATACATTTCGTACTCACCGCATCCCTTGTCGATGATCTGGACCTTGGTGATGGTGGAACCAAGTGCGTATGATGGCATGAATGAAGGAGTGGATGATGTGGTGTTTAGTGTATTGGTGGATGGATGAGAATTAGATGTTTTAAATTCCCCCATTTTGAATCTACGGAAGTAATGTAAATGCAGAAAGGAAGCTTATATGGCACAAAAATATTCAAAAGGCTGAGGATCAGCCTATATGGTGACTTCCATTCCTTGAATTGGGAACTTCAAACATTTATAGTAGGTGGATGGGACAACTTGCATAGAATGAATCCATAGATGGCCAAGGAGGACATTGTATGGAAGTTCCGGGTCTAGAACATGACACATAGTATACTGTACAATGGGACCCACCTGAATAGGAAGATAGATCCTACCCTCAGAATCTCTTTCTGCATTGTCATATGCCTTAATGGTGATCACTTGATTATTTAGGTCAACATGGGTGTATCTTACCTATTGTATAAATTTTAGTGTACAAATATTTAGGGCTGAACCATTATCTACCAGTACCCTTTTCACTTTATGAAAGTTCACCCCGACCTTGAGGTGAAGGGGATGGTTATGGCTTGAGTCTAGGTGTGGCATGTCCTTTTGACTGAAACCTAATTGGTAGGTGGTGGAAATATTTCCTATCAATGCTTGGAATTGTGTAGGATTGATATCGTCAGGTACTTGGGTATTTTGTAAGGCTTTATGCAAGATATCCTGATGTATGGGAGAAGACCTAAGAAAATATAGGATGGAGATCTAAGCTGAAGTTTTGCAGAAATGGTCAAGGATATTGTATTGTGAATTGACAGATGGCTATTGGGTGGATGTAGGAGTGGCAAGGACCTTAATGTGGGTCCGATGGGTAGTGACAACACATTGTGGATATTCTCCCTTGACATGTATCATGGATACACATGGCTCCACTTTTTTGACATATGTGATCACACCTTGATAATTATATGGCACATTCTTATCATTGATATTATTTGTGTTGTTATTTTGATTATTGTTGTTACTAGGGCCATGATTGGAACTGGACATACTCAGGCCTTGATTGTGCTTGGGAAAAGAATTTTGGTATATTTGGAGCTGAGCATTGGAAAAAGGTGTTGTATTAGCATAAAAAAGGATCTCACCCCGATCTATTAGACCTTGAACGCCAGTCTTTAGTCCTTGACACTTATCCAATGTGTGCCCTTTGATCTTATGGAATTCATAGTATTCATTCTCTTTGAACCAAGTCGTCTTGGGCTTGGATTCATCAAGGGGTTTGGTGATAGGATAAGTAATGGGGTAGTTGGTTTGTAAAATTTTGTTAAACACAATGCTAAGGGGCTATCCCAATTGGGTGAATTTTCGTTTGTTCCCCCCTTGGTTTTTTTGGCTTGACTGTTGCCGAGGTGCTCCTTAGGGCACAAATTTGGCGTTCGGTATTGATTTCTATTATTTTTTAGGAGGATATATCTATGAGGTGGTGGCCACCTGAACATGTTTGGTATCTGTCACACCATCATTGAAAACATTTTTATTTTTATTCCAATATCGAGGCTTATCCCTAGACGATTTATCTTTATCAGAATTGAAAAGTCTGACTTGCCCATTGGCAACAAGGGCTCATTCTAGGATGGGACCCTTCTCCACAAGTGTTACAAAAGTGGTGATGTAGTGGAGACATAAATTATGAGCCATGTACAAATGAGAATTTTTGATGAACAATGTAACCATATTCTTTTCTGACAGTGGAGATTTCATCCAACTGGCTAAGGATGCTATCTTTGCAGATAGCTAGCGAAGGTCTCCCCATCATGCTATTTTTCCTTTAGGAGATCAAGTGTGTCAATTTACTTCTCCAATTTGAAAGAGAAGTGGGAGAAAAATTGCTCAGATAGTTATGCGAAGGTTTTGATAGATCATTTTTCAAGGCCCATAAACTAGTTAAGGGCAACCCCCTATAGACTCTGAGGGAAAAGTTAGATAAGATAATTGTCATTATGCATGACCTCTTAGCAATGGGTATCTCAAAATTCTTCGAAAGAGGAACCAAGGAGATGGAGAGATCAAAAGGATAAGGACATATGTCCTTGAATTTGAATATATGTTTACCCATTCCGGCTTGTAGATCCTTCAATGTTGCTTTTACTTCTTCCAATTCCTTATTGACAGGTGTTACGAGAGTCAGAGTGGGCTGATTGTATCGATATTATTGTGGGTATGATGAGGATGGCCCTGATGTGATTGGATCATAGGTGGGTTGAGCTAGATATGAGTGCATTTTTTTATTATAAGTGGATGGATAGTTGGACGACAAAATGTGATGAGTGGGAGAAACTTGTTGGTAAGGTGGTTTTTGTTGGTAGTAAGAAGTGGGGGATGATCCATGCTATTGTGTATAATTTTAATAATACAAGGAGGCAAGACCCCCTTGTTGATGTGCTGATGGTTGTTGGTAATAGGGGATGGAAGGTGCAACCTGCTAGTAGGTTTGTTGTTGCTGAAGGTAGGGTGGATAAGATTGGTAATTTTGTGACATGGTGGGTTGTTGTGTAACATATGTGGGTGGATTTGATGGCTACTAGCAAGGATTATTTTGTGACTGTGGAGGATTGGTGTAAGGTGGCAGTTGGGTCCACGTTTGGTTTTGAGAATTATTATGAGGATTCACATTAAGGTGGGACAACGCAGTGTATGTAATGAATGGATGGTAGATATATTTTGTAAGCAGATTGTTGTGTGTTTGTGTAGGGATATGTATATGTTGTTGTGGGGGTCCCTGTAGTGGTTGTTGTTGGTGAGAGGGGTGAGATGAAATGTGTTGTTGCTGGGGGTGCCATGCGATAGTTGTGGTTGTTGGGATGCTACTTGTATTTTGCATGTGAGCTAAGACATTTTTTTGTGGGATGGAAATGTCTTGATAGGGTGGTTGTTTATGAGATGGTAGACACAAAGCAATAGTCGAAGTAGTGTGTTGGTGGGCATTGATAGGAGGTTGTTGGAATGTGGGTTGTGATAAATTGTTAGCGGGTGTAGAACTTGGATGCAACATTAAAGCAAGGTTAGATGTGCCTCCAATGTTGATAGGTGGTTGTTGAATTGGAAGCGGTGGAGTGGAAGAGATGTAGGAAGGAATTTAATAAGCATATGGATTGTGGGCTTCGAGATGTGCTACTGAGGCTGCAAATTGGGAGATGGGGATAGCTAATGACTTGATGTATTCCAACATTTCCAAACTCGGGGTTATACTAGTTATCTATGGGTACACCTTTGGGGATATATGAATTTTTAGGGATATTTTGAGATGTTTGCGGATTGGTATGTGTGGGAAGAATGTGGGTGGAAATATATTGTGATACATCAATGTTAGATGCTTGATTGAATCCTCTCATGATCAAGGTGGCAAGAATTTTATCTCCACGTTCATTTTGGAGATGATCTATCATCTAGACATTAACAGGGTCATTGAGGTATTCATCGATGGTGACTTTGGGTTGGTTGATCATTTTCTCGCCACCAAGTGGTATGGTATTCTTGATGTTAGTGTTCGATTGGGATGAGGTGTCGTTACAGGTATCTTCCAAATTTCTAAGGAACATTATTGGGATTTTGAGGGATATTTGGTTGGGAACCTTGGGTCTGTTTGTCTACCATTTGATTTTTCATTTGTGAATGGGTCTGAACGGGCATGAACGTGCAAAAAAACTAAGTGATCTAAGATGAAAATAAGCTTCTAAATGATGATCTAGATGATGATTTGGACTAATTGATTTGGATTCGATAAATATTGTTGGATTGGATTGGATGTTGGATTGATCGATATAATATATGATGAATCAATCGATTGGATGATTGGATTTGATTGTATTTGATCAAAAAAACAATTGATTGGATTGATGAAATCAAATTGAAGATCAAATGATTGGATGATGGTAAGGGTTTCTAAACTGGGTTCAAAGATCACCCTTGGTGACTTAAGGTGCTGATTGATCGAATGGAAGGATGAACTGATGATTAGGGCACCAAATCCATCTTGAGATGGAAGGGGATTGATAGGATTGAGGATGATGATCGACTTAGGATAGATAGTGATCCTAAGTAGTTGTTCAAGGATGACAATTAGGTTTAAGCACCTAGGTCAATTCAAATAATGACTTCAAACAAAGTTTAGAGGATTTTGATTGATACAAGGATGATGGATGTGTAACCTATATGATGACTATGAACACAACCTATATGATTCAGATGATAATGCAAATGGATCGTGATGTAGGTGAACGAGATGTGCAAATTGTGAGAAGGTCAATGAGCCATTTAGAAACTAGGAGAGGCTGGTGTTTTGGATCAGTTTCAAAAACAGGTGCAGTTTTAGGTTAGGGCTGCCCAAAATTTTGGACAAGGTCACCCCTCCTGGGCAAGGCTGCCCAAATAGGTCAAGGTTTCCCAAACAAGTCTTAATTTCATCTTAGAGTGAAAAAATTTTAAACAGTATCGATAAATGGACTTCTAGAATGAGTAATTAGATTTGTAGAATGACAAAAAGACCACTTAGAATGGGTGAATGGATGTAGGAATCTATGAAATAGTACTCGGAACAGGAAAAAGAGTTCCCAAAACAAGTGAACAACTTGCCGAAAGGGGCAAATAGCTGGGTGAAAAAGGGGAATGTCTCTCAAAATAGGAAAATGGATGAACAAATGGTCGAAATAGGTTAACGGGTACCCCAGAAAAGGGAGCAACACTCAACATTGAAAGATAGGTTCTCGTAATAGGGTAATGACGAGCTAATGAAGGTAAAAAAATGTTGTTTAGAAAGTCAGGGCCATCCCTTTAGGGCAAGGCTACCCAAACATAGGTCAAGGTCACCCAAATAGGGAAAACTGGGAAAATTTTGACTTAAGCAAGACAAACAACAATTAAGGCAGGGGGCAGGGCCACCGCTTTAGGTCAAGGCCACCTAGACGAAGGTTAGGGCCGCCCAAACAGTGGGCAAGGTCACCCCTACAGACTAATCTAAACCTAACTTAATAAAAAATAGTGATGGAAAAGGATGAAAACAACAAGTAGAAGCCAAAAACTGACTAAAAAATACTGGTTTTGCATAAGAAAACACTTCAAACAACACAAGCCTAGTTCGAGTGTTAAGGGTATGGTCAACAAGGTTTTCTATCTAGGCTAAACAAGGTTGCTAAGGGAATCCAAGATATACGCATGACAAGTGGGGCCCAAACCGTGAACACCAATCCATCACAAGCATGAATCAAGAGTAGCCAATGAGAGACTAGGAGCTCAAACCAACTCTTCATGTCTATCTAGGTATCACCCTAGCTTTACTGCTTCTCGAATTACGACGTGATTGGATTGAGGTATAGCTTTTTCCACCCCTTTGTATACCCTGTTGGTACATGTGGTTGGAATCATCCCTTGGGGTGATGAAATCCCCAAGTAGGTCCCACTAATAAAATGAAAAAGGGGTAAAAAGAACTAAGTGGAATACAATTTCTCTTCACCCAGGATCACCAAATGGCATAAGGGGATTGGATATGTCAATAGTCCACTCCAAAAAAAATAAGTAGATTCTTTGACCCTTTAATTAAACTATGTTCCTAGTTTAAAGAAATTAAAGTACAAAACTAATTAAATATAATTTCTCCACCTACAACACACTTGTCGGTGTTTTATTTTTTTGTCTTTGACAAGAAGATTTTTTCTATTGGGTGTGGTCGCCCCTATTTTTTGGGTGTGGCCACCCCTTTATGAACCTACAGACAAACAATGATTAGAAATAATGAAAATAATAGCAGAAATAGTCTGTTGTTTGGGCAAGCTCACCCCTCCTAGGCAAGGTCGATCTTATGTGAACCTGCAGACAAATAGTGATAAGAAACAATGAAAATAACAATAAAAATAGTGTGTTGTTTGGGCATGGCCACCCCTCTTGGTCAAGGTCGGTCTTCTGTGAACGTGCAAAAAAATAGTGATTAGAAACAATGAAAATAACAACAAAAATAGTCTACTATTTGGGAAAGACCACCCCTCTTGGGCAAGGTTGGTCTTTTGTGAACTTGTAGAAAAATAGTGATTAGAAATAATGAAAATAACAATACAAACAGTGTGTTTTTTGGGCAAGTTGCCCCTCCTGGGCAAGGTCTGTCTTCTGTAAACCTGCAAATAAATATTGATAAAAAACAATGAAAATAACAACAAAAGAAGTGTATTGTCTGGGCAAGGTCATCCCTCTTGGGAAAGTTCAGTCTTCTGTAAACTTGCAAACAAATAGTGATTAGAAAAAATGAAAATAACAATAGAAGCAGTGTGTTGTTTGGGCAAGGTCACCCCTCCTGAGCAAGGCCAGTCTTCTGTGAACCTTCAGACAAATAGTGATCAGAAATAATGAAAATAACAACAGAAGTAGTCTGATGTTTGGTTCAAGGCCACCCCTCCTAGGCAAGGCTTCCCAAATAGTGGGCAAGGTTTCCCCTTTGTGTCAAAATCTGCAAAACTTTAAACAACAAAAAATGTTAAAACAAAGGACCTATGACATGGGTACCATCGGGTGTGCCAGAAATGTGTGTAGTGAAATTTGTTATCTCCTAATATGAAAAAATAACTAAATAATGCAAGATAAAAAACAACACTAAACCACCTCAATATTGGGCTGCATTAAACACAAAGGAAATATAAAACAACAAAGTAGATATACCTTTTTCTTGTGTTTATCCTTGGTTGGCCCTTGATGATGTTTTAGATGTGTGATTCTCAGATGATATTCTTATGATTTCAATGGTATTTGGGTGATAAATTAGGGTGGATGGATGCAATGGTCAAATGAAAAATTCAAGAGAGTTACAATAACAATGGCTAAATGGCTAGAGAGCATAAGTTTGACAATGAATGAATCAACTAACTCAATTAATAAGAAGAGGGGGATATTTATAGAAGAATTTTAATTCTCTAGAGAATTCAAGAGTCAAGATTGAGCCACCATGGCCAAGATGAAGGGCTATGGTGTGTTGAGAACTCACAAGCCCTCACACCTTACCATGTGGCAGGTGAAGTGTCTAAAGGGCAAGATGAGATGGAAAAGGTAAAAATGACATAGAAGAGGCCATGTGGTCCCAAGGTACTTGCAAGTACCTTGGGATGAGAGAGGATCTCCCCAAAAAGTAATCTATTGCCCCCAAGTGGGGCTAAAAGTGACAAGTGAGGACTTTTAGAAAGTCCACCCTTGTCAACATGGGGATTGGAGATGGACTTGGAGGAATAAAAGTGAATTCTTAATTCACTTTTTGGAAGAGACCAAACGGTAAAATAAGATTCCTCTAAAAGAGGTCTTTGTCTTTTGGGTACGATGTGATATATGAGGTGTATGGGGAAGACAAATGCATTGGGGGAATAAGTATGAATTTTTAATTGACATCAGGAAGAGGTCAACCCAAAAAAGGTAAGTACCAAGAAAGGTTGACCTAAGGACATGCTAGAAAGGGTAAGTGATTAGGATTAGGATTGTGCAAACAAGTGATTAGGCTAATTAATGATGATTAGAGGCAAGTGGATAGATTTGGAGGATGTCACATTAATCCCAATTAAAGATATGTACATTTTAATGAAGTATTAATTAAATTAATCTAGTTTAGTGAAGGGGTTATGTAGGATGTGACAAGGAGAGGGAAAGAATGAATTTAAAAATGAAGAGGATAATTGACTAAATTAAATAAATTGATTGCATTTATTTAATTTAGAGATGAAGTGGGCCAATGTATACAATATTGAATTAATTGAATTAAATACCTTAGGAACATTAGGGGAAAGGGGAGCATTAATTAAATAAATAATTTAATTAATGTTTGATGAAGGGAATGAAGCAGATTAATGAAAGGGATAAATTTGATCTTGTGTAAAGGGTCAAATTTAGGTGTCTACAACTTTAATAGCTTATTTAAGAATCTTAGAGGCATTTTAAGGCTATTTAAGTGGTATATAGTGGATATATGGGTCTAGAAATGATCCAAATGCCATTTGTGATGCCTCAAAACCCTCTATATTTTACCAATAAATATTAATCTTAGAAATAGGAATATGACAAAGAAATATAATGCATAAAATAGAAATTCATCATTGAGAATCAATATTCAAATGTCAATAGACATGCACATTATTTGATACTTGAAAGATTTCAAACATATATAATTATAAAATAAGATTACAAAATTCTTTTTTATAGAGCTAAAACAAGGAGTCAATAAAATTTACAAATATTCTCACAAATTTTAATTATATGTAAAACAAGGGAAAATAAGTTGTTGTGGATTGATTTCAAAAGGGGGTTTAACCAAAATTATAGCAGATATACCTATTCTCCTTTATTTCAATAGGAAATGAGATCCACACAATGAAAGGACTATCAACTTCGAGGTGAGTCAAGTCAAGTGTAAATATGAAAATTTCCTTTTTGTGCAAGGATAGAGGTCCTGATTAAATAACACTTTGGGGAGAAAGATTAAAAATAGTAAACTAACTCTGAATGCAACCTACAAGTGCATCTAATAGATTAACGTCAATTCTGATGGAACCAAAAATTAAAATACAAATTTGAGAAAGGGAAAATGATGTGTACCAGTCACCAAAATTACTTCTCCAAAACTAATTGAGGACTCATTCACCCTATGGTGAATGGGTCCTAGCTAGGGCTCTATAAAAATGGTTTATAAGCTATCTTCTTCTATGTTTGCGCTCCTAAATCCCCAATTTTGACATTTGGATAACCAAAATTAAATCTTGTAGGTGAGTTTCCATGAAATTGCAACAATGATGAAAACAAATGCAACTCTGAAAACTTTGCGATTTTTCTCTTGAAGAGATCTTCCACCTAAAATTTGCAAACACAAATCAAGAGGGATTTTTTTTGTTGTTGTTGGTAAATGGGAGTTTTCCTTGGTCAAACCACATTTTGGTAATTATACCTTATAATGAAAGAATGAAACATGAATGAATGATGAATGAGAAAAGAAATGTCACAACTCACCAAAACCTTGCTTGGACCTTGGAATGTAGATCAAAAACTTGCATGAAATGGATTCAATAGATGTGGATCTTGATCTTGAAACTTGACTTGAA
The DNA here is from genome assembly GCA_007115665.2 of Sequoiadendron giganteum. Taxonomy (NCBI): domain Eukaryota; kingdom Viridiplantae; phylum Streptophyta; class Pinopsida; order Cupressales; family Cupressaceae; genus Sequoiadendron; species Sequoiadendron giganteum. The sequence goes on from CM021108.1 coordinate 542,543,910, forward strand.
ACAATGCCTTTGATTGATTGAATGGATCTTGAACACTACATCAACATATTAGCTCAAAATCCATGCATGATGCAAGAATACTTTGATATGAAAATTGGATCTTGACTACTGCAATAATTAATAACCAAATCTTCTCTTGAATTTCTTGAAATGCTCTTGAAATCTCTAGATTACTTAGATCACACTTGCTCATAAATTTTTTAGGCAAAAAATAGTGAAATGACCTTGTATTTATAGTTATGTAACACTAATTTATCAAAATTCAAATAACACAAGACAACATGCCAATATAGATTTGAAATTATTAAGATAATACTAGAAAACTAATTTAAATTTAGGTCCTAGGTCTAAGTGAGGACTCATTCTCTCATGGGTGAATGGGTCCTAGATCACTTACCTAGGACACACATTGATCAATGGTAAGTGTTATGTTATGAAATTAATGAATGTTGGTTTTCCTCTTCAGAAAATTGCAATTAATTAGGCTTAGATTTGAATTAAAGGGGCCGATTGAGGAAAATTAACCTTAATTAATTGATAAAGCCCTAGATAAGTGTGAAAGTGTAAAGAGGTACACTTTACAACACTAAAATAAGGAAAAATTAAGTCCATTTTAATTAATAGGTCCCTAAAATTAATGTGGATATGTAAAATACATATTACAACACTAAATTAAGGAATAATTTAGTTTATTTTAATTTTAATTCCTAAATTAAGTGTGAAAAAGGGATACTTTTTCCTACACTACATTTAGCCCCCACTTTAGTGAGAGTATCACCCCATGTCAAACTCACACTAAAGTAGATATTCAAGACACATATGTATACAACAATGACAAAGATACTCAATCATACAACATCAAAGCCTAGAAGATAGGGAGGAAAATCAAGCTTTGACTATTTGTCCAACTCAATGTGGATGAAGTCTAGGATATTTGTCTAATGGATTCACAAGAAGAAATCAATGTCAACTATACAAACAACACATACTCTCACATGAGCTAATGGAACCTTAGGTCTGTTGAAATGCACAAGAAAACTAAGAAGGGGGGTGAATTAGTTGTATCAAATCACTTTACTTCTAACCTTAATCAATTTCACTTTAACTCAGTTTGTTATTATGTATAAACATGAAATGAAAATAACATAAAGAAAAAGCAAAGACACCAAATTTACATGGAAACCCAAATGAGGGAAAAAACACGATGAGGATTAGCTCACAATATAGTAATAATGCAATACTGGATACAAAGTCTCACTGATAGAGGGCTCATTGCCCAAATACAAGGCTCGCTACCAATAAAAGGACTTATTGTCCAAAAGGAGGCTCACTGCATACAAAAAATAAAAGATAAATAAAGATCCACCACAAGGGTTCCACACATTAACAACTTGATCAGAAGATTGTAGACACCATCAACTCACTGCTTTTAGGAATCTAGCACATCAAAGTACCCCTACCTCAATTTACTCTTGCACACTCTACTTTTCACACTTGCTCACACACTTCTCTTCCTTGTTTGATTCATGGATGTTCAACTCATAGAAAATTGATTTGATTTTATACCATCTTCAACCCTAGAAACATTCTCCAAGGTTAGCTAAACATTATTCAAATTACAAATTGAAATTAGGTTGGTTACTCCACATTCCTGCAGTGGATAAGAATGAGATAGGACCAATTTTTCATTTAACTAGGACTCAAACAACATCTTGGATCAATCACATGCTTCCTTAATTTGATGCAAAATATTAATGTAATGTGTAGACACTAGGTCGACCATAATGAAAAACACCATTAATATTTGCAGTAAGTGCATCTCCAGCAAGATGATCATATGTGGATCACTCAAAATGCTTCACCAGATAATTTTCCATCTACAAGAACACTTCAAGTACATCTGCAATGACTAAAACACTCTTCATTCAAAGAATACTCTTCAATAGTCCAACTGTATCAACTAGCAACACACAGGAGCTCTGGACCAGGTCTTCCAGAGTGCCAAATACCAAGCACGTTTGTTAGAGCACAAAAACCATCAAAAAGAATCATCTCCTAGATCCAAAAGATCTAAAACTAGAAACTAGAAGAATGCAGACCCAAAACATTTCTCCCAGCCCACAAAAAATAAGTTTTTCCAAACTAGTTCACATATTGGTGAACACATCTTTCACTCTCCATCAAACCGGAAGCTAAAACTTGGGAAATATTATCCATTGAAGTTCATGAACATAACTATAGATCTGCACATGTATAAGATCAACACAAAAGAAATGTAGAGCACAATACCATAGCACATTAAGAACACAAACTCAACACTGCCTTCATTATTTCTTAAATTTTCTCAAAAGCACTTAGCAAAAACACAACTACAACTTCATAAATATAGCTCCATGTACTCTAAGAACTTCTATGGTATCTCAACTATACAAGTACCATTTGCAATCAACTTGAACTATGTTGAAATCAATGAAAACATTAATGACAACACCATCAAACATATCCATACTTGCAACAAGGTCATCCATTGAATCCCCAATGGGTGGAAAATGAGAGAATCTTATTAGGCTCCCATACCATATCAAAGCTATCCTCCTGGGAACTTCAATAAGGCACCACAATACAAAACTTTGAGCTTCAAAAAGCCTAACAAGCTATGTTATTATAATCACTCATGAACATAGGCAAGGATATACTATCAAGCAAGGTGTGTTGTGCTTGGTGGCCTTGAATTTAGGGGTTTGAGATTCATAAAGTTAACAAGTTGTATTATGCTAAACACGTATGTACATGGTTGTGGGTAATGATTTCTTCAAAGGGACTTCACTTAGATCATGTAAGGTATCTTCTTAGGGATCATCATGCCTAATGTCTCCAAGAGAGGACAAGTCTAGAATAAGAGAATCAAAACTTAGGGAATGCAACACATAGCATCACCACTAAGAGGAAAGTCGTACACTAAGAAATATCATCCTCTTGAAGGACATCAAACCCAATGACACAACCAAGAAAATGACACATCACAAGAATAAAAAAAATAACACAATGAAACATGAGTGTCGAGTTATGCCTCCACTTTAATGCAATTGCTAACAACAATGTTCTGAGAAATAGATTTAAAGTAGCAAATATTCAATGCTAACCATAAGGAAGACATGATAGTTTATTTATAAATTCCTATGCGAAGTCATATGTTCCTAAATGAAACTACATCATGAAAGAAGAGGAAGGGCTTGGCCCCAAAAACATGTAAGGGATCTACAGATTCAAGGTCAGTATATCATTTCTAAAATGTTGTTATGGAGCTTGAAAACATCATCATTCCAAAAATACTCATAAAACAGGAATAATGACACATAGAGAGCGAAAAAAAAGATTTTGGGTCAACATGGAAGAGACCTAAATTTCTTGATGCCTTGCGTAATCCCCAAAAGGAAAACATATGACACAAGAAAAGATAAATTTTTATGACATATAGAAGAATGTAGGTACACATAGAGGAGTGCACATGAGGAGAGAGATACATTAAACATAATAGTACGAGGGAGATCACATTACGCACACACAATCACACAAAGAACATGCAAAAGAAAAAAAAATACTAGTAAGTCACATGCAAGTCAACCTATAGTAGGCCATCCACATCCCAGTATTATTTAGTATATAAAAAATGAGGAAAACTCATTAAAGGGACAACATCAAGTGACAAACTAGGACAAGGCTATCTAACCCCTTTCCCCCACTAAGTGCGGGACAAGTATGAGCCGAGATAAGTGATGAGAATGAGCTCCTTGCAATGAAGAAAATTATTTCAATGAATGGTAAACATGTAATAGTGAGTATGATAGGATCCTACAACCATTACATGGCAAGGAGAAAAGTGCATGATTTAAGGGATTATCTCCATCATATCAAATTTCTCGAGGATCATTCTTATGGAACAACACTCATCAATAAGGTTCCCAAGGGTTCTATAATATGCACAATAATTCATTTTATTAGGCTTGTTACCCTTAATAGGAGGTGGAAATGTATTCCATGCTTCACAAAGAAGGTGCTCCATTTTTCACTCAATTTATGTTTTAGTATGTAGGAATGGAATTTTTTTGAGTTTGTAAGGATTGGATTTCTTTCTTGTTTGATAATCTTATTGAGACGGATTCAAAGGAGGAGGACCTAAAGTGATCCTATCATCCTTGTGAGATATTATTTCATCATTATGAGGGAGGACATTTGTAACCTTAGAATATGTAGAGGGATAAGGATTTTGATATCCTAGTCCCTTAGTGTCTTCAATAGGAATTTGTGAATTTAATGCTCATTAGTTATGTCACATCCTTGTTTAGCTAATATCTTAAATTTTTTTTCCATAAGTCTCTTCTAGGTTGATGGGTGTGTTGGTCACCTTGTTAATATAAGATGGATAGGTATGCACTTGATTAGAGGAGCTAGGTTCACTTGTTTTTGGAGGTTTAGGCTTAGTTTGTGACTTAATTTTAGTATGTAAAAGACCAAACATCACAAGTGGTGGGATGATAGGGGGTTTGGTTGTTGCATGGATGGGTAAAAGGATGAATTATTCTCAAGATTGTTAAGGAAATCATTTATGAAATTGTTCATGCTATCATCATCTTATCCAATGATAACTTCATGAGGACACTCATTAGGAGCTGGTTGAGCATGATTAGGTTCAATTGAATTAGGATCATTTCCAAAAACACAACTTGAAACATCAACTAGAGATGTTAAAGACTTGCATAAATTACTAATGCACATGTCCATTATTTGAAATGCAAGGGGATTTTTAGATTTTTAGATTTATAACAAGGTAATTTTCCGATTACACTATGCAACAACCTAAAAATAATGTCTTGTAAATGCAATTTTGAAATCACACAATACACTAAATTTATTAAATGAAGCTAAATATGATTAATTTCACTTAACAAAAAATATGTAAACTGATAACAACAAAATAAAATGCAAAAACATATGTTTTAATGCCCAAAAAATCAGGAAATGACCTTGATCAAGGACTCATTCACCCAGGGGCGAATGGGTCCTAGGTTAGGGTTTTTAAAAATGTTTTTGCAAATTTCTAAGGTGACTCCAATGGTTTCTAGATTCTGATTAGAAATAGGAAGTTATAATTTTAATTTTCTATGAAACTAATGTTGGTTTCAAGTGAAAAATATGGTAAAATGATAAACTAGGTTACCTAATTTGATGTGAAATTTTGTTTCAATTTTGAAATGCAAGTGAATGATGATAATATTCTAAGTGATATGAAAAATGACTGAATTTTTTGTATTTTTCATATTTAAAGAATACAAAGATGCAATAATAAAACCCCTAAATGAAATGTAAACTAATGCAACCAAAAAACCCTAAATGATATTCAATTCAATGCAATGAAATGCAATATCTAAATCTAGGGTGAAAATGGACTCCAAAATCATAAAATTACATTGGTTTGGATTGATTACAAAAGGGGGGTTCACCAAAATGATAGTAGATAGACCTATCCTCCTTTATTTCATTAGGAAATAAGATCCACACAATGAAAGGACTACCAACCTTGAGGTGAGTCAAGTCAAAGTGTGAATCTACAAATTTCTTTTTTTGCAAGGATGAGGGTCCTAATTTAACAACACCTTGGGGAGAAAGATTAAAAATAGTAAACTAACTTCAAAATGGAACCTACAAAGTACATCTAAGAGATTAATATCAATTCTAATGGAATGAAAAAATAAAAATACATATATGAGAAAGGGAAAATGATGTTTACTAGTCACCAAAAGTTATTTTTCAAAGCTAATTGAGGACTCATTTTCCCTATAGTTAGCCCCTCATATTTTTTTGAATACTATTTTTTTTAAAAAAAAAAACTTCAGCACCAAACATGGATTGCTACCATCTCTACATGACATGATCACTTCTTGTTGATACCAATGATTATTTCATGTTCATGTCAGCTATGTTGGAAGAATGGGGATCTTGTAATTGATGTTGTTGTTGGAAACATGAGCATGCAGGATAAGAACAAGGCATAATATTATGTGTTGCAGTGTTTTCATTGATGTTGAAATTGTATCTTGATATGGATATCATGGTGCAAATAATTTTGGTTGGTTCTATCATGCTTTGGAATATTTGTGGAAGAAAATTTTGCAAGAAGGTTTGATCTGGTAAAGCCAGTTGTGATAAAAATTGACTAAGTGTTTTCACCAACATTTATGAGTACAAAGCATCCAGTTTCTGGGTCCACATTGGTTCATGAAATTAATATTTCTCTTTGTGGTTCTAGTATGTTTTTTTTGGATAATAGAAGCATCTAATTCTAGAAATCCAACTTGTTTTAGCTTTTGGTTTGAAATATATTAATGAAAAAAGCTCAACCTAATAGTTACAGTCATTTCTTATACAATGCATATGAGTCGGAGTGTTCACACTTCTTTGTGGATAAGATTTTGGGTTTGTAGATTTAAGGATATGTTGACAGATGTCAATAGAGTTTGAATTCTAGATGGCATTGCATTTTGAGGTACACATGTTCGAATATGGGTATATAGTTGGAGAATTTTTTTTATTAGGTCTTTGGTGGTGCTGACCTAATAAGTGTGAAGGTATGTAAAGATTAAGTTATATGGGAGAGATATTATAAGTCCATTATGACCTATTTCAAATTATTGTAATGATTGAATCATGGTGCGAGGCATGTGTGCAAGGATTTGATCTGAAAAGTTATAAATTGTCTATTTTGTATGATACATCTAATTAGGCCAACCTAATTGATTTTATTCTTGAAGAGGATATACAAGATAAATTATTTTTGGTGTTTTGATGAATATAATACATAAAAGTGATGGGAGATGCTAATACATTGAAAAATTAAGTTATGAATGTTGAGTAGAATATTAGAGTGATGTGAATGCAAAGGAAAGAAGAGTGTTAGATTTGAATAAGAGGAAGTGTGTAAAGTTGGCTTATTGAACTTCATTTGATCTATATCTCATGCATATGATAGATGAAATTGTAACACTTCAATTTAGGTTGTGAGCGATGAAATCTCTTCTCTATCTCTCTCTTAGTGAACAGTGAGTTCACTTGGTCAATGATTCCACCTACAGTGAGCACTTTCTGTAAACATAGTATAACTGGTTATAATATATTGTGAGCTAATCCTCATCGTGGTTTTTCCCATTTTAGGGTTTCCATGTAAAAATACCCGTGTTCATGTGTTATGTGATTTTGTTTATGTTTCATGATTTCTTTAATTTAATCCAACTAGATATTCTATGAGGATTGGATGTTTAGATATTTTAAACGTTTAAAATAATATTGATTCACACCCTCTCAGTATTCTAGGTGTTCATGAAGTGGTATTAGATCTTGGTTCCTTGGAAAGAGCTTAATTGTTTGGGGAAGATCTTGGAGGTTGAACACATGGCTATAAAAGGACTACCTACTCCTCTGGAAGAGAAACCTGCTATTGGATTCATAGAAGAAGATTGCATGCTTGACAGAGATGGAGAACTCAAAGTTTCTCTTGAAGATCTTGAAAGAAATGAAGGGGAAATAGAGATTTGAAAGAAAATTTAAAAGAAGCAGAGGAATGGATTAGAAATTTGAGAGAGAAAATCAAGAAGTTCAGAGAAAGGCATAAGGAAGTCAATAAACAATTGAAGCAATCAAATGAAGCTATCACTTGTCTGAAGGTGCAAGTTGAAGAAAAAAAAGAATTGAGGAATGTCTGAATGCAATGGTGAAAAGAAAATATAAAGAATGTACAAGGCTTGAACAAGAAGTGGTGAATCTAAAATTAGATCTAGAAAAAAGAAAGGATTCTTGAAGATAAATTCAAGATGAGTTCTAATAATCTTGATGAAATGATTGCAAATCAGAAAGGCTCTAAAGATAAAGAAGGTTTAGGATTTGAAAAGGGTGAAAGTAAAAAACTAGATCAAACATCAAATATTGAAGACAAGAAGAAAAATGGAAAGCAGATCTGAAATCAAAGGAATGAATCTAGAAGACCATCAGTCAGATAACCAAATGCACAAAGGTACCCATATTTTAATGGTTTTTTTAATTCTTGTAATAGATTTAGACATTAGGAAATGGAATGCAAAAGTAGAATGAATCAAAATGTTCTAACTTTTTTGGTCAGTGTTTTACATGCAAGATAATTGGTCACAGAGCTAGTGAGTGAAAAATTCAAATGATGAATGACTATAACAATGGTAAAATGGTTCAATATTTCAAAGGATATAGTTATACATGTTATGGATTTGGGAATAAAGCTAATCAATACAGATTTAAAATGAATGGAAGGAATATTGGTCAGAAGAATATCACATGTTACAATTGCAATAGGCCTGGACACATTTCCAAGTTTTGTAGAAGAAATATGAAGAAGGATAATCTAGTAAAGAAGAATTAACTAGTACAAAAGGTTGATCCAGAAGAAACAAAGAAGGAGATGGATAATATTTGGAGAAAGAAGAAAGAGACCAAGGTTAAGGATGAATATGTACCAACATATGATGTAGATGATTCAAATTCTTCCTTCAAAAGCTAAGTTGAGGGATTTAACAAATATCTTTTATCTCCTACCAAATAAAATAGCGTTGATGCTTCAACATGAAGATATGTGATATAGATTGACAAGCTTGATCTATTGGTGAAGAACCAAAAAGAAAATGTTGTAATGCAAAATTTTTTGGAGCACTTGAAGGTGACTATGCACACAGTAAAGGGTTTGGTAGATTTATTTTTTGAAGAATTCAATGAAAAATTAGGTCAAATTCAAAGGGTTATAAAGTGATTGAGAAAGATTCAAAGCGATCAAGGTGATTTGAGATTTGGTGCGTTCAAACCCTAGCTTGGCAAGAAAAAGGAAAGGTATTTACAATCTTTATTTTTCCCTAGTTTCTCATAAAGTAGTGTGAACTCATTTTTCAATGGAAACATTGAGGTTCATTGAGGTTACTAAGAAGCCACAATCCAAATTCAAAAAATACCCCACAAAATCCAAAGAAGATGACCCTTTCGGTAAATTTTTGCATGTTCCACATGGAGTTTTTCCTACAAAAGACATAAGGATTTACATTGATGGGAAGATAGAGGAATATGATCACACTAATATATGAGATGTATGGGTAAAAGAGCTTACTTGAGATAATTTTTCCCTAAAACTAGAATACCAAAACTTGGTCACGAAGAAAATATATGTATGGCAGTGGTTTCCAATTTTTTGCTTTGATACTAAATGGGTAAGGATGGAATTAAGCAGAATTCATGATAAGTTTGTTTGGAATGACATGCCTGGGATGATAACAAAGAATTTGATTAGAGAGGTTACATGTCTATGCTCCACCTAACCTATTCCTGTATTGAAATCGGTTGAGAATGAACTGGTAATGGAACTCATAGGTGCAACTTATGATAAGAGAGATCTAACTATAAACACCATTAAAAATCCAACTATGAGGTATGCAACAATGTTAATTGGTTATAAAATATACCTCACTAATAGAGAAATCTTTGTATCCACCACCGCAAGTAATGTGCAATATGAAATGGTTGAAAAAGGAATTGACTATGATCTTTGTGAACTGTTAAGACAAAAATAGATGAAGAAATTGAAATAAACCAAGTAGAAGAAGTATGCATTTAAGTATGGAACCTTCATTATGTGTTTAATCTTCTATTTCCTAAAGGAACTCTCCACAACTAGAATTGTGTTATGGTTGCAAGGAAGACCTGTAGCTCATAAAATTAGAGACTTTATAAGTAGTCTTAGTGATGTGAAGGCACATGATGATCCTCTTGTTGATTTCTTTGTAATTTTTCAAAAGAGGATGGATGAAAAAGAAAAAGTTCCTAGGAAAATGGTAGAGAAGTATCAAAATGATATCACATTCCTAGTATCAAAAAATGAGTTCATCATAAAAGTAGTAGAATTGTGGATATTGTGGATCGTTGCATTGGGATATGAGATCAATGAACAATAGATTACTAGTTTGGTTGATATATTGTTAAAGATCCCAAAAGACACCACTAAAGCAAGGTATGAAACCTATGAAGAAAAATATATGGAGGTGCATATGGAACAAAGAAAACTATATATAAAGAAAAAGGTTTAAAAGATGGTTGACAAGTTTGTAGAGGATCTAGGCTTCACAAAGGAGCAAGTGGCGCAAGAAAGAGAAAAGGTTAAGGGAGAATCAAGTGCTACAAGAGGATTCAAAATTATAAGAATATATAGTAGAACAACTACCACCCCTCCTGCTATCTAGAAGTTCTCTGGGATTAAGCCCTCTACTGGTGAGAAGAGGAAAACTATTGATAGTCCTCTGATAAAGGAGAAACCCTCTCTAGTTGTATAGAAAATAAGGCCTGAAAAGAAAAATACTACTACAATAACACCACTTTTATGCCCTAAAAAGAAGAGACCAAATACAAAAGTAGTAAGAGAGAAGAATATAAGTGTAAATGTAGAAGAAGAACCTGTTGGCCTTACCATTGGACCAAAAGATCGACCTGTCAATGCCTAATACAAGCGCCAGTTAAAATCCATGGGAGGCGGTTAAACCATGTTGCAAACCTAAAGTAAGATATTGGGGGTTAGTCCAAAAATCCCCCCTCAACATCACTCGAGGGGTTCAAACCTGTGGCTGAATTTGATACCAATTGTTGGTTTTACCATTGCACCAAAAGATCAAACTATTAATGCCCGATACAAGCATCAGTTAAGATCCACGGGAGGTGGTTAATCCATGTCATGAAATTGAAGGGAGATGTTGGTAGTTAGTCCAATAGAACATTAGTTGGTCTAGAAGAGGAAAGAAGGAGGTTCATAGAGTGAAGCAGGTTCTAAAACATAGAAATTGGATATAGTGGATATATCTAATGAAGAAGAAATTAAGAAAGAGAAGAAATAATTTTTGATCCACATGTGAGGAAATAAGAAAGAAGCCGCCAAGAAGGTGTCACCAAAGAAGAAAAGAAAACCTGAAACAAAGAAGACTCTAGATGAAAGAAACAATAAAAATAAAACAAAGCTAGTAAGACCTCACTCTGCCATGAAATTATAAGCATTGTTCAATAAAAAATTTCAATATGATATGCTAGGGGAGACTACATCCCTATACAGTGAGGCAAATGAGGTGGATAAGGCCACGATTTTTGAGACAATTATTGTTTTAGAAGTTGATATGAGAAACACTAAGAAGAAAATTCACAGGGAGCTATGGAATGTCTTGGTGGAGATAAGACAAGAAGAAATTGAAGAAGGAAAAACAAAATAATATGCATTGGAAAAATTTGGTGCTCCTCTCTCATAAGAAAATAGAGCCACATTGGTTGAGTTATACAAAACATAATTTAGAGTGAAGCAAAGTGTAACTGGCCTTATAGGTAGAGATAAAGGTGAGTTTGATAGGCTCAAAAAGGAGACAGTTGATAAAATATAAGACATTGCATAAAATATGGTATGAATTCAAAGGAAATTGCTTTAGAAGTCACTACTAATGAAGAAGTACAAGACATTGATGCTCAACATGAGAATGCAATAAAGGATCGGTATACGTGCATGGAAATGTTCTTCCAAATATGGAAGAATTGAAAAAAGAAGATGAAGGAGAGAGGAATGATGAGGAAGATGCAATAAAGGGGTATACCTCTCCTCCTTCGGTACTTGAAGACAATGTAGAAAATACTTAAGGAAAACCAGCGACACCTCCTCTAGATAACACAGATAAGTCTGTAGAGGAAGAGAATGTAAGTAAGGATGGTGATGAAGAGAATGACGATGTGAGAATGATCTATATCTGAGCCAATATGATCACTATGCAAGGAAATTAGTCACATTAGCTAATTTAAATCAAGCTCCCTATGAAATTATTGAAAGCATAAAACAAGGAAACCATGAATACAAAACCATGAAATAAAAAAGTAATGCATAATGAAATCCTAGCTAAATACCCCAAAACTCATCTCATAGGGGGAGTGGTGTAATATTGATGTGGAGTATTGGCCCTTTCCCAATCCATTTGATAAAAATCTTCAAGATTATGATGAAAATGATGAAATTGATGCAATATTGGTGCTAAAATGGTAAAAGATGTGTGATAGCGAGGAAGGAATTGAGTGTCATAGCTTTGCTTCAAGAAGTGGATCCCTTTATCATAGGAGTGAGTCCTATTTATAGGGAAAAAGGATGAATCAAGGGTTGAGATTCATTTTCCCAATCAAGGTTTACAAATGATTCCAAGGATTGAAGGGATGATTAGCCTTGTGACAAGTGTCACGAGGCTAACATATGTGAGGGGATATGTGCCCAAACATGTGTGTGCACATTTTGGGAAGAGCATGTAAGAAGGAGTAAAATAATGTGGTTGAACAATTAAAGGTATGTGGGTGAAAATTTTTAAGGAATGTAAGAGGAGTAAAGGCTCATGTAAGAGACAAGATGGCTTATGTAAGAGCTATGTTAGAGCCACATAAGAGCCATCAAGGCTTGGGTGATAAAGTTAATGGAGGAAGTAAATGAGGGAGGAATATTCCATGGGAATATTCTCATGCAAGTGTGAGGGAAAATAGCCATTTAATTAACTTGAGAAAATTAATTAGTTGTGCAAGTTGGAGTTAAAAAACCATGGGTTAATTTAACTTGAGTGGAGTTAAAATTTGGAGGATGGACTAATGAAGATTAACAAGTGTATAAGATTAATTAATCAGGGATTAATTAACTTAGGTGGTTTAGGGGATTTTAGAGAAATGTGACATTTAATTAAATAATTGGAGTTATTTAATCAAATGGGAAGACATAGAAGTTTCAATTTAAATAATTTGGATTATCTAATTAAATGGGATGAATATTGGTAAGAAGGGGGATAAATTAATCCAATAAAATTTATTATTTGATTAATAGGAGAAAGTGATAAATTTAATTAAACAAATTAGATTATTTAATTAAATAGTTAGAAAAGATACGATTTAGGAGAAATGGTGTTAAAAATCAAATTGAAGTGTGTACTATCAATTTAGATGATTTGAAGTGTTTATAGTTGATATAGAGAAGGAAGAAGAGAAATAAAATAATAAGAAGGAAGATGAAGATAAAAATGAGGATGCATCCAGAGATGCAAAAATAGAAGAAGAGACTCAAGTAAACTTCAAAAAGAATAAGGAAAATGAATTCAAAGAGAAATGTATGAAGAATACAAAGACTTATGATGAATCTTCTGACTCCTTCAAAGATTTATTGAAGAATCTACATTGTATGCAGCTCAATTTCTAGCCTTTTGTATCATCACAACTGATATGACTGACTATATAACAAGGAAATGTTGATCTTGATAAGATCTCCCCACTCCACAAGCTTCCATTCGGATATGTATCCCATGCATATTCTCAAAAGGATATTATAGAAACACATAAAAGAAGAGTGGAGAGCTAATGAAAGAATTTGTGAAGGCATTGCAAGAGACTACACCCGGTGCAAGTATTGATACTTCACTTTTTGGAAAAATTTGAAATTATTAATTGATTCTTTTAAAGAGTATGTTTTTAGCCTTAAAGGACAAGTTAAGACTGAAGTTGAAAATAAAATAAATCATAAGAAGATGATGGAAATCACTGAGAAGTGTGCTCTTGCACACAAAAAGTTTCAAGAAAACTTGAAGGATGCACAATTTTTTGTACGTGAGGTAAAGGCTTTATTCCAATATTGTATGAAGTGGCTTGGAGCCACACAAAGTATCAAGAAGTAAATAGAATCCATTGAGTCTCAGATCAATAATTCCTCTAGTGAATATGATTCAACGCTTGACCTGGTTGGAGACACAAGAACTGCCATTGAAGATTTGCGTAAGAGATTTTTTTAGATGCAAGCACAAAAGGAGAACACCATTTTGTAGTTTGGAGAGCTAAGGGACTTGTTGAATTCCAAATTCATACTTGTCTCCAATTCCCTTTTGAGTGCTACCAAATCTATATAGATGAATATTATACCTAGAACTATAGAAGAAGGAGAAGAGATACTGATGGAGTTTGAAACACAATGTATATTTCTTGGGCTGGCCAAGAAGACATGGGAAGATGGTAAATAGGTGTGGAAAAACCATGTGCAAAAGCTACAAGAGTCAACCTCTTTTGGATGAAAACATTTCTTATTCTTCATGCATTTCTAGATTTTAGTTTTAGAGTCTTTGTACATATGCAGAGTTTATAGAGAAGTTTCCAGTACAAATTTTTTATTTTACTCTAGTACATGACTTAGGGGAAGTCAATTCAATATTTTAGTTTGTACATATGCATATATTTCTCAAGGGGAGATCCAATATATGTTAGACAAGTTATTTTATGTTCCCTTTTCCCTTGATGTCAAAGGGGGAGAATGTCTTGGAGAATATTTGTGGCATGTTGCAATCAATGACAAAAGGGGAGATTGTTGTAAGAATGAGGAGTTTGTCATTGATGTTGTTATTGGCAACATGAGCATGTAGGATAAGCACAAGGCATAATATTATGTGTTGCAATGTTTTCATTGATGTCAACAATGTATCTTGATATGGAGATCATGGTGTAGATCATTTTGGTTGACAATTTAGCAAGAAGGTTTGATCCAATGAAGCCAATTGTGATGAAATATTGATTGTGTTTTTACTAGTGTTTCTGAGTACAAAGAATCTAGTTTTTGGGTCTACACTAGTCCAAAAATTAACCTTTATATTTGTGTTTCTATTATGTTTGTTTTGGCTGATAAAATAATCTAATTCTAGAATTCCATGTTTCTTTAGCTTTTGGTTTGAAAGATATGAATGACAAAAGTTTGGCTTGACAGTTACAGTCATTTCCTTTGAAATGCATATGAGTTGGAGAGCCCACACTTATCCATGGATAGGATTTTCATAGATGTCAATAGAGTTTGAATTACATATGGAATATCATTTTGAGGTACGGATGTTTGGATATGGGTATACAACTAGAGAATTTTTTTTATTAGGTCTTCTGTGGTGCCGACCTCATAAGTGTGAAGGTATGCGAAAGTAAATTAAGTTATGTGGGAGCTATTATAGGTCCATTCTAACCCATTTCAATTTTTTTTAAGGATTGAATCCTAGTGCAAGGAATGTGTGGAAGGATTTGAGTCGACAAGTTATATATTGTCTATTTTGTATGATACATCTAATTAGGCTGACCTAATTGATGTTATGATTGAAGTAGATATATTTAAGCTAGATTATTTTTAGTGTTTTGATGAATATATTACATGAAATTAATGAGAATTATATAAATATATTGTGAACTTAAGTTTTGAATGTTGATTATAATATTAGAGTGAAATGAATGCAAAGGAAAGTAGAGTGCTAGATCAAAATTAGATGAAGTGTGTAAAGTCACTTTATTGAGTTTCATTGGAATTGAATCCCATACATATGATAGATGTAGTTGTAATAGTTCAATTTAATATATGAGCCATAAAATCTCTTCTATTTGTTTTTCTCTCAATGGACAGTGATCTCACTTGGACAATGAGTCCACCTATAGTGAGCACTTATGTAAATATACTATAACTGGTTATAATATATTGTGAGCTAATCCTCGTCGTGGTTTTTCCCATTTAGGGTTTTTGACATAAAAATCTTTGTGTTAATGTGTTATAATATTTGGTTGATGTTTCATGCTTTCATTTATTGTAATTAGATATGCTATGAGGATTGGATGTTTAAATGTTTGAAATTTTTAAAAGAATATTGCTTTACCCCCCTCTTAGTATTCTGGGTGTTCAAAAAACTATACAAAGACTTACACTTGACCTCTATATAGTGTATATTTAACGAAATTTTGTTTTCTATAAGGAGCATGACATTCACCCATGATGTTGTATTTTCGAATTTGAATAGTTCATGAAAATCTCTCTTTGAGCAATATATAGAGGCATAAGTTTGGTTTCAATATTTATTTTTTATTTTTTTAGCATTTGGTGATATGAATCTAGCATTTCTCTAAAACAATTAACAAATCAAAAATTTTTCATACATAATTATAATTTATTTTATTTTCAATAGTTGATGAAGAGAATTTGCAAAGTACTATAGAGTAGATCAAGTGTTTTTTCACTTGGATGAATAAAGAGGGTTTTATACTTATTTTATCACTTGTAGAATCATAATATTTGTGGTTTGATAAAGTGAGCATTAATATTAATTTAAGGGAAAAATTAAGGGACTATACACTGTTATTGGTTTTATATGATGGTATAATTGATTATCATATATGGTCCTCCTTGATGTAGGTTTACATGTTTTTTCATAGTTTGATCTTTGATGGAGACAGGTACACATGCTTTCTTTTTGTTTGAGGACATGGTTTATATACATTTAATACTTGTAGTCTTCTATTAATGAGATTTGAGTAAAAGTATAGTGGTGGTGATGATTTTGGTGTCATGGATTTTTATTTGCATTTGATTATTGCCACAACATGATCATGTTTGTAGTTAAGATATGGTGATATGCTTTAGTTTTAGGATGTTTTTCTTATCTCCTAGATGCTTGTTTAACTTCTTGAATATGGTACTTTATTGTGGATTTTTTTACAAAATTGGATTTGAAGATGATTTGGTGTTCGAGTCTTGATATCTACACATTATCTTCTTGATTCTCTAATTTTTCATGTTACTAATAGGTTGGTGAGTTTGCATGTTGCATTGATTAAGGATCTATGAGCTATGTATGCATGGGTTGGCCACCCATTTTTTTGTAGTGGGATGAATCGAATGTATATTATTTAAATCCATGTCTTATCAATTTTGTTGTAGGTTTAGTTATTTGGTATTTTTTTTGGTCATTGGTGTATTGGTATGTTGCATTAGGATGAAAGGAGGGATGATTAGAGTGCTTGAATAGTTGATTATTGGGAATTGTAAAATGTTTTTATCATGATTCCATGGATAGATGAATGCCATGACTCAATAGGAGCTTTAGCAGCTGATGTGGATTCATCATATGGTAATGGATGACCTTCTATGGTGGCAGTTGGTGTCATAGTGGAGCTATTGGATCTTTTTTTATATAATAAGTTATTTGAAAATTTTAGTTTCATTTTTAGGATATGTTTATCTTCATGTGATTGGAAATGTTGACATATTGGTTAGCCATGAGAGACTCTTGAGTCTTTGGTTGATGTGTTAAATTACAACTTTCCATTTTTTATAAGTGGTCCTTCATTGAGAGGATACGTAGTGTTGTTCCATAGTATAATCTCTATTAAATATTAGAGTATTGGAATCATACAGTTAGAACATTATGTCATGATGTGTTCCTAATTCTATGGTTTAGCTTTGATAGTGATATGGATACTTCTCTTTGTATTGATTATATTGGACATTTTCTTGGGGGATTCATGAGAGTGTAGTGTTGAATTTGGAACATAGCATGGATTGATCAATTGTAGGCGTTCATATATATTTGGAGACTTAGGTGAGTCTATATTTCTCTTGAACTTACAAATATTTTTTAATATGGTTACTCTTTTTTGAGGTTTCAACAATAAGTACTTGGAGCCTTCACCTAGATATGGATGTGAGTTCATGATGGACCTATAAAGGAGATTATTATTGGAGAGATTCATTGTGACTTGGTGTATCCTAAAGGAGAAATCTCATTTCCCACTCTTGGTCTACTCAATCGATAATCATTTGAGAGGTATTGACCATCTTGTTTTTAGATGTATTGTATTTTATATTTTATCCTCATGACTATGGATCTTAATCTATTCTTGGTAGTTATTGAGGGCTCATTTGAGGAGTGGTTTGAAATTTTGATCTCCTTGTGTATATGATTTTGATTATATCACTTAAGAGAACTTGTAGAGTTTTCATTGGGATTATTCCTAGTTTTGGGAATGAATTTGAATTTAATCTTCCTTGGTTAGAGGGGATGAAATCCATGTTGGTGATATGAGATACCTATGTTTTTTTTTATCTTGGATATTGAAAAACCGGGTATTGTCAAGGATTTTTGTTAGGGGTATGAAGAGAATATTACTTGACATAGCTTAGCACTTTGAGGTTGTGGTAGAATGAAATTTTATGTGATGAAATTATAGGTTTTATCTCTTTTTTTGATGGCTACTTCCTAGAGGCTCATGTTCATATGGTTTAGTGTGGTGAACTTGGGAGAGTTATGATGACATGTGAGAAATTATGTACATTATGGTTTCCTGTATGGATCATTGTGATTGTTCTTGATACTATATGGTTTTGATTATAAGAAACATCTTAGTATGATTTTTGATTAGTAGACTTGGTGTACCTTGATCTATTTTTAGATTTGGCATTACCCATGTAGTAGGAGTTTCTAAATGTGTATGTACTTCACAGAAAAGTTGTATATATAAGGAAATTGTGATTATATTTTAAATGGGTTGGCTATAATGTTGGAATGAGTTCTATTGATGTTCCTCATACCTCTGAGGTATGAAATTTTATATGGTTAGAATTTTATATTGTTGTTATTTGTATTCATTTATATTTTTTCATTTGACAAGATCTTGGTTTCTTTGTTATCACTTTGAATTTGATGTTTTTATTATTTGTATTGATGCATATCTACCTTGGTTTGTTCCTTTTCTTCCATACATGGCATGCTGGAGGATAAGAGGATATCTTTCTTGATATGGTCGACATTTAGGATGTTATTGTAGGATCTTAATGGAGCACAAGAGTATGCTAGACATTCATGTGGTTTCATGGATGGATACAATGACGTATTTCATTAATTGACTCTTATGAAATGTATATAAATAGTGGTAGAATGTTGGGAAAGGGTGTTATATACCTTGAACAAAAATAAAATATTTTAATTATTTAAAATAAAAAAATTATTTGTGGTGCATCTTAAGGGGGTGTGTTCAGCCACATTAAATATTTATTTGGTTCCACTTATATTTATGTGTGGGTTGAACATAGGAAAAATATTTAATATTGGAAAACTTAGTACCAAAAAGTAAATATGGGGTCAATGATTTTGTGTACTCATGGATTTACCTTACCAAGTTTAATTATTTTATGTGAGATTGATTCTATAATTAAAGCAAGTACATGTTTAGTGGCTTGATCTATTTTTAGATTTGGCATTACCCATGTAGTAGGAGTTTCTAAATGTGTAGTTTTTTTCAAGGAAAATTTGTATATAAGGAACTTGTGATTGTATGGTATGGGTTGGCTATGATGTTGGCATGAGTTCTATTGATGTTCTTCATACCTCTGAGGTATGGAAGTTTAGATGGATTAGCATTTTCTATTGATGTGATTTGTAGTCATTTGTATTTTTTCATTTGACAAGAGCTTGGTTTCTTTGTTATCACTTTGAATTTGATGTTTTTGTTATTTTTATCAATGCATATCCACTTTGGCTTGTTCATTTTCTTCCATACATGGCATGTTGGAGGATAAGAGGATATATTGCTTGATATGGTTGACATCTAGGATATTATTGTAGGATCTTAATGGAGCACAAGAGTATGCTAGAAATTCATGTGGTCTCATGGATGGATACGATAATGTATTTCATCAATTGACTCTTATGAAATGTATATAAATACTGGTAGAATGTTGGGAAAGAGTGTTATATACCTTGCATAAAAATGAAATATTTTAATTATTTAAAATAAAAAAATTATTTGTGGTGCATCTTAAGGAGGTGTGTTCAGCCACATAAAATAATTATTTGGGTCCACTTGTAAAATTTTATGTACCATTGGTTAGATATTTTATGTGTGGGTTTCACATAGGAAAAATATTTAATATTGGAAAACTTAGTACTAAAAATTAAATGCAGGGTCAATGATTTTGTGTACTCATGGGTTTTACCTTACCAAGTTTAGTTATTTTATATGATATTGATTCTATAAAAACAAGTACATGTTTAGTGGCTTGATCTATTTTTAGATTTGGCATTACCCATGTAGTAGGAGTTTCTAAATATGTATGTTCTTCATGGAAAAGTTGTATATAAGGAACTTGTGATTATATTTTATGGATTAGCTATGATGCTGGCATGAGTTCTATTGGTGTTTTTCATACCACTAAGATATGGAAGTTTAGATGGATTAGCAGTTTCTAATGATGTTATTTGTAGTCATGTGGATTTTTTCATTTGACAAGATCTTGGTGTCCTTTTTATCACTTTGAATTTGATGTTTTTATTATTTGTATTGATGCATCTCCACCTTGGATTGTTCCTTTTCTTCCATGCATGGAATGTTGGAGGATAAGAGGATATATTGCTTGATATGGTAGACATCTTGGATGTTATTGTAGGATCTTAATGGAGTGCTAGAGTATGCTAGAAATTCACATGGTTTCATGGATGACTATGATGATGTATTTCATCAATTGAATCTTGTTCAATGCATATAAATAGTGGTAGAATGTTGGGAAAGCGTGTTATATACCCTGCATAAAAATGAAATATTTAACTTATTTAAAATAAAAAATTAGTTGTGGTGCATCTTAATTAAGTGTGTTAAACCATATTAAATATTTATTTGGGTCCACTTGTAAAGTTTTATGTAACATTGGTGCAATATTTTATGTGTTGGCTGCACATAGGAAAAATATTTAATATTGAGAAACTTAGTACCAAAAAGTAAATATGGGGTCAATGATTTGGTGTACTCATGGTTTTACCTTACCACTTGGTTATTTTACATAAGATTTATTCTATATAAGAAAGTACATGTTTAGTGGCTTGATCTATTTTTAGATTTGGTATTTTCCATGTAGTAGGAGTTTCTAAAGGTGTATGTTCTTCAAGGATAGGTTATATAAGGAACTTATGATTATATTTTATGGGTTCGCTATGATATTGGCATGATTTCTATTGATGTTTATCATACCTCTGAGGTATGGAAGTTTATATGGATTATAATTTTATATTGTTGTTATTTGTATTCATTTATATTTTTGCATTTGACAAGAGCTTGGTTTCTTTGTTATCACTTTGAATTTGATGTTTTTATTATTTGTATTGATGCATCTCCACCTTGGCTTGTTCCTTTTCTTCCATACATGAAATTTTGGAGGATAAGAGGATATCTTGCTTGATATGGTGGACATCCTAGATGTTATTATAGGATTTTAGTGGAGCACAAGAGTATGTTAGAAATTCATGTGGTTTCATGGATGGCTACGCTGATGTATTTCATCAATTGACTCTTATGTAATGTATATAAATAGTGGTAGAATATTGGGAAAGGGTGTTATATACCCTACATAAAAATGAATTATTTTAATTATTTAAAATAAAATAAAATATATGTTTATGGTGCATCTTAAGGAGGTGTGTTTAGCCACATTAAATATTTATTTGGGTCCAATTGTAAATTTTTATTTAACATTGGTTAGATATTTTATGTGTGGGTTACACATAGGAAAAATATTTAATATTGAGAAAATTAGTACCAAAAAGTAAATGCGGGGTCAATTATTTTATGTACTCATGGTTGTACCTTACCACTTGGTTATTTTATGTGAGATTGATTCTATAAAAGCAAGTACATGTTTAGTGTCTTGATCTATTTTCAGATTTGTCATTACCCATGTAGTAGGAGTTTCTAAATGTGTATGTTCTTCATGCACAAGTTGTATATAAGGAACTTGTGATTGTATTTTATGGGTTGTCTATGATGTTGGCATGAGTTCTATTGATGTTCATAATACCTCTAAGGTATGAAAGTTTAGATGGATTATCATTTTCTATTGTTTTTATTTGTAGTCATGTGGATTTTTTCATTTGACAAGAGCTTGGTGTCTTTGTTATCACTTTAAATTTGATGTTTTTTTAATTTTTATTGATGCATCTCCACCTTGGCTTGTTCCTTTTCTTCCATACATGACATGTTGGAGGATAAGAGGATATCTTGCTTGATATGGTGGAAACCTTGGATTTTATTTTAGGATCTTAATGGAGCACAAGAGTGTGCTAGACATTCATGTGGTTTCATGGATGTATATGATGATGTATTTCATCATTTGAATCTTATACAATGCATATAAATAGTGGTAGAATGTTGGGAAAAGGGTGTTATATACCCTACATAAAAATGAATTATTTTAATTATTTAAAATCAAAATATTATTTTCGGTGCATCTTAAGGAGGTGTGTTCAACCACATTAAATATTTATTTGGGTCCGGTTATAAATTTTTATGTAACATTGGTTAGATATTTTATGTGTGGGTTTCACATAGAAAAAATATTTAACATTGGGAATCTTAGTACCAAAATATAAATGTGGGGTCAATGATTTTGTGTACTCATGGTTTTACCTTACCACTTGGTTATTTTTTGTGAGATTGATTCTATAAAATCAAGTACATGTTTAGTGGTTAAGGTTGGCTATTTTGTTGGTTGATTGTTTGGTATTGGTTGTCATTGTATTGAGATCTATTTTGAAGAGTGCATAAATGAAGCAAGGTATGGGATGTGTGGTTACATGTTTGGACGCATGGAGGATGCATTGGAGGAGCTTCATGTTTCAAAAGTATTTATAGAGACTGTATAACTATGTTGTAGTGTTTTCATTGATGAATAATACATTGAGTGTGGATGTATTTGGAGGTTGACTTTTCCCTCTTGAGGGTTCTCCCAAGGTATATTTTTTTTTTTCTTGTGGTATTTACATTTTCTCTTTGTATTATGGTTATTCTTGTGTGTGTTATTTTTCTTATGGGGTTATGTAGGAAATGGTTTGCTAAAATTAATTATTTTTCTTAACAATTTTCATTTTATTTCCCATATTTGCAAATGTTATCAAATACATACATAAATCAAATGATAATTTATTAATTACCATAACTACCTAGATGATGAGGCTCATTTTAATTTTATCTATATTTTTATTATCATTTTAAATTATATTTTCTTACTATTTCTTTACGTTTTGATTTTTTGCTCAAAAAATTACTATAACAACCTAATAGTCCTAATGTACTGGGATTCTTTTTATTTATTGTAATTATTTATTGATTTTTGAACAAATTTTAGTTGATTACAATGTGTAATGTATCTTGGAGAAGCATAAAAATCTATTTTGGGTTGGTTTTGAAGTAATTTATTGAGCTTCACATGTTATATCTCTTCACATATCAAGGGCGCTAAACATAAATTTTTAATTTTTTTTATTATTGAGACTTTTAGATAAATTCCAAAAGAAACCCTATTAATGGGTATTTTTTCACTTTATCAAAACAAACATCACAAAATTATCCTATCTCTCTTGAAAGGTAATTTTATGCAACAAAGTTTTAGAAAATCACTCCAAGGTCTCCCAAGTGTCAGGTCATGACTGGAAAAAACAACTTAGTTGATTGATGTGATTTGCTAGTAATCACAAATGACCTTTATGGTTTGATAATATTGGAAGTTTTGGGTCTACAAAATGAGTTTTATAAGGTTTGGAAATGATGAACAATAGCAGCAAGTTTAGGACAATAGATTAAAAATCCTTATGTTCATAAGATTTGGCTTTACCATGATGCTAGAACTTGTCTCTAACTTCAAATTTTAAAGAAATTTTAAAAGGGAAAAGGGGTTAGAAGTTTCATAAACCTCTAACCATGATGAACAATAACAATGGAGGATGATACTATGGAAAAACTTCCTAAACCAAATTTTAATTAACTAGGGACAACCCATAGTTTCATAAAATTAGTACAATATTCAAGGGGTATTTACAAATTTTTGGACTATATATTCATCCATTAAGCATGAATAAAACATTAAAATTAAGTGTAACAAGATAAGTAATCCCAAACTAACTTTACACAACAACTTATTATAAAAAAGAAACCAAAAGTATGGGCTAGAAATTCATCAAACACTGTAGCATACATCCACCATTAAAGTACAACATGAACTACTAAATAAAAATAACTTAAAATTGAAACAATAAAACTAAAAATAACTATTTGAAGATAGAATAATGCACACATGGAGAACAATACATAAGAAACCATCAACTCAATGCTTTTCTTGTATATTTTCAACATGTATTTACACAACTCATCTCTCCCTTTGAAAATGAGAGGATGCCCCTATTTATAGTTTTCAAAATGTAGAATGAATGGACAAGATTCATTTATAATGAATGGATTAGATTCATTCTAGTCTAGAGTTTCACCTACCTTCCAATATATTACAATATAAAATAGAATTTTATCATTTTCCCTATTTTGTCTCCTAGTTTATTTTGTCTTCTAGGTACCTCTAGCATTAATGAATATTTTTTAAAATATTCATCATCTATAATGGGCTTTCCAACTTCCTTTCGGAGAGTAGCATACTTCAAATACTTGTTGCTTACATCTAGCAACTTCTTTTCCTTAGAAAGTTTGGATTTGTTGATCTAAAAGGCCACTCTTTTGAATCTTTCAATAATCTAGTCCTGATGTTTGGTGCACTTATACATGGATTTTATCATCTACGGTGATTCAATGAAGGCCCTTGCAACAAATTCCATAAATTTTGAGTGTCGCCAGCGCCTTGCTTCATTTTCTCATGAAATAAGGGTTTGATCTTCTCTGGATCCAACTCCAAGATGGGAATTTCATAACTTGTCATCATCTTTAGATAATAACCACTATCCACCCAGTTTTCTTTAATCCATTCATAATCAATCTCTATCTCTCATAAGGCCTTCTCCAAAATTTCATTTCCATACTCAAAATTTAGCTGCCAGGCTTCAACTAGCAAATGATCTTTCTTTGGCAATGCCAACTCTTTTTCCTAGGTTTCTCAGGAGAGTTTGTGGATGCTCTGCAACTTTGGATAAGTGATTTTGTATAACTTAGGGAAATTTTTCTAGGCATGCTTTACTTCTCCCACCTATTTTTGCAAAACCCAGAATTCATTGTGCATTCTAGTTGCATGATGAATGCCCATATCACCATTGTAGATCACCCTATTGAACTAGTTCATTGTAGAATTGGTCCAGTTCTTCATTTTTTGCATTTTTCTCACTTCTTCCTTCGAGAGAAAGGAAAGTGCCAATGAAACTTTTGAAGCGTCTTCTTCCATTGAAGTCCATTATTGAATGTAAGTAATAAGGTTTGCTACTTGTGCTTTCAGCTCTTTCTTTGTGGACTGGTCCTTTTTCATTTGCTGCAAAATAGTCAAGAAAAACCCCTAAAACTCATCAATGTTTTTCTGGTGGGATGCTAGACCTAGGTTAATGGTGGATATTTGGTAGTATTTATCCTGAATAGTTCTGGCATCATTTTCCATAGAGAGAGTAGTCACTTGCAGTATTATTGACCTTGTAACATCAGTGGTCATGTGAGACCTAATCTTGGGCTTCTTCTCCTTGCAGGTTTTCACTTGTTCCCTAGCCGAGATCGCCTCTAATAAGTCCTTGGGATCAACAACAATGGTAGCCTTCTTATTTCATTCTTGCGCCAACCATGTGAGAAACTTTTTTTATTGCTTTGGTGATTCATGATCACCTTCCTCTTCTTGTTCCTTGAAGGGCCCCTCTTTATCATGCTCAAAAGCCTTTCCATCATCATCTTCTTCCTCCTTCAGCTCCTTTTCCTGCATAGTATTTTCTTTTCTAGGATTAATCTATGCTACATTTTCTTCAACAATATTCTCTTCTTGTGGCACTATCACTTTAGGGGCTTCAAGCTTGGCCCCAATATTGTCTACGAGCTTTGCATCTATTTCTTTCACAGTTTCCTCTTCTTTGTCTTTCACTTCTTCTTCACTTGGAAGCACATCTTCATCTTTCAGGCCCTTATCTTGGCCAGTTTGTGGAGGCTCATCAATTATCTCCACATCTATGTCACTACCAGCATTTCCTTCCTCGGAGCGATGCTCCTCAAGACTTTCTTCTTTATCTTTCTCCTGATCAGAGGTTTCAAATTCATAATACTCATCAATTTTATAACCCTCCTCCTTGAGCATTTGTTGTCCTTCTTCATCAGAAGCCACCTTTCTAATATTTACACTTAGCCCACACTTAGAATGCTCAAAATTATCAGCCCTATCAGAGTCTTTTGGTTCTTTAGTAACATTTCTCATCACAACCCTAGTTTGCTCCACATTGAGCCTCTCCATTTATTCTAAGTTTTTCATTGTCACCTCTATCTTCAGTGGCTTAGTAGGTGGTGGAGGAAGATGAAAATCAATGGAAATCTAAGCCATTAATTTTTGGACTATTTGATTGAGGATTGCCTTAGAGTGCTCAGTCGATATATTTTGCATATAATCCACAAAAGCATGCGAGAGGGAAATGGGTGCCATGGTAGTTTTTCAAAAATGAAGGTGGCAAAGTGGAAAGGGCTAGAAGTGGAGGTGGGAGCAAGGAGGATGATAATGGGGAAGTAGTGGAAGAGGAGGATTCTAATACCACCACAGGAGTAGTCGATGAGGCAGTGGTGAGGTGGAATGAGATGTCCACAACTGGTGGGGATGAGACAAGTAAATATTTTGGTGTGGAATGTGATGGAGTGGTGATGACAACAGTGACAATGATCAATAGGAGAGCAATTGTGGTGGGTGGTGGTGAGCAAGGTTGCTTAGATTCTTCTTCCTCTTCATGTTGGTGCTCCTCCTCCTGAATGGTTAACATTCTGAGGACAAAACTCCCTATTAATTTTTCCTTCTTCGAAGGTTTCCCTTCTGTTGCCTTCCTTGTGTAAATATTCTATTGGGGCTTTCGCTCAGGTGCATCTTTCCTCTTTTTGGATCTAGTGACAGGAAGCGACTTGAAAGCCTCACATGATGAACCCATAGTTGTACCACTGTATCTTTTTCTTTCAATTTCATCTTCAAGTTCTCCTTATGTCAATTGTGCACCTTGTTCTTGTAGTTGATCTATTTGTCCATCAACCCATTGTTTGGTTATCTATTTAATGGGAAGGTGATAGTGTCTAGGTTGGTGACCTCTTCCTTAGCTGAGTGAATGATTGGAAATGAGACATTGGCCAAGGAATTCTATCTTTCATCTACAATATTATTGTCTTCAAACATATAATCTCACATGGGAAACAAATCAATGGATTTAACATATTGGATGATCATCCTCATATAATATTGCATATGAACCTCCTTGTCATTATCATAGTTTTCCCAGAAGTCTTCAATGTGAGGTTAGTGGGCGTGTAGTCTCCCAACTTATTTCTTCATCTTTTAATGGGGATCCATGTTTCCCTTATTTGTATGCAAATCCAAGTTATAATCTACCAATTCCTTCTCAGAGTGCTCAACACATTGGATAGTAGGGAAATAGTACATTCCCTATCCAAATGTAAGGGGATATGTGACCCCAACTTGGTGTTTTTTTCTCAATAGGGTGTGGGCAGTCTATAGCTACTGAGTAAGTTCTAACAAAATGATTTTGTCATTGGGGTGGCATAGCAACTGGTAGGGTCTTCCCAAAAACCCCTTTTCTTTGATGTATTTAAACTTTGGGAATTGGATGAATAGACATCCAAGTCACTTTATAACTAATTTAGCACTATGAGACACCCTCCTGTGGTAGTCTCCACTCATTATTCTGATTGTGTTCCCTATTGGGTCTCAAAAATGTAGGTTTGAACCACGAGAGGTTGCCAAGCTCTCACAATGCTTTTGGCCAACTAATAAGGACAATTAATGCAATTGTACCTTCTGCTCTTTAGGCTCTGCAAGACCTAGGTAGGTGCACCTATTTGTATGTTGTAGATTTAAGATGTATTTCCTGGTGAAACAATCTATCCACAATGGCAAAGGGAAGTGGACAGATAAAATTACTATAACTACTCCTACTCTTACTGCACAAATGAAAGGTTTTTGAATAAATTGTTTGATATGAATTTGTATCTCTAGGTTGTGGCAGATCAATGCCTTCTATCCACCTAGGCAATGGAGTCAAAATGATATGTGTTTCCTCTTATTGGCTTAACTCTAGTTGTTAGGCACTCTAAAAAATTCTATGGTTGGCATAAAACTTTACTAAGTCTATGACTTGCATAAACAATGTTGGAATGTTTCTCTATTAGGTTCTTCTTTAACTATCCAAAAGAAATCTTAAAACTACTATGATCTATTAAGAGAATTTAATTCTGACTTGCAGACACCAATTAATCAAATCACACAAAATGGAATATATTTTGATAAATGAGGGAATATGCTTGATATGCTGATTTAAATAATTAAAAGACCTCAAGTTAGAGACAACCAAAATAAAGAGTATAAATTGATGTAACACAACAACTGAACACCAAAGAGAAATTCACCATTTTAAAATATTAGTCTTCATTGTTTCTGCTTCGAGAAAATTCTATACATTATTTCCATCCCAGTCCGTTCTCGGGAAAAATCTCCCTCCTATAGTCTAACTACTGATTTTTTCCTCTCTTTTTTCTATCTCCCCCTTTACAACTGATTTTTTCAAATTATTTATACATTACATCTCAAGGGTCGTGACCCTTCAATTTTCTAGTTATGGCCATTTACATTAAATGGCTGAAACAAAATATTTAATTAGTTGCCTATCGGCAAACTAAATATTTTAAACTATAGTCGGGCTTTTAATTTTACATTATACCTTTTCCCGCCTTTGATTTTAATTTCCCATGGCTTTAACATCTTTATCGCTCTACCGCGGTCACATTGTTCTTACCCCACAGTATAGCGGTATTTTGAATTTTCCACGGCCTCCACTATCATCTCTAGTCACCGCGACGATTATCTCCATGTCTATTGTGCTACCGCGGGCTTCCTTTTGTCCAATCACGGTCTCGCAGTGTAAATTTTTCTGTCACCTCACTCTCTCTACTAACCTTTACCATGATTACCATGGTGTATGAAATGATAGCCAACAGTAATGCAGTATAGTCTCCTGACTGTCGCTTCACCTTTGACTTACCACCACCGCGCTACCACGGTCACTGGCTTGACCACCAGCGATACCGCAATAGGACATTGATTTCCTTCTCTGACCACTCGCCATCACTTGCATCAGTTGCTAATGGTTTACCGCACTACCACAGTCAATGACTTGACCACGCACGGTAGTGCGGTAAACACTTCATGCCTGTTTGAAACTGCTACCGCTATACCACAAACCCCTTAGTGGGAGGCCGCGGTAAAGCGGTAAGTGACATAGGATGTGAATGTTAAGATAGCGTTAAGGGTATAGGGCATATATAAATGGAAAGAATGATTTTTTTAATGGAAAATATAGCAAATGAATTGGAATTTAAATGGGAGTAAAGAGGTAAATGAAATATAATGAAAAGATAGGAAAATGTTGGGTAAAAATGAAAAGAATCCCTTAAGTTTTTATGGAAAATATTAAATTCAAATAGGAAAAACTT
This sequence comes from Sequoiadendron giganteum, assembly GCA_007115665.2. Taxonomy (NCBI): domain Eukaryota; kingdom Viridiplantae; phylum Streptophyta; class Pinopsida; order Cupressales; family Cupressaceae; genus Sequoiadendron; species Sequoiadendron giganteum. The sequence goes on from CM021108.1 coordinate 542,573,286, forward strand.
AGGGTTTTAGATGGAAATTTTTAGTTCTAATAGTGGATCTTATTGGGGATGAGTGATTTTTCAATCACTACAAGAATCCAGTATTTACTCTGGGAGAGAAGACCAAGACATGAATGAAAAAGAATGCAAATGGAGGGAATGAAAAGGATCCTAAACTATTGTACATTGAAAAAAATATATTTTTTTTTTAACAAGGGAACTTCTAAGAATGTCCACATATTGGAAAACTCGGATCCTCAAAGTTTATTGTGCATAGAAGTGAATGATTAAAGAGGTTTGTTAGGAAATTTCCATGCACTGGCAATCCCTAATCCTTTGTACCTACCATGGTTCCAAAATTTAAACCATAAAGTATGGCCCCAAGCCACTCAAAAGAAAAACTTGTATTTTCCTTTGTCATAGACCTTATTCTGTTTTGAGCTCACCAGAATTTTCTTGAAACTATCCATTCCACCTATCCTACAACATGCATTGCCATTAAAAGCTTTCAAAAAAGCATTGTATTCAACTTGATTCATATTCCTCTCACTACTCTACATTTCATCATTCACATTATCACATGGAAAATATTTATCACCCTCAGCATACAAAGTGTATTCACATTCAACAAAACATTCATAGCAATGCTCATTGTCATATGTTGTTGAATGTGCCTACAACTGCATTGGGCCCTTAAAATTTGAATATTCCTTATGGTAACCGAGAAATTCTACCTCATCAATATTTTTTGAAACAATCAAATCACTTTTCATTTCTTTCCTATCACCAATTGGCAATGACACACACTTTTGATTCATATAGTCATCCTTATACATAATTGAATCAACAAATGTTGGGAACTCATCATCAATTATATGTAAACCAATAACTTCCTTTTGTAGGAAAAAAATATTTAAATCGCATACCTCCTTTTGGACACAAACAGACTTTTGATCAGCTTCAAATAAATCCTCATCACTTTGATAGATGCACATGGGGTCACATGAATTGTTACTTTCACTATCAAAACAAATGTAGGCTGGAGCCAAAACTTTGGACTCATCTTTAAGTGCACATCTCTGGTATTAAAATGTTAACAAATCAGAAACTTGCTCACTGCTGAGTGAACAGGTCTCTGCTTCCATATCTCCAACCATGTCTCCAACCTCTTCTTGATCTTCATAGTAACTGCAACAATCATCCTGTTGAAAATCAACATCCATTATTTCATCTTCACAATCTAGATCACAATCTATCATGCAAGAGAGACTCTCCATATGTTCATTTCTAGATGGCACAATATCTTCTTCTAATTCAACTTCTGAAGTATTGCTGATGTACTCCCCAGATGATGTGTCCCCACCAATATCAGTAATGTTGCAATTATCTTCCAAATCCGAAAAATTGTCATTAGAAATTCTAGTAGCACATGCTTCCTTTGTTTGTTGCATTGTTTGAGCATCCATGATATTACTACTAGATATACTATTGCCAGTATCCATGAACATTGTCCCAAGCATGGAATCAATAAATTTATTTGTTGCACCCAAGGCACGCTGCTTTAATGATCTTGGCCAATAATTTGATTCAGGCTCCGATGCTCTTAAAAATTGTGCAACAAATAGGGGTTTTGTAGGCCTACAATGAGGAAGTAATTGCATATAGACATCTGCCATCCTATTGTATAAAGATCTTGCAGATTCTCCCCTATATCTCCTTATATAAAAAAATGAATCGAAGGGGGAAACTCCACATTCTGATTCTGCAATGGAGTCTTGGCCTTGACTACGTATATCATCATCTTCTTCTTGATCATCATCCTTTTCCTCATAATGGCTCAAGAATATTTATTTCAGATCTTCCCATGAAGATATACTTTGCACAGGAAAATTTTTAAACCATTCCCTTGCACTATCCCTCATATATCTTGAAAAACATTTCATAATGACATCCTCTAGATAAACTTGAAAGTTGACAATGACATCCCATAATTGTTCCATCTGCTCATAAGCTGATTCATTCAATTCTCCATGAAATTTAAGGATATGCATTAGCAGTTCTATCTCATCGCAAGGGTAAGGATTTGGGTAGCCTTGGACATTACTAAAGTCAAATGGTTTATCGATAATTGAAACAAAATTTGGAGGGCCATATGGGTTTTGGTAGATCATTGATCTTTTTTCAAGAAATAGAAGATTATTCATTTGAGGTAATGGTTGTGGTGTATAAGTGTTCTACTATGAATAGCACATATTACCTTCATTGTTGAATTCAAGTCCCAATTGCAAAATTTGTTGTCTCAATTGTTTTTTTTTTGTTTCCAGTATAAAACTTGTTGTTTCATTTCTTCTAGTTATTTCATTGTCTGGTGTCTTCTTTGTTCTTCTGTCATCTTGACAAAATATTACTGCTCCACAATATTTATGCATTATATATCAAATCAAAATAGAGTCACCACCTAATTTTCCAAAAGTAGGAAAGTAAAATGGATTATGATATTGCTTTGGTTTGCTCCCAGCGGAATCTCCAAACAAAATGTGAAATCTTTGTTGACTCTATAAATGGAAAGCCTGGAAATTAGTTCTAAGTATGTCCCTAGCGGAGTCGCCAATTTGTTGGGTCTCAAAAACACGTGTTTGAACCACTAGAGGTTGCCAAGCTCTCACAACGCTTTTGGCCAACTAACAAGGCCAATTGATGCAATTGTACCTTCTGCTCTTCAGTCTCTGCAAAACCTAGGCAGGTGCACCTATCTGTATGTTGCAGATTTAAGATGTATTTCCTGGTGAAACAATCTATCCACAATGGAAAAGGGAAGTGGATAGATAAAATTACTACAACTACTCCTACTCCTACTGCACAAATGAAAGGTTTTTGAATAAATTGTTTGATATGAATTTTAATCTTTGGGTTGTGGCAGATCGGTACCTTCTATCCACCTAGGCAATGGAGTCAAAATGATATGTGTTTCCTCTTATTGGCTTAACTCTAGTTGTTAGGCACTCTGAAAATTCTATGGCTGGCATAAAAATTTACTAAGTCTATGACTTGCATAAACAATGCTAGAATGTTTCTCTATCATGTTCTTCTTTAACTATCTAAAATAAATCTTAAAACTACTATGCTCTATTAAGAGAATTTAATTCTGACTTGCAGACACCAATTAATCAAATCACACAAAATGGAATATATTTTGATAAATGAGGGAATATGCTTGATATGCTGATTTAAATAATTAAAAGACCTCAAGTTGGAGACAACCAAAATAAAGAGTATAAATTGATGTAACACAACAACTGGACACCAAAGAGAAATTCACCATTTTAAAACATTAGTCTTCATTGTTTCTTCTTCAAGAAAATTTCTACATTATTTCCATCCCAGTCCCTTCTCGGGAAAAATCTCCCTCCTATAGTCTAACTACTGCTTTTTTTCCTCTCTTTTTTCTATCTCCCCCTTTACAACTAATTTTTTCAAATTATTTATACATTACATCTCAAGGGTTGTGACCCTTCAATTTTCTAGTTATGGCTGTTTACATTCCATGGCTAAAACAAAATATGTAATTAGTTGCCTATCGGCAAACTAAATATTTTAAACTATAGTCGGGCTTTTAATTTTACATTATACCTTTTCCCGCCTTTGATTTTAATTTCCCATAGATTTAACATCTTTGCCGCTCTACCATGGTCACGCTGTCCATACCCCGCGGTATAGTGGTATTTTGACTTTTCCATGGCCTCCAGTGTCATCTCTGGTCACCACGATGGTTATCTACACGTCTACCATGCTACCATGGGCTTCCTTTTGTCCAACCACGGTCTCGCGGTGTCTAACATTTTTTGTCACCTCACTCTCTCTGCTAACCTTTAATGTGATTACAACGGTGTATGAAATGATAGCTGGTGGTAATGTGGTATAGTCTCCTGACTGTCACTTCGCCGTTGACTTACCGCCACCGTGCTACCGTGGTCACTGGCTTGACCACCAGGGGTACCGCGGTAGGACCTTGATTGCCTTCTCTGACTGCTCACCACCGCCTGCGCCGGTTGCTAATAGTTTACTTCGCTACCGCGGTCAATTCGGTAAACACTTCATGCCTGTTTCAAACTGCTACTGCTATACCACAAGCCCCTTAGTGGGAGGCCACGGTAAAGCGGTAAGTGACATAGGATGTGAATGTTAAGATAGCGGTAAGGGTACAGGGCATATATAAATGCAAAGAATGATTTTTTTAATGGAAAATATAGCAAATGAATGGGAATTTAAATGGGAGTAAAGCAATAAATGAAATATTATGAAAAGATAGGAAAATGTAGGGTAAAAATGAAAAGAATCCCTTAATTTTTTATGGAAAATATTAAATTCAAATGAGAAAACCTTAGGGTTTTAGATGGAAATTTTCAGTTCTAACATTTCGAATGAAGGAATCATTGACTCTTCTATAGTCCTTGAAATTCTTGTATTATAACTAGGGGTAGCAGTCATATACCTTCATTTATCCCTTTTTGGTTCCCAATGCTCGAGCACAAAATAATCCTTTGTATGGGAACTTAATTGCTAGGAGGTAGACTAAATATGAGGTCATGTATAATTTGGAGGTTTTCTTTAGTGTCATGAACTGATTGTGAAAATTGTTACTTATCATCTTTTCCTAATGGAATTTGGCATTGCCTCAAAGGATCTCTTCCACGAAATAGAACATCCATTCTTCAAAGAATGTGGTAGTAGGAAATCGTTTTACTCTATTGAAGATCCTGACTAGATCACGACATTCTTCCAAGAAATCACTTCTATATTATGTTTGAGGTACTTTGTTGGTGCTACCTCTTTTATGATTTAGCAATGATTGATTTATCATTCTCTTGCACTTGAGAGGATCTTGTTAACATATTGTTTTGGGTGAATTCATTTTCAACTTCCTCCATTTCCTCAAAGTTTGGGATATCAAATGTCTTGCCAATTATTTGGTAGATAAGTCTCCCAGTAACCTTCCATCTTTGGCAATTATTTTCTTTGTATCGACATGGTAGCATTCTCGGTAGGCCATTGCTAATTCTGGAGTGACTAGCGCAGGAGGAAATCTAGCTATCTTTGCAAGGCCACTTCATTTTATTCTTAGGGCCTTCTCTATAATGGGATTGATCATTACTATCTTATTGAATTCATCTATGTTTACATGCCCAAAGTCAGTGTTGGAGATTATGTCCCAATTGGACATGATCTTAGAAGTGCATTCTACTCCATGAAATTGGTACTTCATCTATTCTTTCTCTTCTTTCCCCCTAGGAGCTTTGGTGGTCTTCTTTCCTTTTTCAAAATTTACCACTGGTTTCTTTGATGGCTGATTAACATGCTCCATAAATCTTGCACAAAAAGAGTGTAGTAAGTGAATTGACAGATTAAGGAGATAAATGTCAGTCAAATCATGTAAATTCATTGCCAGATGTATTTATATACACTTGAAATATCACAACATGTATCATAGTTTACCATTTGAAGCTCATTTGGAGCATTTTTAGGAATACAGGTCTAGGGATGCGAGTTTTCGCTCTACGAAAGCTGCCATGATGAAATCTATTGAAGAATGACATTGGGGCCATAAAATATTAGATGGTGACTCGATAGCTAATATTTGCATGAAATGTTCGCTGATAAAATTCCTTGTGAAGTTGTTGGGCACATGTGCAAATAGGTGATAGGACACCTTTAGTTGAGCTCCTTCATCAAATTTAATTTTCTAGTTTAAGTAGGTGTGAGTAATGCATGCACTGTTGGTGGGAAAGAAGTTAATATTTTGTTGCTAAAGGGTGGCTAAAGGTAGGAAGCATTCCGCATGCCTAGTTTCGCATGGTCATTTTTTGAGAAAGATTCATTTAAATGTCCTCAAGTTGTGATCTGCGGAATGCACAAGGCAGGGGGTGAAAGCCGGATAGTGGAGAGCCATGGGTTTTCCTCGCTAAGGAGAAGCCTTGTGAGGATGGAGTTCTGATTGTAGCGGTTGACATGGGTGGACCTTATGAAGTGGCTTTCTAGTTAGTTTTTAACTTGTGTGCTTTAGGATTGACAATAGTGATGGTGGGTCCAACATCCACATGGATGAAAGACATTTTGGCTTCACTATTAAGGAATGACCGAGAGATAACATCCTCTCATGGATGGGCATATGTAGTGTTGGACCCACAATGATCTCTTGTCATAAGACTTTTTGTTGGCCAAAATTGAAGTCTAAATTTGAGGAAATGTTTCCTATAGAACATGCATAGTGGAAAGGCACAGGTGTCTGGTTATTAAAAAAAAATGATTAGGTGATGGATTTCTAATGGTGGACACCCACAAGGGTGGGCCCACCTATTCATTTTGGACATGATGAATTTTCCATAGACTCCGAGGATGGGATAGAGGGCAATAGCTATGGAGTCGACAATGTGGGATTCCATGGTGGCTCTGCCATTAAGCAATGACAACCGGGTGCCGACGGGCTACATGAGGCAACCCGCAAGGTGATTGGGACTTAGTCAACTTTCAAAGCATGGGGTATAGTCCACCTATAGCAACGATGAAGGTGAAACCCACATAGCAGGAGGATGCCAAAGCTTGGCCGCTCATAAAACGGCTATGTGGGGGAAAAAATCCACACACATAGGCCTACAAAGGACTCCTTCCTTGAAAACCATAATTCTTAGGATTAAGATTTCAATTTTTTGGTGATGGGACTTGTAGGTTGAGAGTAACAAGATGCGGGGTCGATTTTTTCGTAAGGGCAGATTCCCACACAAGGGTTCACAAGTGATACTAAGTGAAACCCCCAATGTTAGATGAAAATTTGAGGCATGCAGGGTCACTGGCGTTAGCTTAAGACATCATTTGGTGAGCCCTCTAAAATTATCTTTGATATCAGAAAGTCCTAGGGTTTAATGAACTTTTATTATAAATAATTATAAAACCCTAGGCACAGAGCTTTCTTAATAGTTAATTTTTTGGAAAAAGAGGAGGTCATGAATTCTGATCTCTAATTATGTGAGGAGTTGAAATGAATCTCTCTTGAATATCTTGAGATATATTATGTGCGTAGATGGCTCCACTTCTCTCCTCAAATTTGAAAATTCTAGGTTAAAATAATAGCTGGGAGTCGACATATTTATAGGTAATCCGCCATTAATTTCATATATTAAATGTAGGTAGGAGAAGGGTGAGGTTGGTGAGGGTTGCAAAAATGTGTGCTAGTGTGAATGTCTAGTCAAGGTTCAGGTGGAAAAAACACCTATGGAACCTGCAATGTGGGTGGACGTAATGGGTCAGCCACAGTAAGTGGAAAAATAAGAGTGACTACCCAGTAGTGAAAAACTACAAAAGTGGACCTGCGATAGATAATAGATGCAAAAACCAACAAAGTGTGGAAACTTGTAGGTAGAAATCTGAAAAATCCAAAGACTTGGTGAATTTTGGGTAGGTGAATTTGGTCAAGGTATTTTAGCAAGCTTTGAGGCACACAAAATAAGGTGAAAGTAAATACGACCCAAAAAAGTGAGACAAAGAGAGGTGGTCCCCAATCCAAATGGGATGTGTGTTAAAGGCACAACAAATGGTGAATATACTAGGAGAATTCTGTCGAGCGTTCCAATGGTAAGGATTCATTTTGAAACCTAGAATCTCTGGTTTTCATAGATGAGAAGCAAGTTTCCTCAAATGAACTAAATGCTCAAAGGAGAATGGAGTCCTTAGTTGAATTGAGTCAAAAAACATCTTAGGAGTGCCTGCAGTGAGTTTGTTCCTCTCCTTCAGAAACCACAGAGGGCAATAACCAATCGGCCAAGGCAAGCTACGTAGGTAATCTAACTCCAAAAGTAACCTTGACATTGCTCTGCTTCTAGTCAGGCATCCATAGCCCTGAAAATTTTATCGGTGCAATCCCCACAAACATTGCTCTATTTTTAGTTGAGTGTCCATAGCCCTAATAGAGTTGCTCACACACCCACACAATTTCCTATTTTTAACTTTTTATTTTTCTTTCCTTTCTTTTCTTTCATATTTTCCTTTAGATATTCTTTTTTCTGAACTATGTAAGTAGTGAAGCTTATAGTGGGTTTAGAGATCACAGTGGTCACTGGTGCAGACTTAAGTTTTTTCACTTGCCGAGGTTTCATGATGAATATCATATAGCTCATCAAGAGTATTTAAAGTGTGTATCATGTATAATTTGAGATATACATGAAGGGATTCAAGTAAGCATTCCATCCTAGGTCAACCTAGAGTTCAAGTGAGGAAACCTATTTCATGAAAGTGAACAAAAACTCATGGTAACTCATGAAGAATTATCCAAGGAACAAAGGGAAATGTTCAGCAAAGCGATCCCTCTGACAAGGATGAGCACAACCAAGAAATCAATATCAGACAACACCCTTAGCAAGATGAAGGCTAGGAAAGCAAGCGGAAGAAAAACAAAAACAAAATAGAAAGTGAAAGACCTACCCTAACTATACACAACTATATACAAAGGGGTGAGCTTAGATAGATCAAGCAAGGAAATAATGCTTGAGGTACTGCCTATTGATAGGCAGTGGGACATCCTCTCTAGTGAGTGTCTTAAGGAAAAATACATTATCTCCTAAAATTTAATAAACTTGAAAGGGGCCAAGCGAAAGCTTGTCAAATTTGTCATGTCCCCTTTTCTTCTCATGGGCCTTGTCCCAACATAAGACAAAATTTGCAATCCTAAAGGCCTTAACTTTGGATCTATTGTAGAACCATCTCTTAATTATGCATTGATGTTTGGAAATTTTTAATATTGCTTTGTTATAGACTTCCTCTAAATGGAGTAGCTCAGTTAGGTGACCCTCGAGGTGTTCTCCCTCATCATAATAAGTATTGATGAATTATAACGTAGGGATCTTGAGGTGAACTAGAAATAAAAGCTCTAGGCCATAAAAAAGGTGAAATGGGGAGTCTCCTAGGGTTTCTTTAAAATGAGTGTGATCCACCCATAGAGCAAAACACAACTGGGTATGCTAGTATTTTGGGTTCTTTTCAAGCAGCTTACGTATGACGGTCAACGGGTTCTTGTTCATGGATTCAACTAGACTATTCCCTTAGGGATAATAATTGGATGAAAATTTAAGTAAAATCCTGTAATCAAATTCCCAACTAGAAAATTTAAGCGAAGAAAATTTAGAACCATTATCATAGAATAAAGAAAATGGAAAACCAAAATTATTTATAACGAAACTTTCTAGAAAATTCCCTAATTTAGTTGTACTTTTCCTACAAGAAATTGATTCATTCTAGTGAGTACAATAATCAAAAGTGATTAGACTATACCTATGGCCTATAGAGGAGGGTGGATTTACCAGACCAATGAAGTCGAGTCCCCATTGAGGAAAAGGCCTTATCTCAGCAACTAGTTACAACAAAATAGTAGCAAATCTTTCCCTGGTGGCAATGGTTTGGTAGATGTCACAAGATTGGATGTGGTTGTGAGAATCTTCAAATAGTGTGGGCTAATATTAGCCTACCCATAGGATCTGGTGGATTGTCGAAGGCCCAGATCCATGTCTAGTGCCAAATTTTTCATGAAATTCCTTCAATACTTCAATTACCTCCACTTTTCCCAAGCATCAAAGGTAAATTCCCTCATGGTTCCTTTTGTACAATATGGCTCATTGGAGCATATACCTATTAATTTTCAATCTCAGGGCATGTTTTTCTACTCCTTGCAACCTGGATGGACATTTTTTATTCAGAAGATAATACACTACATCATCATACCATTCATTTGAGGAAACATCCTCCAAATGATATTGTTGCATTGTGAGCATAGGTTTTGTCTTCGTCATTGTGCATGTGAGAGATTGTCCTCAGAATAGCTTCATAGGTTGAATCTCCATATCGTACTCTTGCAACAAAGTGACCCATTTTTCTCTTCTTTCTCCTGGGTCATTTTGCATCAATAGGGTCTTAATAGCTAGATCTAGAACAATGGCAAACACTTTATTTCTCAAGATGTAATGTTTGAATTTATTGAATCCACGAACCAAGGCATATGATTGCCTCTCACCATTATGATAATGCAATTTAGTGTCTTTCTATGGGGCACTCATGAAGGTGATAGGGTTATCGTTTCTTTCATCATCTTTCTATGTTAATGTGCTGGTGCATGAGTGATCCGAAGAAAAAGAGTAGATATAAAAAGGATTTAAATAATTTGGGCTTACCAGCATTGGAGCATCTGTAAAATCCCCTTTAATTTCATCAAATGCCTACTTGGCTTTGAGCATCCACTCTACTTTGGCATCTTTCTTGAGCATAGAATTTAGTGGCTTAACTATATCTACAAATCTTGTAATGAATTTCCTAACAAAGTTGATTTTCCCAAAGAAGGATTTCATTTCCTTTTTGCTTCCCGAAGGCTAGATCTTCAAGATGGCCTATATACATTCTGGATCTATGGAGATCCCCTTTTTTGAAATCACATGTCCCAACAATTTTCCTTTCGTTACCCCAAATATACATTTCCTCAGGTTTAACAAGATTCCAAACTCTTTGCATTTCTAGAACACCTTTCATAAGTTAGAGATGTGGTCTTCTCTTTTCTTTGAGAAAACTATAAGGTCGTCCATGAAGATGATGATGCATTTTCCTATGATGTCCTTGAATGCTATATCCATGGAACATTGTAAGGTTGCACCTACATTAATCAATCCAAATGACATCCTTTTGTATGCAAACATGCCCCATTTTGTGGTGAAATCCATTTTATGCCTATCTTCATATTGCACCATCGCTTGGTTATATCCTAAGTAGCTATTAAGGATGGCATCATCTGAAAAACATTTACTATCTATAATACTTCATCAAGTGAAGGCATCAAATAGTTGTCATTTTCAGAAGCTTTGTTCAAGTTCCTAAAATCCACACATAATCTGATTTCTCCATTTTTCTTTTTAACTAGAACAAAATTGGCCACTCATGTAGATTATTTGACAAATAAAATAATGTGGGAGGACAAAAAATTCTAGACTTCTTTGAAGATGATGGGCTCCAACAATGCATTGATTGGACATTGGTGTTGCCTGAAGGGCCTCACATCTAGCTTGAGGGGGATGGTATAGATTGATAGAAACCAAGATCAGACATGCAAACCAAAAGGCCTTCCACATAAGAGAAAAATAATGAAAATCAGAGCTTTGCATGAAGATGTACAAATTGATATATTCAGAATTCAGATATTACAAGAGATGATTTATTTTATAAAAGAAATGGTATGCAACCCTAATGTTTACCTAATGTTAACTAAAGGAATAATTGACTTAATTAATTAACTAGTATGATATAATTAATTAAGTGTAATAACTTATTACTCTAACATGGGCGATGATTGATGTGTCATGTTTTTTAAAGGTGTGTAACACATCAATAATTCATTTCCTTTCTTCTAGGGTGTAGACCTTGCCAATCAAAATATTTTTAACATCTTTTGTAGTACCCATGTTGTGAGAATCACACCGACTATCTATGGAATCTTTCTTAGTATGTTGATCTTGGTCCCTTATGTGATCTAAGTCAAATATCCTTTCTAGTTGGACCATACCCCTAGGTATTGTCTTGTTTTTAAATTGATTACCCTTCTATATCAAGATCAACTTCCTCTAGTTCTACTTCATCTATGATTTAGGAGGTAAATATGTCTAAACTGGTGATGAAGTCTAGAATGTGCTTGTCGTTATTGAAAACTTGAGAATTTGTGACATTGTCTAGCACTTATGAGGTAAAGGTGATCTCTACATTGAATTTATTTAGGCCAATAAATGATAAGGGTTGGAGGGCACTTGTTGCTTGGGTTAAGGCATCAGTTATCTGATTCTTTCCACAAGGAATGAGTTGGATGTTGATTGTATCTATCCCTTCTATAAGATCCCATACTTGATGCCTATAATTTTCTAATCTCCAATCATTATAGGATTACAATTTCCTAACTTGTTTTACCACTAGCTCAGAGTCACCGAAGAATTGCAATATTTTGACCTTCTTTCTTAAGGTCATGAGTAACCCATGAACTAATGATTTGTATTATGCTACATTATTTGTGTAGTAAAATTGTAGTCCATGGGTAGAAAAGTACATCCTACCCATGGGGCTAATTAAATTGAAGTCTACTCCATCTCCTTGTTTAGATTTGGATCCATCAAAGTGCAATGTGTAAAACTTGGAGGGAATTTTACCTTTGGATCTGATCGAGCATTCTTCTTTTCTTGGTTGCACATCTATTTGTGCAAATTTGGGCATTTGTTTGTACTCGAGATGGCCTTGATCTAGCTGTTCTACTATAACCTCCTTTAGAGTAATATGCCTTTTAATGTGGTCTATTGTTGATTGACATAGGCAATACTCAAACTCAAAATGAGCTGCATTATGTACCTTGCACCAACTAAGCAACAAAAACTCCTTGAAATCCATCCTGGCTCCTAAATTGAGTTAATCCTGCACACACTTCTGCATAAATTCATGAAAACCATTGAACCTAAGGTGGCCATCCTCTTGGAACTCTTCATCATCAGACTCAATGAACACCTTTGTGTTATTGGGGAGAGGTTCAAATTAATGGGATCACTACATAGCATAAGAACCTCCTCTACCTCGTCCTCTTCTTCATCTTGTAAGTGATGGGAAAATAATTTCCGAACTCTATTTCTTAAAAAAACACTTCATTTGTATTATTATACTCAGTGATCATGAATTTCATTCTAGGTTCTTGATCGATGTAGATTTAATTAGGTAGTCCCTTCCACAAAAACCATAAGTGGGAGTAGTCAATTGTTGCATAGCCATTAAGAGATCGATTAAAGTCCCTACCCAATATGGTGTCATATGTTTTGAGGATATCAACAACTTGAATGTCAATGACTTGTTGCACTCTTGGGTCAACTACGACTTGCATAGGGATTTTGTTCAACTCCCCTACTATGATTATCTCAGTATTATCAAATTGGGTCACTTTTCATTTGGATGGGTTCAAGGTTATTTCTAGTGCTTGACACACTATAAGTGGCATGACATTGGCTAAGGTGCCTTAATCTAGCAAGCAGTTGTGCAGAATTTTTCTAAATATATGAATGGCCAACAATAAAGGAGGACTCTCCAATATTCCTTGAAACAATTCCACATGCACATCAACCTAGACTACTTGAGAAGGTTGTCCTTGTCATTAATTTTATCCCATATTTGTACTTGATTTTTATCCTTAGTTGGTTGTTTATCTACTTGCTGATTTTTGTTGGGTTGTTGGTGGATGGCTGATTCAATTTCTTCCCTACAATTTACCTGATCACAAGCTCATTATAAGAGATGTCAAACAAAAATTTCTTAGAAAATACCTCTTGGGATTATTTTGATGGGGTAGTCCCATTCAAATATTGAAAAAAGGAATTTTGGATAGTGGGTACTCTTAATAACTCAAAGGTCGATAGGCTCTTTTGGCTTTCTTTAACTCTTCTACTACATATTCCCCCATTTTTTCAACATCCACTTCAGAGGCATTTCCTTGAGTAGAACTAGTAGGATGGTCTTGAATCAAATTGGGCTGTCTACTTCTATTAATATATTGAATAGAAACTTTGGGGTAAGTTAGGTTATTGCTGACATTAGGGTCCGGTGGAGTACTTAAATTGTTGGGAAGAATGGAGGTGGTAAAGGGACCACCAACTTGTCTATTCTGTAAGTTATAGGGGGTTTCTCTTTGGTGGAACATATGGAATCCATCCTCACATTGCTCTTCCTCATCTATAGGACCATTATCTACTGAATCAAACAACTGAGACAAATAGCCTTCATTACCTACCTCTTTTACTTCACCTCCCTTCATGGTAGCCTCCTTCTTAGGTGAGTTACTGCAACTTTGTGGGGAAGGGGCTTGGTTGATGACCAAAACTGACGAATCATATGGTTCCAATGGGAATATGTCTCTGGAACTTGAACCATCTACAAGATTTTGAACTTCTACTCAAAAGATGTCTATAGCAGTCTGGAACTCCAAACAATCCAACTTAGACTTCCTATTTCTTTTATGAATTTTGCACCATCCAAATAAGGCAGATCCTGCTAAGTAGACGCCACTTCTGGGTTTTCCAGTACCACCCAGTTGGTCAAGACGTGTTGGAATGCCTCCATTGTTAGATTTGGTATTCCAAGTTCTATTTTGCCTTTGGGGTTGTCGTGTTTCAAAATTTTGTCTTGAATTTTTGCCTCATTCATTATTCTTGTTCGAAGATGGTCCTCCATCTTGGTGATCTCTTTGATATTTTTTTTGAATAATCTTCTGAGATTATTGTAGTTGGTTATTTTGATTCCTCAAAAGAGTAACCTCGGTGGAAAACTTCTTCACCATTTCATTCAACTCATCAATCTATTCCTTGTCCACATTATTTTGAGTTGGGACTGAATTCTGAAGAAAAATAGGAGGTGATGTGAGCTAACCCTATTGAGCAGGTGATGCTTTAGATTTCTATGGGTAAGAAGACACTTGGGATGGTTGGGTAGAAGCTTTTTGATGTGGAGCCTTCAAATAAATTGGTATTGGTGGAGCCTGATTCAATGGAGGTCCTAGGTACGACACCATGGGTAGTTGGGGAACCAGGTTCATCAATGGAGTTTGATGTGCCAAGGAATGAGTAAGCCCTTGGACTTGTCCAAGGTGGGAAAATAGTCCTAATGAAGGAAGTGGACCAGAAACATGTTTTCCCAAGTCCTTACTTGCTTTCACTACCTCAACATAAGCATCCACCAATATTTCTGGTGGTTGGTGCATCCGTTTTACCAAGGTGGATGTGAGGTTGTCCAAATCAGCATAATACACTTCCCTTGCTGAGGGATCATCAACTATGTAAGGTGGCTGCAACTTCATGTATGCAATGTGAAATTTTTTATTAAATGAGTTGATAGGCACATTGACTTCCCTCCTTATTAACATGAATTAATGATACATATCAATGGGGCTGACCAAAACTTTAAACTTCTGCAAAAAGGTATTCTTCATGAGGTCACAAGAAGCAATGGAGCCTATAGGTAAATTGATATACCAATAGAATGTATCACCCCACAAGGAGTAAGGGAAGAGTCTACAAGCCACATATTTGTGTTTGATCTGCATGT
Source organism: Sequoiadendron giganteum (assembly GCA_007115665.2). Classification (NCBI taxonomy): domain Eukaryota; kingdom Viridiplantae; phylum Streptophyta; class Pinopsida; order Cupressales; family Cupressaceae; genus Sequoiadendron; species Sequoiadendron giganteum. The sequence continues at coordinate 542,588,409 of CM021108.1, forward strand.
CCTTCAATAGTGTTTGGAATATCTTGATATGCTCTTCTATTGTTCATTGTCGATCATTCAGATGGAACTTTGAGAAAAGGCCTTCTAGATTCTTTGGCATGTCATACTAGTCATTGAAGGACAACGGTGATGGATTATTTCCCAACCAAGACATTGGTGGAGGTGAGGGTGGTAGTGGTTGTGCTACAACAACTTGAAGAGGAGGTGGGGTAGCTATTGGGAAAACACCTTGGATGTGGGATGTGAATGGAGAAATGTTGATTGGAGTAAAGGACAAAATGGAGATTGAGGGATAGAAGGAGATGGAGGAGATGGAGGTCGAATGGGTGGAGCTGAATTTGATGCTTCCCCTTTGTTGGCTCTTCTAGCCCTGGTAGGGGTCTTTAGCTCTTTGAATTCTTCCTTATTTGGTGTGGAACTAAGTACTCTATGAAATCTTTGAGGCGAGAAGGAGAAAATTTGATCCAACTTATCCCAAATTCCCTCCCTCTAGCACCAATTCTATTGATGGGTTTTTTTGCACTTTCTCAACATAGAAAACACACAACTATGCTATCTCTCTTGAAAGGTAAGTTTTTGCAGCTAAGTTTTAGAAAATCAACCCATGGTCTCTTGAGTGTCAGGTCATGACTTACAAAAATAACTCAATTGATTGATGTGATTTGTTGGAAATTGTTGATGCCAAAGTTTGACAAGGTAACAACCCTTTATGGGAAACTTAGTTAAAGGTGGGCCTATTGCACTAAACTAAGTGACCTCCAAGTTTTTAAAGAAGTCAAATTCTTCTGTAATTGGGGGATTGAAAAGGGTAGAAGGAAATTAATTTAAAATTAAATCTAATATAAGGTGATGCACCAAGAAGTAGATATGGGAACGATAAACCTATATGTTAGATATGATTTAAGGGTCATTCAAAAATCTACTATGTCCTAGAATCATGTAAATAAAAATAGAAAACTAAATAATTCAATCTATGACATAAAATAACTTCCATATATTTACTGAAAAGAAGAGCCAAAGATATGGTCTAAATCAGGAAGTTTATGTTGAAATTATAGAAGTATGTGAATAAATTACTCAATAGAATGATGGCATAGTATAAAGCTTTATCAAATAGTCAAGAAATAGAAAAGCCGAACAATGTCACAGTTTGCGAATCTTATACAATAAGCTAAAACAATTCAAGAGGCCTAGTGTCTTTCCACAAATTTCTTTGTAAGTTCCAAATCCCTTCTTTGAAAGAAGAAGAAGTATATATAAGGAAAAATCCCACCGCCTAGTAGGCCAGTAACAAAAAGGATCCTCGATCATGAGCAATGATGCACATTTCAATGATTTCCTAGGATTTTGTAATGAAAAAAGATTTGAGCCATGAATGTGGTCACCCTCGAGCAAGATACATCCCTTGCAAATGATGGTAGTGGTCCCAATAGAACAGATTGCCGATATGTGTCGCTTACTCACCATGGCAGTTAGAACACATGGTAGTCACAGTGAGGCCACTACTTGCTCACTACTCATACATGATGAAGTTATCACAAGATCCACATGGAAATAGGTTAGAGCTTGTGGTTCATTCCTCCCTCTTTGTGATGAAATATTGCATGGTGAAGACATGTGGAGTGCTTCCTTACAAATGACGTTGGTGGTAGGAGCCACCAAGAAGTGTATGCCAACCGATGCTACCTGGCATGTGGTTAGGGACTGATAGGGAAGTGATGAGAAGAAGCCTTGAAGTATGTGCAATGCTAACATGTGGAAGTATGGTGGGAGCCATTGGAAGAGCGAAGGAAAAAACCTAAAAAGAGCACCCGATGGATGCATGGCAATAGTCAGATGAAACTTTTGCAAAAAGAACATGATGATTTTTAGTAAATGGGGCACGGGCCAGCACTTAGCAAAAATAAAAATCACTCGAAGGGAGCTTGGGGAAATTTATATTCACAAATTTTGGCAGCTACTAGGGAAATTTCACCTATGGAATGAGGAACCCAAAAATTTCTAGTTCACAGAATAGAGTCCTATCCATGAGGCAACATGATCAAAGCCTAGAGAGAGCGATCTGCAAGGGTAACTAGTCGATCACAGATGGAGTCGATATGTCACATAGATTCTCTTGCTCTTCATATAGATCACTCATTTATTTGCAAGGAAATGTCATCGATATACTAGCCCAAGACTCAAGTTGGAAAAGTAGTTGCACTATTAGATGGGTGATACCCTTGATATCCTCTATAATAAGTGGTTGACTGAAGTTCTGAAAAGTGGATGCATCGTGCTGCTTATCTTCAATCTTCGCCACAATCTACTCCATCATGGCCACTAATTCATCTTCAAGAAATGGGGATGGTAAACCCATCTGAGTTAGGTGGGAGAACCTTTCCAACATGCTATTCATGGTTCGGTCCAATGTAGTGGCACACTCACTAGTATTAAGGATGGTTGCTTGGTAGTGGATGAAACTATAATATTTTTTGGTAGCGGCCTTCCGATCTTCAATCCCCGTGTCTACTAAGACTTCATCTGGGACAATATATAGCCTATCCAACAACCTCTTAGCCTTAGGAACTCTATCCATAATGGATTGCGGGAAACATTTGATCATTTCGTGAACCTCCTTACCTAAACTTGTTGCCTCTACCATGAATTGGAGCATCATCTGGAGAGTCAGGCAAGAGGCCTTAACCTTTTCCCAATATGAAACATATAGCCACTGGGCTATTTGAAGGAGGTGTGATTGAATAGTAGAGGGTTGGGGAATATTTTTCATAATGCTAATCTTTGCATCTCTTGAACCAGCCTCCTATGTGAGATCTACAATCCTTTTGTTTGCTACCAATTTTTATCCTTGCAGGGCTTTTGATTCTGTGAGCTAGATTGCTTCAGGTTGTTCCTTATTTTTTGCTTTCCTCTCAAGGGGAAACATTATCTCCTTGATGTCATTTTCCAATTGATTCTGGTAATCATTGAATTCTACATCTTTCTATTGTATTTTCTGCTCCAATTGAGTGCATTGGCGATTGATCTCCTCATTTTTTTTACTGCACTTCTTGCTTCACCCTGGCTAACCAGTCTTGACACCCTTTGTTTTTCTATTGTAGCTCGACCACCAAATTTCTGCCAAAGGATTGGAAATTTACAAGTTCCTCCCAGATTTTAGCCTGCTCCATCTCTGCTTGTTGTGATAAGCACTTAAATTCAGCATCCCTCACTTTTTCTTTTGCCAACAGGATCTCGACCCTCTCCTTGACATTTTTTAGCTCTTTTTCCTTCTTCTTTAGCTAGCGACTAGACTTGAGAAATTTGGTGGTCACCACCTGCTGAGTCTCCTCCATGAGATCAACATTATCCTACGATCAAGCTATACTCAGGTCGTTGAGCCCCATAGCATACATGTTGTAATCATTCAGCTACATCTCTCCTTGTGGTTTGATGAAAAACAGGTACATAGTCGCACAATGCAGTGATTGTTGAGTCTCGTTGAAATAGTTTGCACCTTCAGCTCAGCTGGCTTTTTAGCATCTTTAGCTCTCTTTTTTTGTACTATAATTTCCCATGTCTACTTAGTTTTATCACCCTCTAACAAGAACTCTATCAAAAATTTGATGAGCCCACCTACGAAGGGTGCACTATGAGGAAGGGCGGAAGGGAATGAGAGGGTACCAATTATGGGCGATTTCTTTTCTATAAGAGTGACTGTTTGAGGGGAGAAAGGAGGGATATGCCAATACTCGACTTGTGAATCAATAGGAGAAGTTGAGGGAAGCGGTGTCATGGTGGATTCTATTTGTTGGGTAGACTAGATTGGAGCTAACATAGTAGCAACAATAGAGATATCAATGATGGATGCAAAGGAAAAATGTGGGGTGTTGGCGGATGTGGAATGGGTCGAGGTGAAAACTGTAAAGGTTCACAGAGCAGTAAAGGAAAATTGTTCCACATGAGAGAATTGTATGAAACCTCTCATGAAAATTAAGGCAGAGGCGGAAAATGAGGGGCCAACGCTTGAAGTTAGGGGCATCGTGGAAAAAAAATAGCTACTAAAGACTACGAAGAAAGAGAAGATGAAACAAAAGATACCCACAAAGAAGATGATTGTGATCCTTGGCTCGTTGCAGGCTCTTTTCTTGCCTCAAGCTCTTGTGAACACTCTCTATAAGATGCTTTAGGGCATAGTTGTTTGGAAGGTGGTGAATCTTCCACCACTACAGTCTCCAATTGTGGTTGTTGACTCGTTTTGGTCCTCTTTTTGGTCTAGGTGTGAGTCAACAAAGCCCTCACACATGATATGTTGACCTGCACATTTGAAGAAACCTTGATAGGTTGCTTCATTTCCTTTCCCTTCAATTATGTCAAGGCTATTTGACCTTCCATTTTTGGGTCCTATCCTTCCCCTAATTGTGCTTCACCCTCCTTCGGGTTGGTGTCTTCATCATCATTATCATCAGAATCAAGATGCTCATCATTCCACAATTTATCAAACCTATCATCCATTTCTATGTTTTCATAAGGGGCATCAGGGCATTAGGTTTCTTTTTGGTAAATCCAAAAATCCTTAACTTTTTCGTCGCTCCAATTATAATTATTTATCAAATTATTGCGAAGAGTAGCCCTAATCGACTTTATTTTATCAGATTTCCCTATCCAAAAAAAGAACTTGACCCATGGTGGTCCACTATCTCCATTTGGAATATGGACTAGGTCAACCATCAGGTCATTTGCATCCTCCATTGGATTTTGTCACTTCTCCCAATAAGGTTGGGGATTTGCGTTACCTTGACAGACTTATTTGAAAAGTCATTGTTGGGGTTTTAATTCCACTTGTTGCAAATCCATACTAGAACTAGATGAGCTAGCTTTGCTTCAAATAGATTATGCATTTTCTTCTTGGCCATAATTACCATCTTAAAGCTCAGCGGGCAACCAAAAAATTCTCTCTTCTTGGCCTTTCCTCCATAGAAGTTAAAGTCAATAATTGATACCTAGCAAAACATTTCAAGAGCCAATATCCGATCTGTGAGACATGCCAGAAGCCAAAAAGGTTCCCTGGTGAAGTCGTGCATCTGGATGAATGTGAAATCTTCCATAGAAACCAATCGCATTTCAGAGTGAAATTTTTCATGTACTCAATCTGGTTTGAGTTGAGCCACAAGATACCGCCATCCTCCCTCAACTATTGTAGAATTAGAGTCAAGAAGTTATCGAAAAATGTGTAATAATCGTAAGTTGCGGAGAGGAGAGGATTCCATACAGATAGTGCCTTTTTCCTCTTGTTTTCATCAAATATGGCTAACCCCATATATCCTTTAAAGTAGTCAAGGTTCTGGTCCAAAAAAAAGTGGGTGAGGAAGGAAGGAAACCTAAACTTCTATTGTGTCTGGTATTCCACTATCTGGCTCAGAATCTCTTTGATGAGGAACTCTATGAAGTCATATTAGGAAAGGGAATGTTTCTTGCGCAACTAGAACCCCAAGCCCTGTTGAAACTTCTGGACATGTTTGTCGGTGTCTAGGCCATAAACAAATTCCATCATTGAGAAAGCGTCCTTCATGTCCTCTTTGAAAAATTTAAGTGTCGTTGGGTTCTGTGGTGGCATTTTATGAGCTTCTTTAGGCTTTTGATATTCTGTGTTATAAAAATACAGAGAAAAATCTTTGGTTTTCCATATTCTCTATCCCTTTACTAGAGTGAATGACTCCATCCTATCCACTTTGGGTCTTTTTTTTGGGATGCATAACATGTCCCAAATATCCTCCTTGTAGATATTAACTCTTAGCTCTTGGCCCTCGATGGTGTTGGTAGCTGGGTTGAAATTCTTAATGGCTTCATCGACTGATTCTAGGCAGTAGTGCATGAACGATACCATATACCGTGGAAGCCCACTAAACCAACACTTCTATGTCATGAAATCTAGGTCATTATTTTTCTTCATCCTCTTGTAGGCCGCCTCTCTAAGAGTCTTAGGGTTCTTCTTGAGGATGGGATCATGAATATTATCCCACTCCTTGATTCAACTTTGGTCTCTATGGGGCTTCTTTTCTACAACTTTTGTATTCACCCACACTATATTCTCTGGTATACCAGACAAAGCATAAGAGACCTTTTCAAAGACATTGGTAGCTAGTGTTGCATGCATGGAGTTATATAAACTTTGTATTTATTCACCTTGAATTTCTATTTGAGAACTTTGGGCTACCTCCATCCTTTACAAGCTTTTCCTAAATAATCACACTAAAGTGATATGAATGGAACCAAAAACACTATGCAAGGCTTTGAATGCAAACCCAGACGAAGTCTTGCCTCTTGATTTGGGTTCAATCCACACCAAAATAGTGAATCTCCTATAGATATTTCTCTACACTTAATTGTTTTGTTGTTATTTTGCACCATGCTTTGGTTTTCTCATCAATTTCACACTCACAATCCTTTTGCGTACTCATAAAACTTTTTGCTCTATTTAGCTATTGTATGAAATACTTAGCTTTTCTTCCCTTTGATTTTTTTGATTTAAAGTGGTAGACAATGGTTTCCTTTTTGCATTAAATTTGGCATGTTTCACTAGCTCTCCTGCCCATGCAAAATGAATTACTTGCCTTTTTGAAAAGACATGAATTCATAATGACATGAGTGATCACGTCCTTTGGTGCGATTTTCTTGGGAAATTGGGCCGCTGATTGAAAGCTTGCCATCCTTTCACATGCTTTGGCAATTAATACCTAAAAAGGAATAATTAAGCCAAAGACATAATGATTACTTACAAAAGATTTGCGTTCAGCCTTGGAGCTTGAAAATGCTTGTAGCGTGACACCTCAACACCTGTCCATGTGAGCAATTTCTTGGGACTGCCAGCAACTTGTGTTAATTAATCACTGCTACTTAATCTTGCACACAACAATTCATACTTGCAGACGCAACTAGGCGATAACTTCAAGCTAGCCTTTTGGTGGGATTTTTGATTTAACACTTGATTAGAATCATCCTTACGATACACATCTACCTCAAATATTTCTATAAATAGGCCTTATCATAGTAGCAAAATCACACTTAGCGATTAGAAAAATTGGTATTAGGTGATTTAGCTAGGATTATCGTTAGGTAGTTAGTAGAGTTTGTGTTTGCGTAGAGCTAGGTTTAGGTAGCTGAGCAGAGTCTGGTACCATGAACACTCCAATTAGGCTAGTCTGTAATAAGTCCCAAACAAATTTTTTAGGTGAGATTTCAAATAGGTGACTGAAAAGGATGACAAAGAATAAACATTCTTTGGCAATCATAGCCATGAAATGGGTTCTAGAGAGGGACTGTATCAAATACAAATATAAGTAAAAAATGAACACGGACATCTAATCCCATTTCATAACCCCTTTGATTGACATTCAGGTCCACAAGGGCATGATTTTGCATCTGATGCTCCATTTTTTTCCAAAGAAGTACCTAAGTGGCCTTGGAGTGGTGGTGACCAATGCGTTCTATGGCCTGGACCTTCTTGTTGCAAGTGACATGCAAAGGCACATTGAAGAAGATGTTGTGGCACCTAGGTGCCAATCTTGAGTAGATTTTGGCTTCAGTCACAATCTGAGCACCACCAAAAGTCCAAACATGCTTGCCATTTCATGTTGTGCTTCTACAATATGGTGCTATTTTACGACATGGATTGGTACACGAATTTTAGGAGATTTGTGTTCCCGCCATCGCTTGTTCTTCCTGTTGGTGCCACTGATCTTGGTCCCATTTTTGTTGATGACAACCTTCTTGTTGGTGACAACAATTCTCCTTCTCTTGATGATAATGGTCAGGTTCTCTAGACAATTAAAGTTTCAAACACATTTTTTCCCTTTTTGTATATATATATGCCTGGAAAAGACTTTCTCGTACATATATATGAAGAAGTTGCATAAATATATAGATATATTTATGAATGTATGGCCTAAGATCCATTTTGAACATGTATTTACCAAATAATATATATAACGAATATACGTGCTATAGTTAGGGTAAAAATATTAGAGAAAAATGCATAAACAAATTATAATGAAAAACCCTAACAAGCACACTAGAGCATAGACTAGCATGAAAATAAAAATAACAAGCGAATGCAAACCGATCTCCAAGCTATATTTGATTTATCTCCATTGCTCTTCTCCATCTACATGAGAATGCAATATTTTGAAGGTCTAATTATTTTGATATGTTGATTGCTCATTTTCACAACATAACAATAATATGGAGATGATAGAAGAAAAAGTAGATAGATAGATAAGAAGATTGAAAGAAATTTTGGCAAAATAAGGATGCTAGAAGAATATTCTCCCAATGGAATGTGAAAGGATTGATTTATAGGAGAAGGCTGATTAATTCAATGGCCAAGATTAAAAGTCAAATTTGTGATATGTATGGCTAGGATTAAAATTTTATATTAGTGCCTATGACGCACATTATGTGGGTTATGACATGAGGCTAAAATTAGGATGTGAGGAAATAAATGGCATTCTTTTATTTATTTTGGAAGAAAATATGCTTATGACGCACAATGAATGGGGTTAAAAATAGGATGTGAGTGAGAATATCATAATTTAAATAACAAAACTATTTAAATTATTTGTGCATGTGAAGAGTTGTTGTCATGTGACACATATTGCAATGTGACAATAAGTGAGGGATTAATTAAAATATTTAATTTGAATTATTTTGAGACATGTGAAGGGGGAATTAATTAAATAAATGAGATTTATTTAATTAATTGGGAAGTTGATTAAGTGGAATAAATGAGATAAGTGGGATAATGTAATGACCTAGGATAAAATATTACAAAATGTCTTACAAGGTCATGTAACGACTAGGTAATATTATGACATGGACAATTTTGGGTGTCTACATTTTTCCCCTCTTTGAGATGATGTTCGAGATGGTGAGATTTATGTCGAGTAACATCATTTCAAAGAAGCTAAGGTATGGATAGATGAAAAAAATATTATGCCCCAACCACTTGAATAAGTGAGGAGTATGATGAATGAAGGAAAGGGATGAAAGAATAATATGATGCAAAAATATGAAGAAATGGGATGATGATATAGCATATGACAATGATGATTATGCCCCCTCGAGAGGATAGGCTGATTGTATAAACATGGATATTCTCTCGAAATGAATGAAATGATAAAGGAGGAATAAGATGAATGATACAAGAGAAGTAGATGGAAAATAAGAATGACACGCTATTCTGCAATAAAGTGAGCAATCATATGTTTGATATAGTACTAGACATTATGCACCAAGGTATAAGGACCAAGGTGACGATGTGTCTCGTGCCCCAACGTACTACAAACGTGTCTAGATACAAGATATGAATATTAGCTGGGAGTGATTTGGATTTGATGTAAATACAGATTGAAATGATAAAACACACAAGAAAGAAAGCAAGCAAGCATGCACAAATGATACAAAAAAAACAAGGTATTGCCCCTGTCAAGCTGTAAACTGATGATTAATTGATTGATTGATGATGATGATAGTGTTGTCATTGTGGGGAATGATATATCCCTAGATCAACACAAGGATGATTGATTGATGATGATGATAGTGTTTTCATTGTGGGGAACGATATATCCCTAAATCAACACAAGGATGATTGATTGATTGGGTTTACAACAAGATTAGGATCAAGACTAAAATGTGATTGGATAATTTGAATTGATTGATTAGCTTGGTTGGTATGGATTAAGAATTGAATTGCATTTGGATTATTGCTTGGAATGATTGAAGATGCTTGATTTGAAGATTTGGATGATAATTGATGAATTAAATTGAGGAATGATTTACTTGGAATGATTTGGATTGATTGGATTGATTTTGATTGATTGGATTGATGGATAAATGATTTGATTTGATGATAATGATTGGATTGATTAGAACAATGCATTTGATTAGAAGAAGTGATGTGATTAGATAATTTGATGAAGAAATCGATTTGAAGAAGTTGAATTGATTGGAAGAAGTGATTTGGTTTGATTTTATTGCTTGGATTTTTGTCTTATTTTCAAGACCCTTTTTCTATTTTTTTGTATTTTTAGGGATATTTTGATTTTTTTTGGATTTTTAAAATATTTTGATTTTTTGGAGATTTTTAATGTTTTGATTTTTTGGATTTTGAAATTTTTGATTCTTTTTTTGGAAAATGTTTTGATTTTTTTGGATTATTGAAATGTTTTGATTTTTTTGGATTTTTTTCAGGACCTTTTTCAATTTTTTTGGGATTTTGAGGACTTTTTTTGAAATGTTTTGAGATGTCAATGGATGACAATTTGGGTAGCCTTTGTGCTAGATACCAATGACAATGGAAAATAAAGTCTAGGTGCGAGGAGATAGATGAGATTGATGGATGAAAGGGTGGGTGATATGATAAGGGGTAGAAGGCTCATGATAGATAGATCGATAAAAATGATAAGTCATAGTGAATGAAATGGATGTATGCATCATAAGAGAGAAAGGATGTGATCTCCAAAGACTATGTCGCATAGGAATAACATGCCCCATTCTAGGTACAGTATTTAGGATTTTTTATGACAAATCTTATGACACTAGGATAATGATAGGCTTGTTTGGAAGGATGAGGTATATCAAAAGATATCCAAAGCATGTTTCAAAAAATTTCCCCATATTTTTAGCAAGATCAAAAGGAGGAAGAGAGGATGAATAGACTTAATATGATAAGTATATGGGTATGATGGCCAAGGATGATAAGATAGGAGATGGTAAGATAGAATATGATAGGATAAAAAATGATATGGTAGGATGAGACAACATGCCCCCAAGTGTAAGTAACATAGAAGATCAACCTACACATGACGCCTGTTTGTCAGGTTTTCACCATGGTACTTATCTAGGGTGCCTTTTTTACTAGGTTTTCACTATTAGACAAAGGGATTTCTCTTTACCTTTTTTGATTTTTTTTTGACTTCTTTTATTTTTTGGATAAGATAAGGAGAATGTGGATAGGAGGGACTCAAGTGTCTAGTTCCATGAAAGGTGATAGTCCCACTATATGTATGCTCATAGATGTTGGTAAGGGATGACATGAATGGGAGATGGAGTAGGTAGATGATGGATTATGATGTGGATTATGAAGGGAAATAGTGGATTATGATAGGGATTGTGTAGGGGAGATGAATGGGAGGCTTAGCAAAAAGCATGGACCATAGGAAGGTGATGGGGAATATATGTAGGATAATGAGTGAAGGGTGAGGAGATGAAGGTATGTGGAATTTTTGTGAAATGGAAGGGAACCTTGACCAAGGGTTGCACACACTGTGATAAATGTTGAAGATTTTAATGTGGAGGGGGTGTAGGAAGAAATGGAGATGTTTTCTTAGGAGAGGGGTGATGAAGTGCATTAGGTATCCACATAGACTTAGTATTTTTTATGAATTTTATTTTTCTTGTGGGATGAAATATGAGATTTTTGAATACAATGGGAATGTGAGGTGGAAGTGGATGGTTGGGATTTTTGAGATGTATATGCCTCGTTTGACTTGTTTTCTTTTTTCTTCGATACCCAAACTATTTTGTTTTTAGACTTTTCTTTTGAAGGTATGGGCTTATATTGTTTTTTGGAAGAATTTTTCTTTGATTCTATAATTTTGTGTCCTAGGGCATGAGGACCCTTCAGATTTTTTGCTTTATAAATAGAGGCATCAATTTTTTTTCTTTTGAATCCCATGGGTATTGTGGAATGGGTGGAAGATTCATGTTTAGACAATGTGTGCATTGATTGATCATGATTATGATTTTTAGAGGATTTATGGATAGGTGGATAAGGGGATTGGATAATGGGGATATTAGGTGTTGGGAGTAGTGGAGGTAGATTAGATGGAGGGATATTAGGAGTCAGAAGAAATGGTGGAAAAGTTGATGGTGGAAGGTGTATGGTCACATGCTTTAGACATTTGTAAGATGATGGAGGAGGGATGCCAACATATGTTCTAGGCATATGATAGGATTTATGGTGGAAAGAGGACTTATGATGGATGGAGGAAGTGCCAACATCTTTAGATTGGTGTCCCTAGGGTGTATATCCAAGGCCATTAGAGTGTCGAGGGACCTTGATAGAGATGGGCTCCAAAATACCTTGTTCATGAAGGCCTAAACCTTTACCTTGGTAGTTCATGTTTTGAAGCATGCGATGGACAATGGGACTAGGTTTGTTTTGGACACTGGACTTGAGTTCATTATTAGATGAATAAGATGAAGTGAATAAATGTTGTTGTTGTCCTAAGGAGCAACATTCATGAATCAAGATGGATAGACCAATAGAACATGTTGGATTTGAAATGGGGTTGATGATGGATGTGGACGGATCATTAGGATCTTGATTATGTTCATTTAGATCCACACTATTGGTTTGATCTTCTACATTTACTTAGGAGGCATGTGTCTCAACATGACAATTGGATAATGCAAGATCATGGATAGGAATTGGTAGGGGGTGTATAGGAGCAATGGAAGTTTCTTGCTCATGGATAGGTGAAGTGATAGGCTCTTGACTATGGAATGCATAGATTTTTCTAAGAGGATCATCATGGCCTTCTTGATCATAAGTAGGATCTAGATCATAGAGGGAAGCTTCATCATGAATAGGACCAAATATGTTATGAGTGGGATCATTGGAAGGGCCTAGGTCTTGATTATAATGAGATTTCAATGTTTCCTCATGCTTAGGATAATGCTCTTGACATAGCTCTTGGATTTGAGTGGAAATAGAAGTGGAAGGCTCTAGAAGAGGCTTGATATGCTCTTTATGATCAACAACAAGAGGGCATGATGGAATTTGACTTGGACATATAAGATCAATAGGTTGTGGACCACATGATGGAATTGGAAGAATAAAAATGACATTCAAAGGTTTGTTGGTAAGCTCATTAATGGGTGCTTGACATGGGGATGGTCTATTATGTGCTAGTAGTCTTTGGAGAAAACCATTAAAGGATTCTTTGGTTGATGGATTAGAGCTTGAGAAGTTGGATGGTGGTGTTGGTGTAGGACTATTGTGCTTTGAGATAGGCATTTTATTAGATGGTGATCGAGGACTAGTAGATGGAATGGTGTATGATTCCAAACTTATTGTGGTATTTTCCTTGTCAAAAGTATCATTAAGTTGACCTAAGATTTCTACAAAGTTTTCATCATCACTAAGATCTACAAAGTCCTCATTATCACTAGGACAAAAGTTTGACTCACCTTGGAGGATATATGGTTTTGGAATATCTTCATGATTAGACGAAGGGGCTCCTCAAAGTATGACCTTGGGCTTGTGACCAAAATTGTTAAGTATTAAGATCATTTTAGCAAGTGCTTGACTAGAATTAGGGTGATGATGATGTGGAATGATTAGATTGGACGAATTGGATTCATTAGGATGAAATTGATTGAAATGTGAATAGAAAAAAAGATGATTCAAATGATATGTTTATGTGTTGGTTTTATAGCTTGATATGGAAATTTGAAAACAAATGATTACACATGTACACACATGAATCACACACACAAAAAACATAAGAAAGTTTTAATTTGAAATTATGAATGTGATAATTAAGCACACACATGAAGAAGAAACACCAACAATTCCTAGAACTAATCAAGTGGGTATGGCCAATTAGGTCTTAAGCTAGGATTCATGAAGTTGACTAGGGATAATTTGAAAGAAAGATTGTGCCACATAGTTGGGAGAAATGGGTAACCCACCCTTCACCTTCACTTCCCAAAGGTATAAAGTTCTTTGGGGCTTAGCCAAGAGTGACAAGATTTTAATTCCCAAAGAAGTGTGTCTTTTAATTCACACCTTGATTGAGGTCATCCCTAGGGGTGATGAAATCCCCTAGCAGGCCTCCTATGAAGGGTATGGAAAAAACAAACCAAGTGAGGTGTTTTTGATCACACACACAGTTGTCAATTTCCCTTTAAAAAATTGAAATGTGTGTAAAACAATTCAAACACTTGTTATTTTCAACCGAAAGTCAAAATGTGTGATGGAAGACAATGGTTCTTTTTAAGTCCAATTCCAAAGTGTGATTGCAAACAATATGCTCATTTTAAAGCCCCAAATTGAAGTGTTTGGCAAACAAGATTGATTGATCAAGTGAGAGATAAAGATACTAGAATGAGTGCACCCAAAAGTTTTTGCTTTCTAATCTGATGTGTATGAATGATATTACTACTACTACAGATCCTTATGATCACCTAAAAAATAAAAAAAATATTATAATGCAACCATAAAAAAAATAAGCTCATTAGAAAATTACAATTTCATATACATGTTTTTAACATAGCTGAATTAGATTCGATTATTTGAAGACGTTATTGATCTGAAAAATAAAAAATTAAAGAAATGACCTCTACTAATTTTTTGAGAGATTTCCATAAATGTAAAGAAATCTGAAAAATTCTTTGTTTTGCGTCCAAAAATGTGGATTTGTGAAAAACATACAGAAAATAAAGATTGAATTATTTAGCACCTTATTTAACCTAAAAATAAAATCTATTAAAAATAAACCCATATTAAAATTTTGAGAGATTTCTAGAAATGTAAATTTTTTGGTAAAATTCACTGATTTGCATCCAAAACGTCAATTTTATTAAAAAACATAAAATAATAATAACTCCTACAAAAATGGTGACAATCCCTTTATTTTTTAACTATATCCCCTTGAGATAATGTTTAAGCTTCTGTGAAAATATTATTGAAAAATGTGAATTCATTTGGAAAATATGATGAAATTTGTAAAACTTGGGGTTTTGACCAAAAATTGGCAGATCTGCAACAAAAAAACAATAAAACCTGCAAAAAAGCAAGCTAGGTCAAAGGGTTCACATCGGGTTCACCAATGTAGTTAGGGTAAAAATATTAGATCAAAATTCATAAACAAATTATAATGAAAAACCCTAACAAGCACAATAGAGCACAAACTAGCATGAAAATCAAAATAACAAGCAAATGCAAACCGATCTCCAAGCTAGATCTGATTTATCTCTATTTATCTTCTCCACCTGCATGAAATGCAAGATTTTGAAGGTTTGATTATTTTGATATGTTGATTGCTCTTTCACAACATAAGGATAAAATGGAGATGATAGAAGAAAAAGTAGATAGATAGATAAAAAGATTGAAAGAAATTTTGGAAGAGTAAGGATGGTAGAAGAAGATTATCCAAATGGCCTCTGAAAGGCTTGATTTATAGGAGAAGGCTGATTTGATTCAATGGACAAGATTAAAAGTCAAATTTTTGATATGTATGGCTAGGATTAAAAATTTATTTTAGTGCCTATGATGCACATTAAGTGGGTTATGACATGAGGCTAAAATTAGGATGTGAGGAAATAAGTGGGATTCTTTTACTAAACTTCTTGACTCTTTCTCATGTGTTTCTCCAATATGGGTTTAATTTAATTCTACGTACATGAGTTTGTTTTATGTATCATGGGTAGCTTTTACTTTTCTCTACTCTTTGTGATGATGGGCTCCATCAACTTCTGCTTCCCGTACTATGGGATTTATTGAAAGACCGACTGACAAAAATAAAGGACAATAATTACAATATTCACATATTTACACTGGCAGAATAATTGAAGCTTAATTCAATAATTTTAGGTGAATTCCGTTAACTGAAATACCCATTGCTTCATGTTACATGTTCTCCAATTCAAATGCATTGTGTTGTTTGCATCAGATTATTTTTAAAGGACCCTCCCATAGACTATCAAATTTTCCATATTAGCCAAGCTTTGTGGCTCTTTCACTGAATTTCAATACCAAGACCTCGCACTTTAGACCCTGGTTTGAGGCTTTCTTGTCGAACCATCTCTTAACCACCTACTAGTGGTTAGACATAGCTATCAATTTTTTTTCCCTTTTTTCTTTCATTTCCAACAACTCATCCAAGTGAACCCCCATGGCTCCATTTTCTTCAATTTCTAAGGCCTTGAGTAGTTGTAACACTGAGATTTCTATAGAGATGGGAAATAGTGCCTCCTTCCCATACACCAATTCGTATGGAAAAGTTTTGAGGGCTTGCTTGGGAGTTATGCGATTTGCCTAAAGCGTTGTCTGGAGGTTCTTGTTTCACTCCTTCTCATGATCTAAATTAATCATTTTAATGAGTCAGACTAAATTTTGGTTAGTGAACTCAGCTAGGTCGTTCCCCTATGGGTAGTAATTCGATGATTTTTTTAAGAATATGCCATGCACAAGTGCAAATTGATATACCTTTGAGCCTAAGAAAGCCTTGGAATTTTCTGAAATGATAGTCTTCAATGGGTTGAATCTCATTACTAGCCCTTCGAGAAAGTCCACAATCTTCGCCTCTATTACATTCTTCAGGGGCATGCCTTTAGTCCATTTGGTGAAGTAGTTTGTGGCTATTGGGATCCATTTACCTCCCATGCTAGAGGCAAGATTGATCATTCCAATGAAATATAGCCCCCATTGGGTGAATGACTCATCTGCTACTGTCAGATTAAGAGGTATTGTGGAATTTTTTCTTCATCCTACAAAGAATTGGCATTATTTTTAGGATTTTATCATGTTGTACGAGTCATTGAATAGCGTAGGCCAAAAGTACCTAGCACATAGGATTTTGATGGCAGTGGTCTTTGCAAAGAAGTGTCTACCCTCAAGGTTGCTATGGAAGGTGTTGAGAGTTCTCTTCACTTGCTTTGTGGTGACACACCCTTAAAAAAGCACCATTGAAATTACTCTTGAAGAGGGCCCCTTCAATAAGTGAGTATCCACTATTTTACATCTAGTAGAATATTCTCTTTTGAGAAGGAAGTCTCGGTGGATATTTTCTAGTGTGCATGAATCTTACTCTATCTGCTAGCCAGCAGCCTTCGAGCCTAGACTCATTTGTTAGGACCAAATCTAATTGCTCTTCTTCAGCCACCATCTCTCCTTTGTGCGCCAAATTATTTGCACAACCCTCATCCTCAGATGATCTTTGTAGGTTTGACCTCAATATTGTATTCAAGGATATTAGTAATCCAATTGACCCATTTTTCAGTGATTTCTCCTTCCATAATGTATTCACGCACACTAGAATGTGTGACATAAACAATCACCTTATTGCAAGATATAATATTTTGAAACTTCTTGAATCTCTATACAATTGTAAACTCTTGCCTCTTGAAATTTTTTTAGTTCATCTCATATTCCTTTAAGGTCCGGGAGTGAAATTTTATCAAATTTTCTCCCTTTCCTTCATAGTTCTTTTGAGTTAGAACAGTAGTGATGCTTGTCTTGCTATTGAATACATACATTTTGAAGTCCTTCAAGAATTTTGGGTTTACTAGTACAAGAGCTAAAGAAATAACATCCTTAACCTTCTTGAAGGCTTCTCTACCTCTTTCGTTCATTTGAATAATTGACCCTTTTTCAACATCAAGGTGATTGGTTTAATTATTCTTGCAAAATAAGAAATAATTTTTCTTAAAAAGTTAACCTTCCCCATAAAAGATTGAACTCCCTTATTTCTTTTACCCTTTCAGGATCAATTGTGATTCCTTCTTTGGACACTACATGTCCCAATAATTTTCCTTGTGGTACTTCAAAGACACATTTTTTTCGAGTTCAAGGATACACTGAACTCTTGGCATTTTTTGAAAAACACCTCCAAATGATAAAATTTATCATCTTTAGACTTGGAGAATACAATCAGATCATCTAAATAGATGAGGATATTTTTATTGATCAATTCACTAAAAGCGATATCCATCGTGCATTGGAAAGTGGCTCCCACATTTAAGAGGCCAAAAGGAATTTTAGCATATGCGAACATTCCCCACTTTGTAGTGAAATTTGTCTTGTGTTCGTATTCCCCTTTAACTTGGATCTCATTGTAACCCGAAAATTCATCTAATAGAGAGGAACATCATTGAACCTGCCACAGTTTATAAGATTGATTCCGTGGAACTTAGTGGGTAATGATCCTTTAGTGATGCTTTTCTTAGGTCACGGAAGTCGAAACAAAGATGAATGTCTTTGTTCTTCTTTCAGACTAGAACAAGGTTAGACACCCATGTACTGTGCTTGATTAGAAACACAATCTTAGACTAGACCAATTTTCTTAGCTCTTGTGCCATCAAGGCTTCAATCTTTGGATTTATGGGCCTCTACTTTTTCCAGATGGGTTTAGCACCTTCTGTTAGTTCAATAGTGTGCTAGATGATGTCAAGATCATATCCCCTGAGGTCATCATAAGACTAGGCCGCAACTCCTTCATTTTTTTGCAAAATATCATGAGTTTTTCCTTGTCATGCTACGAAACTTCTTTTTCGATGTTTAGTTTTCTTCCATCTCCGACCTCAAGATCGACGTAGTATGCTTGGTCTACCACAAATTTTCTCATATCATTCCTCACATCAGCATAGTTGAACAAATTTTCTAGAGTGACTAGCCCCTTTGGAAGTTTGTTGGACCTCATCTAAATGATCTTCCCTTCATATGCTTCTGCAATATTTGGCTGAAGCTAATCGAAAAATTCCCCCAATTGTTGGATGAATGAGGTGATGTGTTTGTCACTTTCAAACACTTCCCATCTTTGATCATTATCCGGAATGGAGGGTCATAAAATCATTTGCATATATTGTAAGTTCTTAATCAAGTTAGAGGTAGGATCAAACTAAGATCCTGTTGTCACCCTACAATATGCAGTTGAATTTTGATCCCTAGGCACTACTTGAATGTTAAAGGCCTCAAAACCTTCACTGAGGTCCCAAAACCTATGTTTATAGGACTACATGTAGATATTTTTTGCAACAAAGATGTTTTAGACTTGGTTAATTATAATTTTAGAGTCCTCGAACATCATTATCTACTTGTCACCCATCTACTCTGTGAGGCTTGGACCTTGCACAAGGCCTTCATATTCAGCTTCATTATTCGAGCAAGCGAACTGGAAGTGAAAATATCATAGAATATATTCATTAGTTGGAGATGTTAAACATATCCTAACACCAACACCAACCTTACACCTTGCACCTTGCACCATCAAAGTGCAATATCTGCAACTCTGATGTTTGATCGACCACGGGTCCTTTTACTACCTTCGGGATCTCTTGATCCTCATCATAGATAATGTAGGTGCCTAATTTGGTAGGATGATAGTTGCTGAAAGGATCAACATCTATGTATTTGCTCAAGAGGAATTCTTCTTGATTCGTCTGGTCTCTAGTTACCTTCTCATCCTCAAGTAGATCGATACCATAAGTTTCTTCTTTAGTGAAAGAGGTATGAGAAGCTTCAAAGTTGATCATGGCTTCATCAGCTACATGTTTTGAATGTAGAGGTTCTAATATTATCTTCAGTTTATATTTGTGCTTGGTTTTAAGAATTAGAAGCAACCAATCCAAAGAAAGGTACCCACCTATCTTCGAAGTGAATTCCTGGGATAGGCAGAGGCCGAACATGGGAGGAACATCTATGATCACAATATCTTGCAGAACTATGATGCTAGGGCATGAGAATAAAGTCAAGGGGAGGTCTTTAATGACATCTATAGTTTTAACTTTTTTCTCATCCAACTGCATAACCCCCTTTAAGGGTTTATAGCTAAGCTTTAAGGCTTCTGCTATCTACTTAGGCATGACTATGGTGCTAGCACCATAGTCGATCATGGAATTATGTAGCTATTTCTTTCCCACAATGAGATTTAAGAAAAAGAGCTTGGGTTTCAGCTTCTCTTCTTTTTCCTTAGTAGATGTCTCCTCTACAGTATTTAAGAGAACTTTGGCTGGAAGAGATTGTTCAGTAGCATTTTATTTGAGAGATTTCTCTGTCATTTCAACAACTGCATCTTCTTGGAGGGCCTTCTACAATATTGAATTTTGCTCCGAAATAGCTAAGATATCCCAAAGGGATACATTAGCGGAATATTTCTTCAATTGTTCCACCACATTGAATGGTGGTGGATTTGAAGGCTTCTGTTGTTTGGCCCTAGTTATAAAAATCTCCTTATGCAATTGTGGTTGTAGAAATATTATGGGAGGAATAGGGGATTGATCAGGGATGCCTCTAGGCTGCCGAGTGACCAGTTCACCCATGAATCTCCATTTTTATTGAGTGTTGCAGGTGGACTACACTTGTGGGGTTTCTGATGTATATACCTCGTATGTGAACACTGATTCCTTCCATTCTATCCATGAGAAGAGCGTGTGATCGGGAGATATGTCATTTTCTTGCTCCAAGGACATTCCTTGCATTTGAGTGGTGAGTACCACATTCTCCATTTTTGGAGAGGCATATGTCTAACCTCCTGAACTTGGTGCCACACCTTAGTTGTGCTGCTCTATAAAATTTTGTTGTAAATCTCCATGTGGAAAATTTCAAGGCATATGCGCATCACCGTAGGGGAAGCACCAGGGATTGATATCTTTGGTGAGATTTTTCTACCCTACAATTAGATCTCTTCTTGAACTTGGTTGATCAGATCTGAACAGAGTAGGCACTATTTGGTTAGTCATACAAGCTTTTAGATTTGTGTGTGTGCCTCCTCGATATTGGTTTTGTTGGTATGAAGGTCTTCCGCCTTGATAATTTTTGTAGGTTGGTTTTTGAGGAACAACCTGGCTGTACTTTATAGTAGTTACTTCATTTTCTAAATTCTGCAACAATCATTTTATGTCACTCATCACATCCTTTGAAGAGCTAGATGTAGAAAAAACATTTTGAGGCACACTCGGATATGTGTACATAGACTAGGGAGGAGTGGGCACACTGGTAGATGGCATATCTTGGGTGAGAACTAACACTTCTGGAAATATGAGCATGGTGGGCTGAGGTTGCAACTTCCCGATGTTGATCGGATTATTCTCTACCTTGACTACTATGATGAATGCATCTAGTAGAGTGGTCCCACCATGAGACTGGATCATCATCATGATATCGATGGTGATGGATTTCAAGTAGAACATGAACGCCAACTCAACCAGTGGAAGGATAGCAGCTAGATCATCTTCCAAATTTTATGGAACCGGGCATTGAAGTCGATCATGGCTTCATGAGGAGCCCACTTTATAGTTTCCAACTGATGGTATAATGAGGACCTATCTCCATCATTCAAGAATATTTCATAGAAAGGATCTTCAAGCTGATTGTAGGTATTGATGGTGTTAGCTGAAAAAGGGTAGTACCAATCTAATGCTTTCCCTTTGAAAGAGGTTGCGAGCAACCTTAACACTATATTTTGATCTATAACTTTGTGCACCAAACACACATCTGCCACATCTTGCAGATGTTTGGATGGAAATCTTGAACCATCTCCAATAAATTTAGGTATAGCTTTTAGAGCAGAGATCGAGATAGGAGCCAAAACAGAGGGTGCAACTAGAGCTACAAGGGGAATTTCGGCATCCCAAGTCACACAATTTCTACTTGCAACTTGCAACATGGCTAGTAGAGGGATCAAAACATTTACTTGACGATTTCAAGTTTGTGTTGTTACTAGCAGAGGCACTAACAAGCTAGGGTTGTTTTCTATTTTAGACCTACTAACAAGCCGATGGCTCATACACCCTCTTTGGATTCAGGTACATTTAGGAAGTCCCACCGGGCATTCCAAAAAAAAGAAAACTGTTGATGCCAAAATTTGACAAGTTAACAACCCTTTATGGGAAACTTACTTAAAGTGGGGACCTATTGCGCTAAACCGAGTGACCTCTGGGTTTTTAAATAAGATGGATTCTTCTATAATTAGGGGATTGAAAAGGGTACAAGGAAAAAAATGTAAAATTAAATCTAATCTAAGGTGATGCACCAAGAAGTAGATATGGGCACGATTTAAACCTATCTATTAGATATGATTCAAGGGTCGTTCAGGAATCTTATATGTCCCAAAATCACATAAATCAAAATGGAAAACTAAATAACTCAATCAATGACATAAAATAGCTTCCATACATTTACTAAAAAGAAGATTGAAAGACATGGTTTGAATCAGTAAGTTTATGTTGAAATTATAGAAGTCTGTGAATAAATTACTCAATACAATGATGGCACACTATAAAGCTTTATCAAATAGTCAAGAAATAGAAAGGCCAAACAATGGCACAGTTTGTGAATCTTATAAAATAAGCTAAAACAATACAAGAGGCCTAGTGTCTTTCCACAAATTTCTCTATAGGTTTCAAACCCCTTCTTCGAAAGAAGAAGCAATATATATAAGGCAAAATCCCACTGCCTAGCAGGGCAATAATAGAAAAGATCCTCGATCATAAGCAATGATGCACACAACAATGATTTCCTAGGCCATTGTAATGGAAAAATATTCGAGCCATGAATGTGGTCGCCCTCGAGCCAGATGCATACCCTATGAAAGATGGTAGTGGTCCTAGTAGAACAGAGTGTCGTGTTGCTTACTCATGACCGTAGTTAGAACATGTGGTAGTCATAGTGAGGTTATTTCTTGATCACTACTTTTGCACATTGGAGTCCTCAAAAGATCCACATGGCAATAGGTCGGGGAATATAGTTCCTTCCTCCCTCTTTGTGATTAAAGCTTGTGTGGTGAAGACACGTGGAGGTCTTCCTTACAAATGGCACTGCTAGTGGGAGCCACCAAGAAGTGTATGTGGACCGATGCTATGTGGCACAGGGTTTGGGCCCAATAGGGAAGCGAAGGGAAGAAGCATTGAAGTGTGCATGATTTTGAAACGTGGAAGTATGATAGGAGTTGTTGGAAGAGTGAAGGAAAAATTCCTACAAAGAGCACCTCACGGAAATGTGGGAGTAGTTTGATGAAGCTTTTGCAAAAAGAGCTCGATGATTTTCAATAAATGGGGCATAGGCCAGTACTTAGCAAAAATAAAAATCACTCGAAGGGAGCTTGAGGAAATTTATATTCACAGTAATCACAAAGGTCCTTTATGGTTTGATAAGCTTAGAAGTTTTGGGTCTATAAAAGGAGTTTTATAAGGTCTAGAGATGATGAACAGTAGCTGCAAATTCAAGACAATAGACTAAAACTCCTTATGTTCATAAGATTTGGATTTACCATGATGCTAAAACATTGTCTCTAACTTTAGATTTTAAAGAAATTTCAAAAGGGAAAATGGGTTAGAAGTTTCCTAAACTTGCAACTATGATGAACAATAAAAATGGAGGATGCTATAGTGGACAAACTTCCTAAACTGAATTTTACTTAACCACATACAACCCATAGTTTCATAAAATTAGTGCAATCTTCAAGGGGTATTTGAATATTTTCAGACTGTATATTCACCCATTAAGGATGAATAAAAAATTTAACTTAAGTGAAACAAGATAAATAAGCCCAAACTAACTTTACACAACAATTTATCATCAACAAAAAACTAAAAGTATGGGTTGGAAATGCATCAAACACTATAGCATGATACATCCACCATTAAAGCACACCATGAACTACTAACTGAAAATAAGTTAAACTTGAAACAAAATTTAAGATGAAATTAACTATTTGGAGATAGAATCACACACACATGGAGAACAATACATAAGAAACCATCAAATCAATGTTTTTTTCATATATTTTCAGCAGCATGTATTTACACAGGAACTCATCTCTCCCTTTGAAAATGAGAGGATTCCCCTATTTATAGTTTCCAAAAAGTAGAATGAATGGAAAATATCCATTTATAATGAATGGCTTAGATTCATTTTAGTGTAAGGTTTCACCTACCCCCAATATATTACAATATAAAATAGACTTTTGTCTTTTCCCCTATTTTGTCTCCTAGTGTACTTTGTCTTCTAGCTACCTCCATCCTTTATGAATTTTTTTTACATATTAATTATCTATAATGGGCTTTCTATCTTCCTTTTGGAGGGTAGCATACTCCACAAACTTTTCGATTACATCTAGAAACATTTTTTCCTTAGAAAGTTTGGATTTTGATCTGAAAGGCCACACTTTTGAATCTTTCGATAATCTAGTCTCGATGTTTGGTGCATTTATGTGTGGCTTTGATCATATTCTCTAATTTAGTGAAGGCCCTTGCAATGAAGTCCATAAAGTCTAGTGATAATTTGTCACCAACCCCCTTGCTTCATTTTCTCATGAAATAAGGGCTTGATCTCTAAATCCAACTCCAAGGTAAGCATTTCATAACTTGTCATCATCTTTAGATAATCACCACTATCAACCTAGTGTTCTTTAATCTATTCATAATAAATATCTAGCTCTTGCAAGGCCTTCTCCAAAATTTCCTTCCTATACTTAAAATTTAGCTGCCAGGCCTCAACTAGCCAATGATCTTCCATAGGCAGTGATAGCTCTTTTTCCCAGGTTTCTCGAGAGAGTTTGAGGATGCTCTCCAACTTTGAATAGGTGATCATGTATAACTTGGGGAACTCTTTGCAGGTGTCCATTACTTCTCCCACCTCTTTTTGTAAAACCCATAATTCATTGTGCAATCAAGTTGCATGACGGATGCCCATATAACCATTGAGATTACCCTATTGAACCCGTCTATGGTGGACTTGGTCCAGTTCTTCATTTTTTCCATTTTTCTCACCTCCTCCTTCAAGAGAAAGGAAAGTACGAGTGATTCTTTTAGAGCATCTTCTTTCATTGAAGTAGATTGCTAGATGTAAGAAGTAAGGTCTGCTACTTATGCTTTCAGCTCTTCCTTTGTGGACTACTCTTTGTTCATTTGTTGCAAAATAGTGGAGATGAACCCTTGAAACTCATCAATCTTTTTTCTCATGGGACACTGGACCTAGGTTAATGGTGGATATTTGGTAGTCTTGACCTTGAATAGTTTTGGCATCTTTGTCTATAGAAGGATTTTCCACTTGCAGTATTCTTGACCTTGTAGCATCAGTGGTCATGTGGGACCTAATCTTGGGATTCTTCTCCTTACAGGTTTTCACTTGTGTCCTAGTCATGATCGGCTCCAATTGGGCCTTGCGACCAGCAATAATGGTAGCCTTCTTCTTTAATTGTTTCTCTAACCATGCGAGAACCTCTATTTGTTGCTTTGGTGATTCATGATCACCTTTCTCTTCTTGTTCCTCAAAAGGCATCTCTTTATCATGCTCAAAAGCCTTTTCATCATCATTTTCTTCCTCATCTATCTCATTTTCTTGCACAATCTTTTCTTTGCAAGGCTTAGTAGATGCTATAATTTCTTGAACAATATTCTCTTCTTGTGGTGCTATCCCTTTAGTGGCTTGAACCTCGACCCCAATATTATCCATGAGCTCTGCATCATTTTCTTTCATGGTTTCTCATTCTTTTTCTTTCGCTTATTATTCTCCTGAAAGCACCTCTTCATATTTTAGGCCCTCGTCTTGGCTATTCCATGGAGGCTCATCAATTATCTCCACATTTGTTTCAGTACTAGCCTTTTCTTCCCTAGAGTGACACTCCTCAAGAATTGCCTCTTTATCTTGCTCCTGATCAAAGGTTTCAACTTCATAATACTCATCAATTTTATCACCCTCCTCCTCAAGCATTTGTTGTCCTTCTTCATTAGAAGCCACCTTGTCAATATTTACACTTAGCCCATCTTTGGGATGCTCAAAATAATCATCCCTATTAGAGTCCTCTAGTTCTTCAGTAGCATCTCTCATGGAAACCCTAGTTTTCTTCTCAATGAGCCTCTCAATTTCTTCTAAGATTTGCATTGTCACCTCCATCTTCAGTGGCTTAGTAGGTGGTGGAGGAAGAGGCAAAGAGGTGGCAAGCTAAGCCATTGATTCTTGGACTTTGGGATTGAGGATTACCCGAGAGAGCTCAATCGACATATTTTTCATATAAGCCATGAAAGCATGTGATAGGGTGATGGGTGTCATGGTAGGTTTTGGCAATGAAGGTGGCATAATGGAAAGGGTTGGTAGTGGGGGCGGGAGCGAGGAGGATGATAATGGGGAAGTAGTGGAAGAGGTGGAGTCTAATACCACCATTGGAGTAGTCAGTGAGGTGGTGGTGAGGTGGACTGAGATGTCCACAACTGATGGGGATGAGATGGGTAAAGATTTGGGTGTGCAAGGTCATGGAGTGGTGATGACAGTAGCAACATCGGTCTACGAGAGAGCACTGATAGTAGTAGGTGGTGAGTGAGGTTGTTCAAAATATTCTTCCTCTTCATGTTGGTGCCCCTCCTTTTGGATAGTTGGCATTTCAAGGACAAAAGTCCCTTTTCTTTTTTTCTTCTTTGACAGTTGCCCTTTTGTTGCCTTCCTTGTGCAAACCTTCTATTTGGGCTTCCGCTCAAGTGCATCTTTCCTCTTTTTGGATCTAGTAATAGGTGGGGACTTGGGAGCCTCACCAGATGAACCCATAGCTACAACACTATCTGTTTCTCTTTCAATTTCATCTTCAAGTTCTTCATATGTCAATTTCACACTGTGTTCTTGTAGTTGAGCTATTTTTCCATCAAACCATTGTTTGGTTCTCTATTTAATGGGGTAGGTGATAGTGTCTAGGTCAATGAACTCTTCCTCAGCTCAGTCAATGATGGGAAATGGGACATTGGCCAAGGCATTGTATGTTTCATCTACAATATTATTGTCTTTGACAATCTAATTTGGCACAAGAAGAAAATCAATGTATTTCACAAACTAGGCGGTCATCCTCATATAATGTTGCATTTTAACCTCCTTGTCATCATCACAGTTTAACCAGAATTATTCAATGTGAGGTCAGTGGGCGTGTTGTCTCCCAACTTGTTTATTCAACTTGTTATGGGGATCCATGTTTCCCCTATTTATATGCGACTCCAAGTTATACTTTGTCAATTCCTTCTCAGAGTGCTTAGCACATTGGGAAAGAGGGAAAGAGTACATTCCTTGTCCAAATGTAAGGGGATATGGGACCCCAACTCATTTTTTGTTGCTCAATAGGGTGTGGGAAATCTGTAGCTATCGAGTAAGTTCCAAAAGAATGAATTTGGCATTGGGGTAGTGCGACAACTGGTAGGGTCTTCATGATTGTTTTGATGTATGTGAACTTTAGGAATTGGATGAATAGATATCCAAAACCCTTTATGATTGCTTTAGCACTAAGAGACACCCTCTTGTGGTAGTCTTCGCCCATCATTCTGATTATGTTCCCAATGAAGGCATCATTGAATCTTTTGTAGTCCTTCAAATTCCTATATTGTAACTGGGGGGTAGCAACCGTATACCTTCAGTTGTGCCTTTTTGGTTCCTAATGCTCTAGCATAAAATAATCCTTTGTATGAGAACTTAATTGCTAGGAGGTAGACTAAATATGAGATCATGTAGAATTTGGAGGTCCTCTTTACTACCATGAACTATTTGTGCAAATTGTTACTTATCATCTTTGCCCAATGAAATTTGGCATTGCCTTGAAGGATCTCTTCCACAAAATAGAACATCCATTCTTTGAAGAATGTGGTAGTAGGTAGATCCATTACTCTACTGAAGAGCATGACCAGATCATGATATTCTTCCAAGAAAACACTCCTATACAATGTCTGAGGTACTTTGTTGGCTCGCTACCTCTCTTATCCTTTAGCCAGGATCGATTTATCATTCTCTTGCACCCAAGAGGATCTTGTTTCCATATTTGTTGGGTGAATTCCTTTTCAACTTCCTCCATATCCTCAAAGGTCCAGATACCAAACATCTTACCGATAGATTTGGTAGATAAGTCTACTAGTACCCTTCCATCTTTTGCAATTATTTTCTTGGTGCCAACATAGTAGAATTCTCAACAGACCGTTACTAATATTGGAGTGACTAGCACGGGAGGAAAGCCAGTCACCTTTGCAAGGCCACTTACTTTTATTCTTAGGGCCTCCTTTGTTGTGGGATTGATCATTACTCTTCTTGAATTCATCTATTTTTACATGCTTGAGGTTGATGTTAGAGATTGTGTCCCAATTGGACGTGATCTTAGAAGTGCATTCTACTCCATGAAACTGGTACTTCATATTTTCTTTCTCTTCTTTCCCCTAGGAGCTCTGGCAGGCTTCTTTCCTTTGTTAGTTTTCCTGACTAGTTTCTCTGATGGCCCCTCAACAAGTTCCATAAATCCTACACAGAAAGAGTGCAGTAAATGCATTGATAGATTAAGGAGATAAATATAAGTCAAATCATGTAAATTCATTCCGAGATGCATTTATATACTCTTAAAAGATCACAACATCCATCATAGTTTACCATTTGAAGCTTGTTTGGATAATTTATAGGAATGCAGGTCTAGGGATGTGGGTTTACCCTCTACGAAAGCTGCCATGATTAAATCCATTGAAGAACGACACTGGGGCCACAAAATCCCACAGACGATGACCGACAACTAATTTCTACATGACACGTTTGATGACGAAATTCCTTGTGTAATTGTTGGGCACGTGCGAAAATAGGTGATAGGGAACCTTCAGTTGTTTTCCTTCATAAAATTGATCTTCTATAGTTTAAGCAGGTGTGAGTAATATGGGTGTCGTTGGTGAGAAAGACATCAATATTTTGTTACTAAAGAGCAGCTAAAGATAGGTGACATTCTGCATATGGAGTTCCACATGGCGGAACCCGCATGGTCATTTTCTTAACTGGATTTGTTTAAGTGTCCTCAAGTTGTGTTCTACAGAATATAGAAGGCAGGGGGTGGTAGCCGGGTAGTGAAGAGCCATAGGTTTTCACCGCTAAGAAGCAGCCTTTTGAGGATGGAGCTTCGACTGTGGCGGCCCGCATGGGCAGACCCATCGAAGTGGCGCGCCAGTTAGTTTTTCATTTGTGTGCTTCAAGATTGACAACGGTGATGGTGGGTTCGGGATCCGCATGGAACAAAGACGTGTTGGCTTCGTCATTAAGGAACGACCTATTCATTTGGACTTTGCAGCTTTTCCATAGACTTCGAGGTTGGAATAGCGGGCGATAGGTGCAGAGTCGGCAATGTGGGATGACGTGGTGGCTCCATTGTTAAGCAACAATGACCGAGTGCCGGCGAGCCACATGAGGCAACTCGCAAGATGATTGAGACTTAGTCAATTTTCAAAGCGTGGGGTATAGTCCACCCACAGCGATGGCGAAGGCGGTACCCATATAGCGGGAGGATGCCAAAGCTCGAACACTCATGGAATGGCTATGCGGGGATGAATCTCTACACAAAAGCTTGCAAATGAATCCTTCCTCGAAAACCGTAAATATTAGGATTAAGATTCTAATTTTTTGGTGATGAGCAATGCGGCTTGAACGTAGCGGGACGTAGGGTCGGTTCTGCCGTAAGAGAGCGGTGACGGGGATGCGAAATCGAGGCATGCGGGGTAACTGGCATTAGCTGAAAACATAATTCAATGAGCCCTCTAAAATCAACTTTGATATCAGACAAGCCTAAGTTTTAATGAACTTCGATTCTAAATAATTATAAAACTCTAAACACAGAGCTCTCTTAACAGTTAAATGTTTGGCAAAAGAGGAGGTCATGAATTCTTACCTCTAACTACATGAGGAGTTGAAATGAATCCGGCTTGAGTCTCTCAAGATACCTTGCATCCACAAATGGCTCCTCTTCTCTCAAATTTGAAAATGCTGAGTGAAAATGTTATGTAAGTGTCGACTTATTTATGGCCACGCTTAACCGGCACACTCTAAGCATCTCACTGCTTAGGTGGCCGGGCTCACAACAGTACTTTTCCCATTTGCTTCTACCATTCCCGTTCCTGTTCATGCACATCGTTTCTGTTTCCATTTTTGCATCCGTTGTTGTTTTCGTTCTTATTCATATTCATGTCCACCGTTTGGAAGGACTTACTTTGTCGTTCCCTCCATTAAGAGCTACAAAATCTGTAGTTCTCCAGTGTGTGGAAAATTTTAGTGCGACTGTGGAGGGTAATCAGATCACTTCATTTCCATCTTCAAGCTGTAAAAAGTAAATATTTCTATTGATTCAAATTATTTTTAATCCCACATGCTTGCGGTGAGAAAACGAAGAGCTTTTTAAAATCTCTTTTCCACTAATACATCTTTGTTTTCGAATTTCGGTTAGATAAATGCAAAATTATGAAAATTTTCAAATTTCTAAAAGCAAAATGAAGATAAAAACAAATTATTTTGATAGTACTTTATTCATTAGCTTTCTATGCATTATAGATTACCTCTCTTTTCAATAAATTTCTAAAATTCAAATTCTTATTATTAAGTAAAACTCATTTTATGTTAAACGTAATATTAAATATTGTTTCTTTTTCTTTTCAATAAAATTATTAAATAGAATCTATATATTATGTTAAATATAATATTAAATATTTGTTTATATTCAATATAAAAATTAAATTAAAAATTATTAAATAAAATTTATATATTATGTGAAATACAATATTAAATATTGTATATATTAAATTATTTAATAAGTTATAATAATAAATATTATAAATTATTATTTTTAAATAAAATTCATATATTAAATTAAATATAATATTTAATTTGAATATAAGATATAAAAACATTGTATTATATTGTTTATATTGAATTGTATAATATTTCATAATATAATAATAAATATTTAATGGTTTTAATTGTTTGATTTTAAAATTATATGTATAATTATGAATTTTTATAAAAAAATTAAAATTATGATATTATGGTTTAATTAATTATTTTTCAGTATAATTTACAAATATTTTAATTGTGTGTAGAATTTTAAAGTCAATGCAAGCTTTTGTGAGAAATCATGATAGTTGAGCATGAGGAAGAATAAAATTCAAAGTTGCAAGAATGCGAAAGGGAGTGGATTTTGGAGGAATCCACCAAGAAGATGAAAGGTGTGGATCTTTTCTTGGAAAATAAACCCTTATTAATTCTCAAGGTTGAAAGTAAAAAATATCATTTTTTGAAAATATGATTGAAAAATATGTTCCTTTCTAAGAAGCATCCAACAATATTCAAAATATTGAGTTAGAAAAATATAGATTGATGTTCTAAATAATTATGCTAATGAGTATGCACTTTGAGGAAGAACTCTATTTAATTTTAGTATTAAAATTTTGAGCCATGAGAAGATTTGTGATGATGCCAATATCTCTAGTTCAATAGAGGGAGCTAAGAGCTTTGACTATATGTATGTTATTAAATATCTTTTACTTCATGATTTATCATGTTTGTTTTGTTAGCATCATGCCAAAAATCATAAGAAAGATGAAATAATTCAAACTTACTATTCCATAGATTATGAAATTCAAGAGTTTATTGAAAACATGTGATGAGAAATATAAAAGTTTTTCCTAACTATATTAACCAAACAACTAAAAAGGAAAAATATTAAGGAACAATTGTATGTTTAGAAACTTGACATTAATTTATGTTTATTTACATAAACGTTATTTTATAAATCTTTTTCATTTACTTAGAAGATTTTAATTTAGAAAAAAACTTAGATAATTAAGTAAATAAAAAATTATAAAATAATTCTTAAATAAACAAAAAACTTTAATAGTTCTTAGATAGTTTTAATTTTTTTAAACAATTAGTCATGTTTCAATTTTTATATATGATGATGACATATAAATTAAATATTTAATTATGTTCCAATTTTTATATATGATCATGGTATACCACTTTATGTCTTATTACTATTGTAGATATCCATTATTTATTTAGATTTTGAGAGGTACAAGTATGGTTATAATTCAATGGAGAATTATTATTGTTTAATATTTCTAATTTAATAAAATTGAAATATATTTTTATGAATGAAGAAAATAAAAGAAAAATGATATTAAATTTGAATATTATAAATTTTCCTACTGTTCATTAACATGGACTATAAAATATTTTTTGTCCATTGAATTTTATTAATTATAATATTTTGAAAGTTGTCAATATTTTTCATGTTATTGTTATATTTTCATTTAAGAATTATTTTTTCACAAATCATTTTAATAATAATCGTTATTAGAATTAGTTTTGTTGTAATATGTTATAAATTATAATATTGCTTGTTGTTTTTTATTCTTGAGATTTTTTTATAAGAATCATTTTAAATTAAAAAATAACTATAAATAGAAATAACTCTTGATTAAATAATGAATTTTTTTTCAAAAGTTCTAAAGTAAAAAAAAATCTTTAGTAAATAAAATTAGAATATCAAATATTAAATGAAAAAATGTATATTATTGTATTAACAAGATATAATTAGTATATTTATATTATTTTAAAACTAAGATAATAATATTATATAAATATATTATCATAAAAGACATATGTTAAGACATGTTATTAGAAGAAATCATTGTATATATATTAAAGATCCTTATAACAAAAATACATTTAAAAAAATAAAATAATTTAATAATAATTTATTATATAAAACTTATTAAAAAAATTCAATATATATATTTATTATTAATTTATTATTTTTTTTTATCTTCTTTGAATTTTTAGTTGTAAATTTTTTTCATTATCTTTAATTTTATTTATTATCAAATCAATTTTAATTAATTTTTTAAAATTTTATATTATTTAAATACCAAGGCATCTTTATTTATATACTGCCCTTACACCCAACTCATCTCCTACACATAGGCACACACTTCTGTTTTAAAATACAATGCTAAGATATTACTTCGGCGAAGAATTTATAGAAAAGGATTCTACACTATTTACTCCCACATGGAATGTGGGAGTAAAAAGAATAATGGGCCCGACCACCTAAGCAATCAGTGCTTAGTGTGTGCTGGTTAAGTCGACCCCCTATTTATAGGCAGTCTACCATTAATACGAAGCATTAAATGAAGGTATGAACAAGGCGGGGTTGGTGAGGGCTATTGAAACCCATGTGGACATGGACGTTTAGTCAAGGTTTAGGCAGAAAAAACACTTGTGGAACCCATAATGCAGGTTGACGTAAGGTGTCCGCCGTAGTAAGTGAAAAACAAGAGCAGCTACCCAATAGTAGAAACTTGCAAAAGCAAACCTGTTAGTGTTTTTTCCTGCTAGGCTTTGAAATTTTAAGAGGTAGCCAACCTCTATATTCAAGAACCACAAAGGGTAGTGGCCAACTAGTAGGAAATGGAATTAGAACACATTTACCCTGCACGTCAAGCTCTGTAGGACCTAGGGGGGTGACCCTTTAGGAACATCTAAAGATTCAAACACCCAAATAACAAGATATTGCTTAAGAGATAATGTTCTCACATAATTATGCTAAGGACCATAAAATATCACTCAACATTGGCAAGACATTAAGTGAATTTTAAAAACCAGCAAGGAGAACATGGAAAATACACAACTCAATCATACATAATTAAGATGGTTTTTGATTTAAAGTGTTGGGGCTAAACTGAAAACAACATAAGCATGAAGATTTACCAGTGCCAAAAGAAAGGGCTATGGAGTCATATAACCAACACCTCATCTTATAGTGTTAAGCATTTTTTTAAGATCCTTGTAAATGTTATCAAATTATGACAACAAGATCACTGGAGCTTTATTTGATAACTCTTCTATAAATCCACCTAAAACATAAAACTCTTGTCATATTTGTTCAAGCAATTACACTATCCCTGAATAATAGGCAATAATAAATGCAACTTGTGCTTTATTAAAGCAATTACATCATTCATAGAACAAAAAGCAACAACATATGTAACTCAAATGCAACAAATGTGCATGAAAAGACAGACAATTTTATTATTGAATCCAAAAGAGCATTACAGTTCGGCCATGGAGACAATTATCAGCTAAAATGAACATAGAAACATAATTCAAAACATAGACACCTAAGATTTAATGACTTAATTATAATTCGTCCTTGCCTTACAATTCTACCTAGAGCTTCTCCTTGACTTGCAAAGCTTTCAGAAAATTAGAACCCTTTATAATGAGAGAAAAAGAGAAGAAATAGAAGAATGGAAGTACGCCTAAAATTGATCCGTTGATGACATTTGACAGCCTCTTTCCCATTAATCTGCAAAATGGAAAGCATTTCTCCTCTCTCATCCAAAAATATTTTCCATTCTAATTTGCTTCATTCACTTGTATGCAATAGAAAATTTATTCCACTGTGAAGAACAACACCATTTTACCTTGTTGTATAAAAATGCCTCTTACCCATGAAAACTTCTCATATTTCTATTCTTTGTTCTTTGTTGTTGTTGCAAATATTTTCATATTCACTTCCTAAGATTCCCCATTTGCAATTCAAAAATCTATTTCTTAGCTCCAAATATTTCTCTTGCAGCAAAATGAAATATTCTTCTCCTTTTATCTTCCTTCATTTCCCTCACAATTGGAGAAAATATTTCTCATGAAATTTTTTCCTTCCCAGCAAAGAAAGCTTTATAAATTGAATATCTAATTCACTCTATTGGTAAAATAAAATTACCACCAGGCTATGCCATCAATCACCATTTAAAATGGTAAGGACTTTAAAAATATCACCACATTGGGCCAAAATTTATCTCACGGCTAGCAAAATTTAAATTTTGGATGCTTTTTCAATTTTATAATAAGGTCATTTAAAATACCCATCAGCCATTTTGTCTCCACATAGTCAAAACATCTTTAATTTTATTTTAAAAGTTTTCCATGCATAACATAACACACCCGCTCAACTTCTCTCAGGCCCACACCTACCACATGGAACAATATCACTCACCTCACAACCTTTTTCCCAGCTTCACCAAATTCCTATGATGTTGGTGATCAATGGATGGGATTTGGCTACTCTTGCATCTTCAATATGAGTTGTTGATCTTTGGTATCTATTTTTTTTGCCCTAATTCCTCTTTGCTTTGCATCTTCAACTCATTCAAGACTCCCTACTACATTCACACTTTCCAATCATTTAATCTCCTCACAGCCCCCGTCTAGCCAGTGTAGTGGTCGCCCCTGCAACAATGAATTTACCTTTCTTTTGCATAGAAATATTATGCGAAAGGTTGTGGAGTTCAACTACATTTCTGCCAATTGCATTTGTCTATAAGGTTTATCAACAACTCCATATAGTGTTTTGCACTCTGCAATCATGGCAAGATCATGCACTTTGTCCATTGGGCTTCCTCCTTGTATGGTGCAAGCTTCCAGATCATCTTGGACAAATTTTTTTTGGGTATGCCTTAGTTTAATGTATCCCCTTACAACGATATTACCTGTTGATAAGAATCTAGCCATTTTCCACACAAAACAAGAGTTGTTAAGGTAAGTCTCTGTCGAGCAGTGTCTATGAATTCCACTCCTCCTTATACTCGACCTGCACCAAATTTCCATGGATTTTGGCCTCATACCAGCCAAATGTATGTGCTAAAAGGTTTATAATGCCTTTACAACAATCCACTTTGGGTTCGGTGCTACCCTAGAATAGAAATTCCTCAAATAATTTTGATACATTTTTGTCGCAAAAACACCACTTTTCTCTGTCATTGCCTTTCATAGAGCAACATACTTGCAACCAAACATTCGTACAGAGCCTCAAGCCAAGATGCATCCATTAGGAAACTTACACAGTGTATGTATCAAAGATTATTTATTTAGAAGTTCATGTGCCTTGTCTAGGCTATCTCTATCTGCAGAGCACATCCTTAAGAGTTTGCCTTGCATGATGTATTGAAAACTAGAAATCATTTGAAAGAACCATTGGTGGAGACCCATATCCCATTCAACCCATTGCAACATTTACAACATCATAACAGTGCAAAGCATGTTGGGCCTAGCTAAAAAAAAAAATCATTTTCAAACAACTTTTCCCCTCAAAATGACTTGATGCAACTTTTGAATGCATCTGGAGTTGAAAAACTGAACTGGACTATCATTAAAAGTTGGTTTCTGGCAAATTCAAATAGTGAGCAAAACTAGTCAACCTAGCTTTGGAATCGACTTGGGAAACTAAGCAAACAACCTCCTGGAGTCACAAAAACATGAAGGCATGTAGTTATTTGACTTGAGAGTGCAGTGCAACAAACAAATCAGAGAAACATATCATGAGGTGAAAGTTATTAACTATCGAAGTTGCTTACTTAAACATTTATGAAGCAACAGTTGTTCTGAACCAATTGAAACTGACCCAATTGTCAATTTGAACAAATAAAAAATCAACTCCTTGCGAGCTGCCACTAGACATGATATATCATTTAGGTACGTTGAGCACATGTGCTAAAGGAATTTTCTCGAACCATCACTGATCAAAAGATATTGACGCTCAAAGTTGACCTCTCATAAAGGCTTCTGAAGATGCAGGTGTGAAACATGAGAAATTGCATTTGGTTGACCTGTTAAAAATAGAAAATGAGGTCATGAAGCTCTGAAAACTGACATGTGAGATCATTTAGGTATGGGGAATACAAAACAACATTTGTTTCATCATGACAGTCAACTGGTTGCAAAATACAAACTCAAATAGGAGGCAACTTTACAAAATTGAAAGTTTGCAAACATTAGAAAAGTGTTAAAACCTTCCAGCTTCGCTTTTCGAAACCTTGACAAGACTTATCATGGGAAGCTGAAAATTGACATGTTGACTTATCATGGGATGTTGAAAATTGACATGCATGTTCACATATGTCAATTGAATATGTTTACAAATGGGTTTTGCACAAAAATCAACATGCTTCAAATTCTGACCCTCTAAAGTAGGTCACTGAATGTAGATTTATCAGGTGCACTACTGAAAGTGCAGAGGCAATTTTTTTGAAATGGGCATCTCGAATTTGCAAAATTTAAGATTGCCATTAGTGGCTCCAACTAGGGATGTATGCCCCCTGTGGGCATAGAAAGATTCCATATCGCTGGGGAGTAGACCAAAAATTGAGTCCATCGAGGGCCCTCCAATTGCTCCTTTATTCATCTTGTTTTTCAACTTCATTTGGTGACCTTGGGCCACCAAATAAAAAATGGGAACCAACATTTGTTAGTGTAATTAATTAATTATTACACTAGCATAAGTTAACTTAGGTTTTAATTAATCATATTAGTCCTAAGTTATATTTAATCATTTAATAAAGTTGTTGAGATAAGATTCCCTTCTAGAAGATGAGTTGTCTTTTCTAGAACTTATCTCCATCTTGTTATCATTCCCTAGGTAGTTTGTTAGGGTTTCTTATTGTCACATGAAGTGTGATTTGAACACTTGGCAACATCCTTTTCATTCTAGGTTTAACATTTTCCTATATAATCAGACATATGTACTCTTTGTAATCTATCCATCTATCTATCAATCTGATAGATCATAATAAAATCTATATTTTGAATGTCATTATCATACTTTCTTTGTGGTTGAATATTTCTTCCTGGTAAAGGTCCTCCATTGAAGATTGTTTTGCTGCTTCATCAAAGGACACTTGTGCATCCATCATTCTAACATGGTATCAGAGCTATTCCAGTGAAGGTTCATCCCAGGATCAAGAAAGTTTGGCTAGTGAGATTATTTGGCAAGCAAGGGTTTGTTGCACGCTATTTTTTATTGGAGTTGTCATCATATTTGCTTCAAAAATCCAGTTTTGAGTCATTTGTAGGAAAAAACAATTTCTGGGTTTTGTAGCCAACGTCGAAATCTGAACTGGGTATCTTTTAGATTTTGCATATCTTACACAGATTCAGAGAAAATCACAGTCTAAAAAGCATCAGGCGTCATTTTTCTCTTGGCTAAAAGTTAAAAAAATTCATTTTTTCATCTTCTACTTGTTGGATCAAGAAACAATTTCTCGGTTTTATTTCTAGCATCAAAATATTTCTGGGTTTCTATTTTTGTTTAGAAATAGTGAGTAGATTTTCCAAAAATGAAATTAGAAATAAATTTTTTTGCTAGAAAACCCGTTTCCTTTAGGCTAAATTTAGTTTTTTTGAAAAATTCATAACTTTTGGCCACGATGTCCATTTTTGGCAAACGAGATATTGATAGAAAACTTGTTTCGATCACTTCATAGTGGTGTAGGCCATTTTTTCAAATTTGGTCATCTACACAAATTTGAGGTTATTTTTCATTATGGAGACAGATGTGAACATTGGTTTGTGCATGCACTCTTTTTAATTTTCTGTTTATGCATATTTAGGCATTCTCTCTTTTTGCAATCATTGAGTATTGTAATAAATGAACTGATATAAAGTTCCATTAGGGGGTTTCTTGCATAATAATTTGATTAGAGTGTGCATGCACTTTGATCTTCATTGTGTTTTGATGACAACTCGCATGGGTTGTAATCTGGTTTCTTAGTTTCTTTTGGCCATATTTTGTCTTAATTTGACACATATCAGGTTCATATCAGTTCACACTTTAGATTGAGAGTCTATGATTAATGATTCGTATCGAATCCATCTTAGTTTAAGGGCCACTAAATTTGTGGTTAATGTTCCTGAGTCTTTATAGTACTTGTTCTCATGGAAAAGTTTTAGTCTTAGTTTGACATCAGCATCGAGATTCATGGCTTCCAGATTCTGTCATCATCTTTTCATGTACTGTTGCTTTATGGATTCAAGGGTTGTTCCAGTTTGGTGTTTTCGAGTGTTCCATGGCATCGGGTCTGCTATTGCATTATTATGATTCCGATATGGTTTCTTGTAGATAGAAGTATTTTTCTTTGCTTGCCAAATTGCGGTTCCAGTGTTACTCCACAATGTTCTTCCTGTGCTTCTTTGTTGTAGTCATCTCATTGTAGGGGGGGTTGTCCCACTAGGTTTTCCTTCTCTACCTCATTATTGCATTTGTACATGGGTACCTAATCAAGCCTTGTTGTCGGGATCCATTCATGCTTTCTTGCATTCATCTTAGTTTTAGGTGCATGCTTATCTAGTCTCCCTAAGTTGCACTTATGGAGGGGTGTTAGTGTAATTAATTAATTATTACACTAGCATAAGTTAACTTAGGTTTTAATTAATCATATTAGTCCTAAGTTGTATTAATCATTTAATAAAGTTGTTGAGATAAGATTCCCTTCTAGAAGATGAGTTTTTTTTTCTAGAACTTATCTCCATCTTGTTATCATTCTTTAGGTAGTTTGTTAGGGTTTCTTGTTGTCACATGAAGTGTGATTTGAACACTTGACAGCATCCTTTTCATTCTAGGTT
The DNA here is from genome assembly GCA_007115665.2 of Sequoiadendron giganteum. NCBI lineage: Eukaryota > Viridiplantae > Streptophyta > Pinopsida > Cupressales > Cupressaceae > Sequoiadendron > Sequoiadendron giganteum. The sequence continues at coordinate 542,627,389 of CM021108.1, forward strand.
TAGCACTTGCCTATATAATCAGACATATGTACTCTTTGTAATCTATCCATCTATCCATCTATCTATCAATCTGATAGATCATAATAGAATCTATATTTGCATACCATTATCATACTTTCTTTGTGGTTGAATATTTCTTCCTAGCAAAGGTCCACTTGTGCATCCATCATTCCAACAACATCTACCTCTGTCAAACACAATTATGTAGAAAGAGTTGATCTCCCTTAACTCATGTCTGTCTTTGTCAAACCATAACAATACGAACAACTGCACCTTTGCAAACACAAGTATCAAGTTGCCTGCATACAAGTGACAACTTGCTTTCTATTCAACTTTGTTATCATATGGTAGCCAAATTACATAGGCCACTCCATTGCCACTCTCTTCATTGTCTGATTTTATATCAAGGGGCAACCTTTGAAGATAAGAATCAAGACCACATGAAAACATAGTCTTATCACATTCACTAACCATTTCATAATTATCATGTTAAGAGGAAAAATCATGGCTGAAAAACTAAATGCAGTCATCATGTGTGTTGAGCAAAAATTTCTCATACATCTGTATCTCCTCCAACTGGAATACATCACAGGTCGGCTTTTCATCATCCAAACACCACAACCCAAACACATTTTCATATGTTATAATATTTTGAAAATCAGGTTTATCAACACTAAAAGTACTTTCATCTTCATTCAAATCATGACATTCAACAAAAACATCAACCTCCAATGCATGAGCAGTGTTCTGTATCTCAGGCTCACACATGATGTTAGATTCATTCTTCAAACCATCGTGCAATTCCATATGGAATGCTTCAAACAAAGATTCAAATAATTCAAAGTTTAAGCCTAAGCCCAAAGGTTCACATTGATCTTTCATAACATATTCACTATCTGAATCATTTTGAATGTTATCACTTTCTAAATTAACAAGGTTAGCAAAAAGACTTTTGTGTGCATTATCAACTAATAGGCATATTGACCCATGTACAAGATACTCACTGTTACCTAAAAAATATTTACCAACAATAGAGTTATAACCTCCATTTCCTTGCAACACATTAATGCATTCTTCATTCAAAACAAACATATCCATTTGAAAAATATGAAGATGAGAGAGACCATCAAAACAAGATCCACATTCAATCTCATACTTGCTGACATCACACCCACTACTATCTACATCATATGGCTTCTTCACACATTGAACAAAAGATCTTGCAATTTCAACACAATCTGAAAGTCCATCAAATTGTTTTACAATATCTATGGATGATAATGATGATTCTAGATCCATGTGATTTTCAGTATGCACAACTTGATCATTCAAAACTTCAAAAACTAGCACATGGAGAACATGGAAAATACACAACTGAATCATACATAATTAAAATGGTTTTTGATTTAAAGTGTTGGGACCAAACTGAAAACAACAAAAGCATGAAGATTGACTAGTGCCAAAAGAAAGGGCTATGGAGTCATATAAACAACACCTCATCTTATAGTGTTAAGCATGTTTTTAAGATCCTTGTAAATGTTCACATTATGACAACAAGACCACTGGAGCTTTATTTGATAACTATTCTTATAAATCCACCTGAAACATAACACTCTTGTCACATTTGTTCAAGCAATTACACTATCCCTGAACAATAGGCAATAATAAATGCAACTTGTGCTTTATTAAAGCAATCACATCATTCATAGAACAAAAAAACAACATATGTAACTCAAATGCAGCAAATGCACATGAAAAAACTCGAACAATTTTATTATTGAATCCAAAAGAGCATTACAGTTCGGCCATGGAGACAATTATCAGCTAAAATAAACATAGAAACATAATTAAAAACACAAACACTTGAGATTTAATGACTTAATTACAATTCATCCTTGCCTTACAATTCTACCCAGAGCTTCTCCTTGACTTGCAGAGCTTTAAGAAAATTAGAATCCTTTACAATGAGAGAAAAAGAGAAGAAATAGAAGAATGGAAGCAACCCTAAAACTAATCTGTTGATGACATCTGACATCCTCTTTCCCATTAATCTGCAAAATGAAAAGCATCTCTCCTCTCCCATCCAACAAACTTTTCCCTTCTAATATGCTTCATTCACCTGTCTACAACAGAAAATTTAGTCCACCGTGAAGACCAACACCATTTTACCTTGTTGTATAAAAATGCCTCTTACTTGTGAAAACTTCTCATATTTTTGTTCTTTGTTCTTTGTTGTAGTTGCAAATATTTTCATATTCACTTTCTAAGATTTCCCATTTGCAATTGAAAAATTTATTTCTTAGCTCCAAATATTTCACTTGCAGCAAAATGAAATATTCTTCTCCTTTTATCTTCCTTCATTTCCCTCACAATTGGAGAAAATATTTCTCGTGAAAAATTGTCCTTCCTAGCAAAGAAAACTTTATAAAGTGAATATCTAATTCACTCTATTGGTAAAATAAAATTACCACCCCTATGCCATCAATCACCATTTTAAATGGTAAGGACTTTAAAAATATCACCAGATCGGGCCAAAATTTATCTCACCGCTAGTAAAATTTAAATTTGGATGCTTTTTCAATTTTATAAACAAGTCATTTAAAATACCCATCAACCATTTTATCTCAACATACTTGCCCCATAGTCAAAACATCTTTAATTTTATTTTAAAAGTTGCCCGTGCATAACATAACACACCCGCTCAACTTCTCTCGGGCCCACACCTACCACATGGAACAATATCACTCACCTCACAACCTTTTGGCCGGCTTCACCAAATTCCTGCGAGGTTGGTGATCAATGGATGGGATTTGGATTCTCTTGCATCTTCAATCTGAGCCGTTGATCTTTGTTATCTATTTTGTTTGCCCTAATTCCTCTTTTCTTAGCATCTGCAACTCATTCAAGCCTCCCTACTACATTCACACTTTCCAACCATTTACTCTCCACACAACCCTCATCTAGTCAGTGTAGTGGCCACCCCTACCACAATGGATTTAAATTTATTTTTCATGGAAAGATGATGCGAAAGGTTGTGAAGTTCAACTACATTTCCGCCAGTTGCATTTGTGTATAAGGTTTATCAATAACTCCACATACTGTGTTGCACTCTACAATCATGGTGAGATCATGTGGTTTGTCCAATGGGCTTCCTCCTTGTATGGTGCGAGCTTCCAGATCATCTTGGAAATAAAAATTCTGGGTATGCCTTAGTTTAATGTATTTGCTTACAACGATATTACCTATTGATAGGAATCTAGCTAATTTCCACATGAAATGAGAACTATTAAGGCAAGTCTCTATTGAGAAGCGTCTATGAATTCCACTCCTCCTTATACTCGACCTGCCTCAACTTTCCATGGAGTTCAGCCCCACACCGGCCAGATGCATGTGCTAAAATTTTTCTAACGCCTTTACAATAGTCCACTTTGGGTTCGGTGCTACCCCAGAATAGAAATTCCTCAAACAATTTTGATACATTTTTGCCGCAAACACACCGCTTTTCTCTCCCATTGCATTTCATGGGGCAACATACTTGCAACCAAACATTCACACATTCTCTTCACAAAGCCTCAAGCTAAGATGCATCCATTAGGAAACTTACATAGTGTATCTATCGAAGATTCTTTATTTAGAAGTTCATGTGCCTTGTCTAGGCTATCTCCATATGTAGAGCCCATCCTTAAGAGTTTTCCTTGCATGATGCATTGAAAAACAGAAATCATTTGAAACAACCATTGGCGGAGACCCATACCCCATTCAACCCATTGCAACATTTACAACATCATAACAGTGCAAAGCATGTCGGGCCTAGCTACAAAAAAATTTGTTTTCAAATAAATTTTCCCCTCAAAATGACTTGGTGCAACTTTTGAATACATTTGGAGTTGAAAAAATGAACTGATCTATCATTAAAATTTGGTTTCCAAGAAATTCAAACAGTGAGAAAAACTAGTCAACTTGGCCCTGGAATCAACCTAGGAAACTAGGCAAACAACCTCCTGGAGTCACAAAAACTTGTAGGCATGTATTCATTTGACCTGAGATTGCAATGCAACAAACGACTTAGAGAGACATATCACGAGGTGAAAGTTATTAACTATTGAAGTTGCTTACTCAAACTTTTCTGAAGCAGCAGTTGTTCTGAACCAATTGAAATTTGACCCAATTGTCAATTTGAAAAAATAACAAATCAACTCCTAGTGAGCTGCCACTGGACACGGTAGATCATTTAGATACCCCAAGCACATGTGCAAAAGGAATTTTATTGAACCATCACTGATCAAAAGATATTGATTCTCAAAGTCAACCTCTCATAAAGCCTTCTAAAGATAGGTGTGAAACAAGAGAAATTGCATTTGGTTTTAACCTGTTAAAAATAGCAAATGAGGTTGCGAATCTCTAAAAACTGACATGTGAGATCATTTAGGTATGGGGAATACGAAACAATATTCGTTTTCTCATTACAGTCAACTAGTTGGAAAATACAAGCTCAAATGGGAGGCAACTTTACAAAACTGAAAGTTTGCAAACAAGAAAAAAGTGTCAAAACCCTCCAGCTTCACTTTTCGAAACCTTGACAAGACTTATCATGGGAAGCTGAAAATTGGCATGCATGTTCACATATTTCAATTGAATATGTCTACAAATGGGTTTTGCACAAAAATCAACATGCTTCAAATTTTGACCCTCCAAAGTAGGTTACTCAAGTAGATTTCTCAGGTGCACTTTTAAAAGTGCAGAGGCAAAAAATTTGAAATGGGCATCTCGAATTTGCAAAATTTAAGAGTGCCATCAAGACCCACGATAGACAACAGATACGATGGCCAATAGAGGGTGGAAAACCATAGGCAAAAATCTGCAAAAGTCAAAGACTTGGTGAAATTTGGGTAGGTGAATTTGGGAAAGGTATTTAAGCAAGCTTTAAGGCATGTGACCAATTTATGGTCAACAATAGGGGCACATAAAATAAGACAAAAATGAAAAATGACTCGACAAAAGTGAGACAAAGAGAGGAGGTCCCTAGTTTGAATAGGGCATGTGTGCTATAGGCACAACAAACCCCATTCCTTCCTCATAAATGGATTTTTATGGTGACTTTCCTTTCGAAAAGTCCAATGGTTTTTTTCCTAACCATTATAGGCCCAAGTAGAAGCCATCATCATTTACTATTCCTTTTTCTTTATTTAGCAATTTGCATATTTGAATTAATGAACTTTGTTGCATCTAACTTGATTAGACACATTCAAAAGCTTCTCCTTTGTTAGAACTATGTATTGGCCCCACGGTTGCTATTGCACCAAAAGATCAACTTGTTAATGCCCGATGCAACTGCCAGAGTTAATGAATCCATGAGAGGTGGTTAGTCCATGTCACGAATCCCGAGGGGAGTGCTGACCATCTGCCAACAATCTCTCCCTCAGTGTTACTTGAGCGGATTTGAACCTGGAACCTTTGGCTCTAATACCAATTGTTGGCCCCACGGTTGTTGTTGTACCAAAAGATCGACCTGTTAATGCATGATACAACCACCAGAGTTAACGGATCCATGAGAGGCAATTAGTCCATGTCACAAATCCCAAAGAGAGCATTGACCATCTACCAACACTATGTTGGGTTTTTGTGATATAACAATGTCTATAGCTGTGGGGCAAACCATTTCATTAATTTTTCACTTTAATTCTCAATCTTAAAATTTTAACTCAATGTCAACATTTTGTATATACAACAACCACTAGATTGAAGTAAACCAATAATTCAAAGCTTATTAATTATGTGTAATGTTAAATATCATCTCTCGAAAAATAACCTACACATCTTCTTTAATCAAGAACAATATTACATTTAATAACTATTACTTATATTATTTATTTTCTTGATCTTTTAAATTAGACCAATAAAAAAATTAAGCATTATTTTAAACTGTTAAGCTTCTAATTAAATAATTGCATATTTAAGAGGACCCAATGCCTTTTAACTATTCCATAGACTAGCATACCTATATTTAGAAAAATCTATGTAAAATATGCCGAGAGATATCCATTTCGAGGTGCTTATTTTAAATTAAATTTGCACCATATAAATCCAATTGGGAAGGATACCAAAAAATATTCAAACAATATTCAAACAATATTTTCAAAATTGAATTTAGTCTAAGATAAAATGTATAAATATTTTGCAAACTTTTGTCAAATAATATTTCAAAAATACTTTCAGTTAGCTAATCATTTGTGCACTGGTAATTGTCCATTTTCACTATCATGAATAATAGTTCAAACTTTAATTGTAACATTAGATTTAACGACATGCAATGTAGGTATCCCACAGTGTGTGTGCAACAACCTAAATGATGGCATGACCTAATGCACCATGAATATGATGAAGTAGTTGAACTTTAAAATAGCAAGCAACCATTCCTTAGATGGTCCCATGTGATAACTACTGTGTGATTGTCCCATAAGAAGTCTCATGAATTTCATACCGAGCTCATCACATAGAGTGTTTTTTTTAATGGTCATTGTTGGCTTAATAGTGACCTTCAAATGAGTCCTACAAGGTAAAGATCTCGAACCTCATGGTATAGATGAATTGACCAATCACAAAAATCTACAATTTCAATCTAAAGATTGTTAAATTTTACATCTAAGTTCATTTTCACCTTAGATTCATAGAGAAAGTTAAAGTACATGGCATAATTATTAATATTTTTTTCGTCCATTATTGTTAATTATGTTGACCATCTTCTCTCTCAACCAATAACACACTTAACTCCTCTATACAAAGGGGGACATCGAATGGAAGACGCCAGTGATACTTTGACAACCAAATGGACAACCATGATGTATGCACATTATGTGACATCTTCCTCACCTATAGGAAAATCATTATTTACTTAGACATTAGTATTAAATAGGAAAAAATATATTTTTTCTAATTAATGAGAAAATCGCATATGAGTAAACATTAAGCCAATTTATGATATGAAAGAAACTCAAAATATATTAAATTCAAGTACTAAAAATATAAGAGATTTTGTGTGGAATTCTTTCTAAATATTGTGTTTGTTGTGTCGATTGACAAAACAACACCAATGATATCAAACATAGCATTGTTTTTCATGTTCTCAATTTCACTTATTGGTGTAAAATGAAATTGTCATTTTGGTATAAAGCTATGCTCCTCCGAATGCAACTCAACTGTTGAATTACTTTCTAATAAAATTTCCCATTCATTCTTTAAATGGTTGAAATTCTTTTGTGCAGGTTTGAGTCTCCCATTTGAGATGATAAACACTTTTCTGAGTTTCTATGTGATCATAAAACTATTATGCAACTGCATTAAAACATGTTACTCTTATTTCATCACCATCAGAATCAACCAAGTCAAAATTGAAAAAAAATCCATCTCTTTTTGCATTGTTAAAATGACAAAGTTGACCATTTTTAGTGACTCTCACCTTAATTGACCATCTATTTTGGTATGGATTCAGTGTTACAATAGGAACGATTCTTGTAGGAGGTTCATTTTTTCCAACAACTGGGTGATCATATGGATGGATTGTTGGTAGGATTCATGCTCGAGCCATCGTAATATAGGAGAAATATTATTCAATAGAATTGGAACATGCCCACAAAAATGAAAGAGAATAAAATTTGCAAAAATTTAAACAATTTAATGATTTCTATAAGAGAAAACAAATATTTAAATAATAAAAAGTACATAACAAAAGATAAATATTGTGATTATAAACTATTTAAAATATTGGAATAGTTGTACAACTCATGTGTTATTTTAAAGAGCACCTTATATCCAAAGGTATGCAAAGCAATTTAATACATAATTTAACACAACTTATTTATTTCTTGATCAAATAAATAGCTGATATAAGATAGTAGAAATTATTTAATTAGACTTAAAATATAATGTTTAAATGATACTAAATTCATATTTAATGACCTACAACAATATTATTCCTCTACACATTATCCAAGTACACCTGAAATTCTTCAAAAATACGAGATGAATCACCTTCCTCGTATTGTTCATCATAATACAACTCTTCGAGGAAGTTGCAAAATGCAAATACCTTTTCAAAAGTAGCACAATGTGTTTTTTAGCAATTTGGTTCATTGATACGATATCCCAAAAATTGATATTTTGTGCACATATGCTTGTTAATTCAAGTTTCTTTACAATTTTTTCATAGTCATCTAAAGATATCTTTGTAGACTTTTAATATGGGTTTCGTTAAATTCATTTTATCTAACTGACACATTTGATATCAAAGGACTTGGCACAAATTCTTCTAATTTTGGGTTTTGTAGATCATTTTGATTACTTTCTTCCACAACCTTTGCCATGACCTATAAGAAAATCCACTAAGATTACTATCTATTTAAACTTCAAAATAAAACCAATATTTCTATAGTCCTTCAATAGTTTTAATTTTAGTTGTATTTCCATTAGATTGAGCTAAAATTAATTAAAATATTATCATAAAAATAGCTCCTTTTTTAGTTCTAATTTCAATCTTAAATTTTAGTCTTACATATAAATATAGAATTTATAAAAACACTTAACTATAAAACAATTCTTTTTTTTTTCTTCCTATTTAAACTCAAATAATTATTTTATTAAATTACTTTCTTATTTACTTGATTTCTTAATTTAAATCTTCAAAATAATATTGAAATTATCATATTGTTTATGGAATTTCTATTTTTAATTCTTTACAATTTAACAGGAAATTTTGCATCTACCATTTAACTAAAAACTTATAAACTCCATTAATTTAAACTTAAAATAGAACCAATATTACTATTACCCTTCAATAATATATGATATATTAAGAAACATTTCTCACCAATTTTGACATACAAAATAAATATAGAGAATAAATATTGATTAATTATTTTATTATCATTTATATTAATGATAATTTATAATTTAATAGTTTAGAATTTACTATAATAAAATTGTTTACTTTACCTTAATTTATTAAATAATTTACTATTTTTTGTTTTCAAAATTAAAAAAGAAGATTTCAACAACATAAATATTTTTATGGAGTGGAGCTCTCATAAATTTGAAGAAAATGCTTTTCTATAAGAAAGTCAAATCTTATCCTAAAAAATAGTTTTTTAGTTGTATTTCCATTAGATTTAGGTAAAACAAATTGAAATATTATCCTCAAAAAAGTTCTCTTTTTTAGTTCTATTTCCATTAGTTCTATTTTCAATCTTAAATTTTAGTCTTACATATAAATATAAAATTTATAAAAGCACTTAATTATAAAACAATTCTATTTTTTTTACTTCCTATTAAAAGGTATAAACTTGCTTTCTTATTTACTTGATTTCTTAATTTAAATCTTCAAAATAATATCGAATCCTCATACTAATTTTTTTTTTTTACTTCCTTAATTTAAATCTTCAAAATAATATTGAATCCTTATACTCTTAATTTTTTTTTTTTTACTTCCTTACAATATGAATTAAAAAATAAATACAAATATTACATCTATGATTTAGCAATTTTTTTTAATAAATTTCATTAATTTAAACTTCGAAATAAAACCAATATTTTTATACTCTTTCAATAATTTTATTTTTAGTTGTATTTCCATTAATTAATTGAAATCTTGTCTCAAAAATAGTTTTTTTTAATTTCCATTACTTATATTTTTCATAGTTTTTTTTTTCTCTATTCAAATAGACCTTCAACCTTCCACTGTTCCACAATACTCTATGCTTCTATTTTTTTCTTCAGATTTCTTTCTAATTTATATTTTCTTCCACAAATCTCATAATGAAATTCTATTTACATTTACTTTTATTTCTACATCAAATTTCTAATTTAAATTTACTTTTATTTCAACAATCAAGTTTCATATTTGTTGAGCAATTAATTATAAGAAGAAAAAAAATCAAAGTAGATTTAAATTAATCACTAAAATAACTATTATTTAACACAAACTTTATGAAAACTAATATTAGTTTTAAAGCAATCCTTTAGGGTTTTATTTTTTTCTTTAGATTTCTTTCATTTTTTTTTTTTCTTCCACAAATCCCATAATGAAATTCTATTTAAATTTAATTTTATTTGTGCACCTACATCAATTTTCTAATTGAGACATGAATGTAACAAAAATGTTTTTGTAATTTTTTTTGTCTTTGTTTTTTTGGAATTCTTTTTGGGTTTCTATTTTTTTTTAAAGAAATATATAACTTGCATTACTCTTTTCTAAGTAATTTATTAAAAAATCTAGTTTTTTTAATAATTTTTAATATCCATAAAACAACTTAAGTTAGTTATAATTTAGAAGCCTACTAAATCATAAATTATAAAATCTAATAACTTTCTAAAATAATATATATTTTAAATACTCTCTTTCATATTTTTTCTTTTTATTTTGTTTCTAAAATATATTTGTTGGAAGGAATTTTTTTGCAATTTGAAAAGAGATTAATATATAATTTCAAAAAAAAAAATCTTCATAACATTAAAATAATTTAATTTAATTTTCTAGCTTAATATGATTTTTTATATATTAAACTATTAATAAAAATAATAATCTGATTAAACCTATTTGAATTATATTTTCCATCTCATATTTTGTTTTTTATATTTATATTTATTATTTTGTAATATCTCTCCTCAATAAAAAGAAATAAAAGAAAGTAAATAAAGCTTGTAGTTATATATGAATTATTTAGAATGTATTGGATATGAGCTTGATTTCACATAATTGTGGCAATAAGTTTTTTATCAAAAGTGTGATAGAAAGCAGATTCATGTACATGCAACAAACTTGGTAAATATGCAAACAAAATATTAGAAGTTTTTTAGCAAATATTTACAATACTTTATGAGATTGCTTAACCAATTTGTGTACTTGTTAATTGAAACAAAATCTGTAAACGTTAAAAAAGTCACTATTATCACCAAATTTTCCTAGACACTCAACATAAATCACAAAAGGTTATGATCTTTCCAAAATGCCAACCTCATACTGAATTTCATAATATACGATATATTATGAAACATTTCTCACCAATTTTGACATAAAGAATAAATATTGATTAATTATTTTATTATCATCATTTACACTAATGATAATTTATAATTTAATAGTTTATGACTTTATGTGAATAAAATTGTTTACTTTACCTTAATTTATTAAATAATTTACTCTTTTTTGTTTTCAAAATAAAAAAAAAAGAAAGATTTGGTAACATAAATGTTTTTATGAAGTGAGAGCTCTCATAAATTTGAAGAAAATGCTTTTATATAAGAAATTCAAATCTTATCCTAAAAAATAGTTCTTTTTTAGTTGTATTTTCATTAGTTATATTTTCAATCTTAAATTTTAGTCTTACATATAAATATACAATTTATTAAAGCACTTAATTATAAAACAATTCTATTTTTTTTACTTCCTATAAAAATGTATAAACTTACTTTCTTATTTACTTGATTTCTTAATTTAAATCTTCAAAATAATATTGAATCCCCATAATATTGATGAATTTCTTATTTTTACTTCGTTACAATATAAATTAAAAAGTAAGATACAACAAATGCAATGTGAAAATTACAATCTACTAAATTACTTCTATTTTAAACTGCATTTTATGCTAAAATTCATATTGGTGTTGGAGAGAATCATAAATTGTTCCATGCATAACTATTGGTAGATTAATTTATTTATAAGAAGTAAATTTCTAATAACTTATAAATTTTGATTTTTAACAATTTACTGTTTTTATATAACTATTTTAATTTATTGGAAAAGACTGAAAAATTAGGGAGCCTAACAAATATAGAAATCTATCTGAAGAATTTTCAATCTATTGCTAGTAAACTTTGTGTTGATTTCAAAGCTCTCAAACTTTCAACTCAAAAATTCAATTCACGAAAAAATGCTGCAAAGTATTTCAATTTCAAATTTGATCCGAATAAAATTCATAATACAAATACAAATTATAATACAGAATGATCAAGTTAGATCATAAAAAAATATTATATTGATTTTAATTTTATTTGTGCTTTTATTTCCTTCTCCTCCTTGTTTATTTTAACTATATCTGTAATTTTACTACAACTTTAATGTCCCTGTTTGTTTTAGATTTCAAATACTTACACAAGTATTTCACACGGCTTCTGATTAGAAAGTGTTTAAATTATGGTGCCTAAACATTTTTTGATCCGTTTGAATACAGTCAGTCAACAACAAAAGAAAAAGTATTCAGTAATCGACAATGCATTTGGGGAGTTGGTATCATCTTTAAAATGGCTTTATAAAAACATTGTCTTTTGACTCAACTGTAGATATTTTGAAACTGCCTAGAAGCTAATAATTATATATAATCAGAAATAGGAGGATAACAACTTTCGTCTCAAATAAAGTTGATACACAAAAATGAATAATCATGATACCGAATAAGACTATTCCACAACTTTAATTGGAAAGATACAAACAATAACCAACTACAGTATAAGCTATGACCTTTACAAAGAATATTTATGTGCTACGCATGAATATTGTAACTGCAATTGCAAGCAAAGGTATGTGAGACCATTTCAATCAAGCAATACATGTATACTTCATTCTATGCAATGCGAGAGCTTTTCAAAACCGAGGTTGGGCTACAGTTGTACAACTTTGATCTGCACAATAAGAGTATAGAATAGCAGCCGCTTCCATTTGGTTCAACACTCAGCATGACCGCAGATAGCCAGTTCCCATTTTCAGAGGGTAGACAGAGGTGTTCCAACACAGAGCTTTTGCCGTTTTTGTCTGTGATTTACAAGTCACATTGTGTGGAAGCTTCTCTAACGCCTAGGCTTTCACCTGTCATCCGGACAGTTCCCATTTCATATCTCATTCAAAGAATTCCCAAGCATATACTAGGGATGGTGAACTGTGGTGTTGAAGCGTCCCCAGCCCAAATGACTAGAAAACAATATGATATTTATCCCAACATCGGTCATCCACAAACTCTTTAAAATAGATCCATCTATCTAAAATATTATAAACATCCCAAGTTTGAGGGTTAAAAGATTTACAATCCTAAAAACCTTAGAGCTCGGAAAATGGCATACCTTAGCTTTCGCTGGCAATAATGATGTGAGCTGTGAATAGCGGGATTTCATATCCTTTCTCCTCTGCTTTTCTATCACTCTATGAAGCCATTGCTTATCCACGCCTTCACTTCTTTTGGAGGGCTGAGCAGGAGCAGCACAGAAATCCTGGTTCTCTTTGGGCGAGGGGAAGAAGCGGCAGATGCCCAAGGAAAACAAAGTTTAAAAAAGAAAATGCAGCAACATGCAAATAAGCCTGTCATTAAAAATGCTATTATTGGCTTTCCCGTGTCTGAGCAGAGGTAGTGGTGTGTCAAAATAGATTTTATTATTAAATTTTCTCTCATTCTTCAAATTTTCAGTTACTGCTTATTTGTTGTGTGCATTAAATAAATTTTATTAATAAATTTTCTACCTTCTCTTCCACTACTGACATCTGTACTTCAAATTTGACATCAAGAGTTTTTGTTTACATAGATTGTTGGCTCACTGTAGAACGCCTCTCGACATAATTAAAAAACCCCACTTCTTAAGATTCCTTTATCTTTAATCACTTTTCTGAAGTAACATGCATCGGAAGATGGAAATATGAATGACTGGAGTATTACAGTATCTTGAAACTCACCCAATCTTCAATAGAATCAATTTGCATTTCATTAGTATGAAAATGCACAACAATTTAAATGATATAATTTCATTTACTTGTAACTTCGTTTGTAGCTATAAGAAGGTTCCAAGGACGTGTATGGGAAGACTTCGAACAGGATTTAAGGACATCAATGTATTACTATTATAATTAGGAAAAAAATAAAACTCTAATCTTACCAAATAATAAACAAAACAATTTGATTAAAAATATTTTAATATGTAATTAGATGAAAGAGAAAACAGATAGGTTGATTTATAAGAAGTCATGCTATCCAATTCTTTGTATTCTAATAAAAAAAATTTAAAAATATATCTTTCATTTAAAAGCCTTTCTTTATTCTTATAAAGAAGACTGGAATTTATGACATGTCTAAATTTTATGGATATAATCAGAATTTTTTTAATCTGATTTGAATCAGATGAAATCATAAACGAATGCACTGCATTAATGTGAATAATCTAAATATACGAACTTCACTTTTATAACTTCTGTCCGCATAAAAATTCTTAAAGTTATGAGTTAACTCTTGTATACATGCTAAATGATAAGTTCGAATTCAAGCATTAAACCTTTAATCTTTAAGCAAAACAAAACAAGATTCTTGAGATCACTGCATATGACCCACTAAACCCTGAAATGATGGGAACCAGAACAGCCTAGAGCAGACAGAAAACCCAATCAACGCGTTTGTTTTACTTATCTGTTACAAAAGTACATTATGTGACCGGCCAGGTGATTGTTAACTGCAAGACCCGCCATGTTAACAGTATGCACGCTACTTTCTTTGCCTAAGTATTTGGCAACTGCAATTAAAAATATTCTCTTGTGCCTCTCACAAACAACAAAAAAAAAACAATAGGAATAAGTGGGTAGTTATCATATTCAAAGTTATTTGAGTTGCAAGGCTTAACAAAATGGTTGGTTTCTTGATCAAGATTCATATTAGTAAAGTTCATATAAAAAAGAACTTGAAAATATGTCTTTTTAAATCAATCAAGTGATTGTACTAGTAAACTGCAAGACCTACCATGTCCATAGAATGCACACTACTTATTTTGCCTACAAATTTGACAACTACAAAATTACAAATCTTCTCTTCTGCCTCTCACATACAGCAAAACAAACAATAAGAATAAGTGGGTAGCTATCATATTTGACAACTACAATTACAAATCTTCTCTTCTACCTCTCACATATAACAAAAAAAAACAATAGGAATAAGTGGATAGCTATCATGCTGAAAGTCATTTGAAGGCAAGATTTCATAAAATGATTAGTTTTTTTGATCAAGATTCATATCAGTAAAATCTTAAAAGAACTTAAAAATATATCTAAAGATACTACTCTTGATCTCTTAGACTGCTTGATCCCATGAACGCCATTATAATTCTTTCATTCAAAATAAAAATAAAAATACTATTTGAACAACATAAAAGAAAAAGAAAGATCAAAGCTGTGGATTCCTGTGATGGTACAGATACATGCATTGATGTCCGACTAGTGGACGGTACAAAAATTCTCATATACAGAGTTAAGTACTTATCTTCCGACCAGAATACAAAATTAGTGAGTACAGTAGCAAAATGGAGTAGATTCTGTCTTAGAAATCCTTGTTACTGTGCGATGAGAGCAGCAGAGTGACACATCGCGCAATGATGTAAACTCTGGCCCATTTATCACTAATTGCTCCCTTGCAGCGCTTTGTCTCCCCCATTTTCCCACTCCTGCCATCTCTTTCACTGCCACTGCTGTTTCTCCCAGCAGAGGATGTTTCATGGGCCGTCATCTGTGAAGGTGAAGAAGAGTTTTTCGCACCAGAGAAGCAGAAGCAGGCACACATTTTTTACTGCACGACCAGTAAAAAGTTGAAGTGTAATTTGAAGAAGTTTACAATCTGATTCTATTTATAAACGATTTAACAGTCGAACGTTCGAGAACAGTCAATAGCTCTTAGTCTTACACATCTTATCCACGCACGGAAATAGCAAAAACAGTACAAAAGTTTACCTTTTTGATACTTGAGAAGAAGTCCTTTCCATCTTAAGGCCGAGTTGTACAGGCGAACGGACATTTATATTGAGAATGCGGCTCGTTTTGAACTTCGGTCGGAGACAAACGGATGTTCAGTACGCGGTAAAGAGGGATATTGTCTGTCGTTATGCGCAACATTTTAGTTTTCCACACGAACGAGTACCGGTTTCTCAGGGTTGAATGCTTTGGGCTTAATGCTGACGGCTGCGTAGTAGATGGAGGCCGCTTTTTTTATTGTTTATATATATTTTTAGGTGGAGATGCCCAAAGCAGGTTCCAGGGTTGCGTACTGTTTCATCATGGACTGCCTGTTCTATTCCACGCTTTCCTCTGCAAAACCTTGTCATTGTAGGGAGATAAAAGGTATGTTGTATCTTAATTTTGTATCTTTAAAAATTATTAAGAATTTTGAACTGGACTAAGAATTTTTTTAGTGGTTTATTTGGTGATTCTAAGGTCTCATCTTTTTAAATATAAGGTTTCATAAATGTTACATTAGCATGTTTTTTGGTTGAGGTGTTCAATTTTTTTTAAAAAAGATTAGACCAGTATTTACACATTAGATTATAATAATTGTATATTAAATCATATTTTACTGATATGTGAATCTTGCATAACATGATTTGTTGTTTTTTGGATTAAATGAGCACATTCCCCTTATTTGTAATAATAGCTAAAAGCTTTTTTGGTTGAGATAATCAAAAAGATTTTTAAAAGGTTAGACCAATATTTACGCACTAGGTTATAATAATTGTGTATTAAATCATATTTTATTGATATGTCAATCTTCCATAACATGATTTGTTGTTTTCAAGATTAAATGAGCACATTTCATTCCCTTATTCATAATAATAACTAATACTAAAAACTTTGAAGTCACAACTATTAGGGTTATTGAAAATAGCAAACTTTAAATCTACCACAACTATTTTAATGTGTTCAGTATCAACAATTATTTTAGTGGAAAATATTCACCAATTGGTTAACAGTTAAAATTGGGAATTCAAAATTTGGCTAATAGTACAAGCTATAAGGTTACCTAAATTGTTGCATTTTTAGTCACCACCATTGATTTTATTTATAATATAATGGTTGGGGTTGTATTCTACGAGTTAAAATATATCCATGGATCTTCAATGCTCATCAAGCTTGTAATTGTAGTTGGGTGGTTAAAAATTTATAATCTAATCATTGGGGTTAAATTGTGTGGGTCAAAATGCACCCCGAGAGCTCCAATGCCCATGGGACCTAAACCAAAACCCAAACCATTAGATTATAAATAAAATCAATGGTGGTGAATAAATATTTAGGGTTGATTGAAAACATTCAATGTTTCATAGGAATTTATTTTTAAAAAAATGAAAGGATTCGCCATGGTGATTAATGCATTTTCTATTTTTCATCAAGATTCACCAAAATTTTCCACAAATTCCAATAAAAATAATATTTTAAAAAAATCACCAACATAATTTTTTTTCATATTTTATTTCAAAATTTTCTTGAAGCTATCAATGCTCAATATTGGATCATTTCCCATATATAATAAACTAATATAAAAGATTAAATGTATGTAAAGAAAATAAAAATTAAAAACTTTCCTTTAATCTTAATTTATTATCGATTGATTAATAATGGTTAAATTGACTAATGTATATATATAAAAAAATGTATTTAATGTGTATTGGGTATGTTGAAAGGTTTGAAATTAAATTCTAGGAATTGCAAGAGGGGTGTTTTTTAAGTTATTCTAATTAAATAGTTGTTTATAGGAAACAATATATTAATTTATCTAATTCTTTTAAATATAAGAAATAATTTGTGTACATTATATAGATAAATTCTAGGAATTTCATATTCATATTGTTTGAGATACTTCTCCTTCTACTTTTGAAGGATTACATTTGTATTGTTTTGCATGCATGCATATTGATGGAATAAGAATACATAAGAGTTGTATAGTTCAAGTAATCTTCAAAATTATGACACCATTGTAAATGAAAGATCTTCTTTGTTTATGTTTCTAATGATGATTATTGCTTTATTGATTGTGAGATGTGTTTTTATGGATTGTCAATGTCCAAACCATCTTTAGGGCTATTTTCCATTGACCACAAAATTACATAAACAATCAAAATGAGGTGGAGTTAGTTTTCTAATAAATAATCTAATGCAATGTTAGAACTTCACAATGGCAAAGAGTTGTAGGTCAAGTGACCAACTATCAATTTTACAAATAGTAACAACAAAATTACCTAAGATATGATTGATGAATAAAATTGCAATACACAAATTATAATTCTAGCATAACCTATTGAATTTGTAGTAAAATAATTTTTCCTCTAATTACACACTCTCAAAATTAAATTTATCATATCCCTTACTCACTCAATAATACATCATACCAAAAGATTGTAAATGTGCTCCATATGTAAGAATCATCAAGGATAAGGGGTTGAACCATTTTGCCCCTCTAAAGGATTTAAGTGTGCCCAATATGTAAGGATCATCAAGGATAAGGTGTTACCATTAGATATACCCTAGAAATTGCAGATTTCTTGGTCTCTTATTTGTCCTATGGTGATGGTTGATTTTGAGAAATCATTTTAAATAGACCATCTTCAAATATTTACCTCAAATCATGTATGCCTCATGTCTGAAATCTTCATGTTATGTTTGTGTAATACTTCCAAATTTTAGTCATGGTAGATAGTTTAAATCCCTCGAGCTCACATATTTTACCCGTTACATGTTCTTGAGCTTGCTCCTTGCTATCATGAGTTTGAATATGGACTCAAATCTGTTTAGGCTATTATTAGGCTTTATCATCAGGTATGATGGTTCTCTGGTGTTCAGAAACATGAATGGCTTCATGCATCAGAGTTCACTAGTGCTTTAGAAAATTTGAAGTCCCATGTTTCAAGTTGGTGGCTTATTTACAAACTTGAGTACTCAGTTAATCATGTCTTGATGGTTTGATCTATGTCACACATCATACAATCTTATTTGGATACTTACACAAAGTGCAATCATGGCTAGCCTACCTTGTGCCTAGGTGGCAAGGGGTTATGTCTGGTATTATTTCTAGGATTAAAAACTTGGTTGTGTGTGGTGTGTCCAAACTAGCAGCATGGTGCCACATGTTTGTAGTTTGACTTCAGTTGAGGGATCAATTGTTTCTTCTATACAAATGTCTTTCTTCTACAAGCTAGTTATATCTATTTGTTGCAAAGTTTTACTGGTCCACAAGACTACTTGCAAATGTTGGCATGGGTCTAGCTATGCAATAATGAATCATTTTGGAACACATGGTGTTCATATTTGGTGGACTCAACATTTCAAAGGCATATATATTTTATCGTCAACAACTGCACAACGTTATCTTAATAGTTGGCAAGTGAAATTGTATCGTCAGTTGGAATTCAATTAGATAGCTTATGCTAATTGAAGCATGATAGCTACAAGAACTAGAGGCTCATTCATGCTCAATCATTGATCTCTTTGTAGGTTCAAACAAGTTATCTCACCTACCACTTACCTATTTAGATATTTTTATTTGTGGGTTCCTTAGTTGCCATTCTTCTCCATCGGTGACACATACATACAGGCTTTACAGGTAGTTGTAGAGACTCATTGTGATATTGAAAGAGGACCATGATGCAACTATCACATATCGAGTGGATTTCCACTTGTAGGAAGCCATCTGTCCTTGTTTGCAAGACAATCTTAGTTGACCTAGGCCAGTACATTTTTTCTTGGCTCCATGGTAGGGTATGTGCAGGATCATCATGGAAAAAATAGGCCCTTAAGTGGCAATAAAAGTTCAGAAAATCAGAGTTAGGGAACTTGACGTAAAAAATTCAATAAGTTATCTATATCATTTCAAAAATATGTAAGAATAGAATCTGTAGAAAATTGAATGTAGTTTCTAAACTGTTAGGTTTATATAAAAACAAAAAAAATCTATTTGGTGAAAATTTGAAATTTCAATGCAGTAGTACTTAAATTTCAGGGAAAAAATAAGAAGTAGGTGTTTGTCTAACCACCCTAACCACAATAAAATAATAATATTTTTTTATAATATTTTAGATATAAGTAGAGGACTCATGTCCTGATGTGATGCATATTTTTTAGTTATTTTTTTCGAAGTAAATAATTAATTATGAATTTTGTATTATAACTTTTAAAAAATATAAAAACTTGTGTGGCTAACCACCTTAACTTGGTCAAAACTTCATGAAATTCAAGTTTTTTATTTTTAATCCTATAGAATGCAAAGCATAGAATGTCATGCATGTTTCGGATTCAAAAAATGTGATACCATTTGAAAGTTATAGATGTTTTTTAGTCAGCCTATCAATCAGGACTTTACTCATAATTCAAATAGAAAATGAATTATAATTATTTATTAAATTCAAAGTAAAGCATAATTTATATTGGTGGAAAGCTGAAAATCTCCTTTAAAAACCTTTTTCGTTTCATTAATTTTGGGTAAAAAAAAATCGTCGGCCACATGGGCCATCATATCACTTACATATCGCCACTTTTTGGCCCATAATGATCCTGCACATACCTGGTATTCGTATGCAGAGATTTTATAGAAGTGAGAATAGATGCAGATCTCATTAGGCTTGTTGGCTTGTATGTGCTCTTTTGTAATTGGTAGGGTCTTATGGGGACAATGCAGCAACTTGTAACCATGTATAGACATTATATTGCCTTGCATAATGTGCAAGATTTGATTGCACATTACCTATGTTGCCTAAGCCCTCCACCTTACTCCTCCTTGCATGTTTTTTCATGTTTTTGGAATCTGCAGGCTTCTCTTTTCTCTAGGTTAGGACTTTATCCCACATTTATGCATAAAATATATCCTAGTTTGTTGCAAGTTGGACTAAATATAGTTGAAGTAAAACATGAATAGTAATAGGCATAGAGCAAGGTGGGGTGGGGTGACTAGAGGAACTTGAATTGTCAAGTTTGTGATTTTAAGATGTTCTCCTAAGGTTGAAGAAGATTGTTGTACCTAAAATAGTCTTATACTTCATGTAGGCAAGGACTTTCAATAATTTGGAGCTCATGTATTCATGTTTCTTTTCTATAATGTAATGTGTTTGACTTGTATGTGTACGCATCTAAAAATGGTCACAGTCAATCAAACCTATTAATTAATTAAATATGAATTATTTAATTAATATTCTAAAGTCATCTACATATAAATAAATTTAATTATTTATTTATGTCCTTCATTTTTCTAATTCTTCTAGTTTAATTAAATAAATAAGTTTATTTAATTATTACTATTATTCCTCTTAATTAAATGAAATAAATTACATAATTTATTTATTTAATTATCATTCTATTTCTAAGTTTGAATGTTTAAATTCAAATTTATGGAATATTCTTCTAAATTCATCCAACACCTCACATAATTAAATATGGTAAATATTTAATTAAATATATTTTTCACCTCTCACATAATTAAATATTAATTATTTAATTATGGAAGTTTCCAAAATACATGTCACATATAATTAAATAAATTTATTTATTTAATTGGCATTTATCCTCAATTTTCAACTAACTTTTCAATTAATGAAAAGACAAATGCCATGTTTGTCTCCATTTTTGAATGAAGATAGTTTCGTGGGTTGAAAACATTCTCCATCTTTCTCTCAACCTTCCATCTTTCTCTCAACTTCCAAAATCTCACATCGTTTATCTTGACAGGTTTGAAACTCAACCGTTAATCTCTGCCAACTAGATTCTTGCCTCTCAAAAATCTATAAATACAACCATTTGGTAAGTAGATTTCATCCTAGATTTCATGCGTAGTTACTATAGTTGCATTCGAATTAGCATATCAACATTTTAGCCATGTTATAGTATTATGTTATAGTATTTTAGTTCTTCAATTTCATAGCTTAAATCATTAGCAATGGACATGCATTTTCAATCAATATTGTTCTCCTAAGTTGTCATTTCAACAAGCTGTTGCTTACACAATTGGGAGCCAGTAACTTTAATCAAATCCTTGGAGATAGAGGAAAATGGGATGAATTTGAAGGAGCTGTTATTATTTAGAGTTTGCATTTGTAGTTTCTTTCAATCTAATTTTTCATTGGTGTGTTAGTTTACTTTCTAATTAATCCACTTATTCTAACAACATAGTATGTAAAATATTTTAAAGAGCTTTTTGGAATGTTGTAATAGAGAATTTGTAAAATATTATTATGAAGCAATCCATCAAGGGCTTGAGTGTAGATGGTTGATTTGAATTACCATATCAATTGTGTTAGTAAATTTTGAATAGTGAGATATATAGACATTGTATGTAGATGTAAATGGGTTTGGTTGAATGTTATTGTTAGGGAGCTTTTGTGTGTTTTATTCTCAAATTAGTCTAGGGTCTCAATTGATACAAGTTCTAGTTTCATTTAAATATTGGTATATGTTGTATATTCATGAGAATAAGCATAGTTTTCCATTCAAGACCTAAGCATCTCTAAGGATCACTTGTACATTTAAGATGACACCTAATATCTCTAGTATTAAATTTTATAATGTTGTGGCCTATGCAACATGCCCCTAATTTTTAAAATTTGTGGAATCATATTTTGAAGTATATGCTTTCATTATTTTTCTTCTATTTTATTAATCTGTCATGTTTAGTATTTTTTTATCTTATCCTATATGGTCAATATTGTTGTTCCTCATTTAGGGTCCTAGTTTTCAAATGTGTGTTAAAATCAATCCTATAAGAGATTGGAGGTTTCACAAACATCATAGAAGACATAAAATTGAAGTTTGATTAATTTATCCTAAACCTAAGGGTCCAAATCATCTAAGAAAATTTGCACTTTTGTCGTGGTTTTGTAAGTTATATTTTGTTGTTCATCCACAAACCTTGAACTTGGACTTTAACTCATATGTCGGTATGCAATTTTGAATTAAAACATGTTGCAAACTACAAAATTGTGAATCCTTTGTTCTTTGAGCCCTTTGTTTCAAATGCAAGTTGTGCGATTTTCTAAAAGAGGCCAAACCCAAAGCTATTTACTTTAAATACTTACAATTCAATGTCAAAAAATTAAAACTGCGAAAGGAAAAAATAGTTGGGTCATAATTGTCTTGTATGCAAGTTGGAGGTATGACCTTGCAACCATTCACTCTTATAAATTTATCATTGGATAATATGGATTAGTCTGGGATATTTCTTGGTCTTCTATGATGCATGAAATTCAAGATTTAGAACTAGATCTTTGAGTGTATGAGTATCAAAGCCATAGTTTTTTTTTTCAAGTTTATCACTAATTTTACTTCAAAATTTTTATTTACTAACTATAGTTTTTGAATGTATATTATGTCTTGGAATTTTTTGACTCAAATTTTGTTAGTATCTCACTCCTTTAATCTTGATGATAACTTGTGTTGGTGATATGAGTTATGGATCCCAAATCCCTAAGGATGGATAGTCTTCCAGGTGTTAAGGGTGTTAAACCTAGGAAGAATATCCACAAAACCTATATTCAAATTGGGAAAGTGAAGACCAATCACTGAGGTGCATGATACCTTCACTTCTAGATTTTCTAAACCAAGGGGGTTTCACTAAGGTACCACAATAGATATCACTACAAAATCATAACACTTATCTTGATACAAACCATACCCACTACATAGTGCACCCCTATTTCGGTTATCACTTCATGCTTATATGATGGTCACAATATTCAAGGTCAAGAACTTAATTAGAGAAAATAATCTATCATATGTATAAATAATGTGACTCTAAATTCTTATTACATTCCATTAATTGATGGTTAGATAGATCAAAAGTGATTAATAAATTTCTAAGTGATTTTCATGATTAAGTATATCATTAGATGTTTTAGTAAGCTGAATGAATATTATCTTCTCCCTCTCTCTCCAAACACCATTACATGAGTGTAATTATATAAAAAAGGAAATTGGGCATTGTTCATGAAAGATCCCATTAACTTCTGCATTTTATTTCAAATTTTATATATGTCGAGGTTTCACCTAATTGGAATTATTATGTATGCACATGTGATTCTTAAATATGTCCTAGAAAGTAGAAGGTAAATGATTGTGTACTATAAAAATAATAAAGTAACTATTTAGTTGAGTTAATAATTAATATGCAATGATGAAGCTAGTTTTGATTAAAGAATTAACTTACAATGAATGAATTTAAACTAATCTAAGAGAAATAATTTGTGTTATTATTTGAATAAGTTTCTTTTAGAAAGAGATGAATTGCATAATATTGATGTTATGTTTAATTCACTTCAAAAGATTAGATTATATTAATCATACTGATGATATTGTCTGATTTAATTGCTTTAGATATTATGTGTTGGATATATTAACATATGAATTTGAGTGTGCATGAATATTACTCCATGGACCATGGTAATTAGAGACTCCTCGAGAACCCTATATGTTTCATTGTGAAGCGAAGACACTAGCCCATATGGAAGGGCTAATGTCTTGTATGCAATGTGTTTAATTTTGTGATGTGTTCAACATGCATGTTTAAAATGGTTAGGATGGTGAAGTCATTATTTAGGGTAAGAGTTTTATCTTGTCATTTCAAATCCTTAATTTTAGACGCATGCTTCAATGTCACTTTTGAGAGACTTAAGAAGCTTCATTTTATGTATTTTAATACTTTAAAAACCCTTAAGTGAGTTACCTATGGTTTGGAGGCTTATTTATAGGAATATCTTAGATGATATCCAAGATGTGACCCCTCTTAAATGCCTTCAAATAAGAGTGAAAAAATTTTGAGTTTTGGGAAAAGGGTAGAGTGTTAGTACTCTAAACTCATTTATGAGAGAGAACTTTCTTGTTGGAGTGAATAACACTCTAAAAAATTTCATCTCCCCAAAAATCTTAGACTCAAGTGGGAGCACATGTGGGGATTTGAGCTTGAGGGATAAATTCAAGCGAGTGATACTTGTCACCCTCTCATTCAAGGGATTCAAATTGGGAATCCTTATTTATCTCCCATTGAAAGAATGGAGAGGGTTATTATTTTTCGGTATACATTTCTCTAAGTTTTGAATGTGGAGTTTGGAGAGGTGTTGTTGATCTTTCTAATTTAAAAAGGGAAGTGGAAAAATCTTGGCTAGGATTTTTTCATCTATCACCTTGGGAAGATTTTTTGAGGCAAGACTCTTGTTTTAACATTCTTTTGGGGTTTTTATTTATATGTTTAATGATTATATGTTTAATGATTATATTTTTAATGATTATATGTTTGAATGGGGTTGTATGTAATGTATGTAATTTATGTTGTTGTTAATTGTATTGTTGGGAAACGGCTTATGGAGGCCATGTTCACCCATTTTGGGAAGTGCGGCCTCAAGGGGTGAGAGGGGAGGAACCTCCATGGGAAGAAATTACTCCTTAGAGAAGGAAAAGGAATGGGTATGAGTACCCCACTTTGATGTGTTATTGTGGTGTATCGGGTGAGTTTGTGTGATTCTTCTTCATACCCTATTTTATGTTGTATTCTTGAGTGTGCATTCGTTCCCTTTGGGAGTCTCCTAGCTCGAGGGTGGCTAGTTTTTCCATTCAATGGTTGGGTGGTGAGAACCACTATTAACCCTTGGATTTATTGTTCATTCCATGTACATATTGATATTCTTGTGAAGAGTTGTAGGCTTGGTTGGTCACATATGTGTTTTTTTGCCTCACTTGTAACAAGTATTATGGGAAAAGGAAAATGTTTGCAGTCCTGTAAAGAGAGAGACCTATACCTTCCTTATACAATGAAACAATATTATATTTTAAATATAAGTTACAATGTTTGTATTAAGGTTTTATCTCCCTTGTTGAGTGAAGTTATGAAATTTATTTTAACGTGAATGGGAAGTTGCTGAAAATAAAGTGGTTTTAATACTTTGTAAAGGAACAATTGCTCAATAACTTGTAACTATGTTTTAAAATCATAATCATATATAAATTGGATGAAAAAATAAATATCTATAAGGGAGAAACTAATCAATAAATTATAACTATGTCTTATGATAAAAGAAAAAAAGAATTGCAAAGTATGGTATTGATGGGCTTTTTATGTAGGAACATTCCAATATTTTATATCGATTTAGTAGTTGATTTTTTTATGATTTTAAAGGCTGCATGGAAAAGTTGTATGTTAAAATATGCTTTATAGCATGGATATTACTTATCTTCTTTTAATAGATGTAATTGACTCTTTTGAAATCCGAGCTAAAATATGTATATGAATGAAAATAGATGCAATACTCGAGAGACTTGGTAAATGTTGCCTTGTCCTTCTATTTTATTTTGGTCTCCAATTTTTTCCTCGAAATGGATGTATTTCCATTGATTTAATCAAGAATCGAGCCATGGGAGTAATGCCTATCTATTAAGGATCTTCTTTGATAGGTCATAAGGTGAAGCCATGATGTCCAATTACTAAAAATACAAAGTGTTGCTTTATCAACTTTCTCAAGAATTAGTATTCATAGATAATGTTTGTGTTTTGATTCATTTGAATTTTAACAGTTAAAATATATGCTCGGTTACTAGCAATTGATGATTTTTTGGGCAATGTAAATAGGAATTCCTATTCAATATTAGCTTAAATATCACCATTATAATCTAAGTGAAGTAAAACCCTATGATTTCCAGCGGGTTGTGTGGAAATCTTCAACTTTAAATGGCCTCAAATTTCTATTAAAAAAATTGTTGGTTTTGGAAACCTTGTTGGGTTCTAACAATGGTTTTGAAACCTCCCTAAATCATTGAAAAGGAAGTCTTTAAAAAGTATGTATTATAGTCTTGTCAAAAAAGTAGTTGGCTTCAAAAACCTTGTCGAGTACCAACAATGCTTTTGAAACCTCTTTGAATCTCTTCTTCTCATCACCACCCTAGCCAAAAAAGTGGGGTCCTCAAAACCCTCGCCTTAAGGGCCTATGAAATCTGTGATGAGGAAAACTTAATCCTCGAGCTTACCCATCTTCGTCATGTGTTCAAGTTGAATGGGTATTTTAGTAAATAGATCTCTAGAGCCTTTAACCAAGCCAAGGCGAGATTATTCTCTGTTGCCAAACCTAACCATTTCTCTGATCTCTCTAGGGCCTCCCTCCCTTACATTGAAGGCTTATCCCAAAAAATCCCCAAGATCCTCCTTAAAAAAGGCCTCTGATGTTCTTTAAAACCCATTAAAACTCTGAGAAATAGGATCCCTTCGCTCAAAGACTCCAAGGAAATTCTTCTAGACTCCAGAGTCTATAAGGTAGTGTGTTCTTGTGGCACTCCTTATACTGGTGAAAC
This sequence comes from Sequoiadendron giganteum, assembly GCA_007115665.2. NCBI lineage: Eukaryota > Viridiplantae > Streptophyta > Pinopsida > Cupressales > Cupressaceae > Sequoiadendron > Sequoiadendron giganteum. The sequence goes on from CM021108.1 coordinate 542,654,477, forward strand.
TGGCCAGTCATTTAGCACTAGAATAAAAGAACGTAGTGTCGACATCAGATATGAATGTATTCTCAAATATTCTCTAGCCAACCATTCATCTTCTACCAAACACCACATTTGTCTTGAAAACACTCAAATCTTGTTCAAAGAAGACAATTTATTCAAAAGGAAACTCAAAGAAGTCGTTGAAGGGTGAAGCCACAATAGTAGTTTACAATTCCAGTGAGGAAGGAAAACTCACAAAAAATGACCCCATGGCAAAATTTTACATTTTGGGGGTTCGAACGAGGGTAAGTGCAAGAAGTTGGGTCCACAAAGAGGGGAAGTTTCGGCCAAAATTTTTTTTCTCGCACGAAACGCATATGTGTTTTTCAAAAATGCATACACATTATGTATCGCATACCAGATCCTAAATCAATAACGCGTACGCATTACGATTCAGGGATACGAACCTAAAATGCATACGTGTTATGAAACACATACGCGTTCATAATGTGTACCTATTTTGTAATGCATACACATTATGAACGCGTATGTGTTTTGTAACGCATACACATTTCTAAAAACTATTTAATTTTTTAAATAAGTGACTATGAAAGTCATTTTCATAGTTGAGCTTAGTGGGCTAGTAGAAGGAGAAGTAGATCGCGTATGCATTTTGGATGGCTGAAATTTGCCAATTTTTCACTCTCACCTCCTCCCATCGACACACCTGACCTCAACGACCTCCTGGTTGGTTGAATTCTATAATATTTTTGCATTATAATTGCTATTTAGTTATTTTTGTTTTATAATTGCTATTTAGTTATTTTTGTTTAGTTTGTTTTAATTTAATATTTAATAGTTTTTAAATTGTATTTAATTAACTGAAAAAATCAATGAAACAAACAACATAAAATTCTAAATCGAAAACCAAAAAAAAAACCTAAATTCGACACATTTAATTTTGAAATTTGAAAACCCTAAACTGTAGATTCTAAAGAACTAATTTACTCACACCATTAATCCTTGGACCTAAACCCTAGAAAACATAAACTAAAACCCTAGAAAACATAAACTAAAACGTAAACTAAAACCCTAGAAATGTAAACTAAAACCCTAGAAAATGTAAACTAAAACCTTAGAAAATGTAAACTAAAACCCTATTTGTAGGTTAAAATTAGGTTAAAGCTAGGGTACAATTAGGGTTTGGCTTAAACTTTAATACAGGGATAACTTTAGTGGCGAATCTTCACCAATTGGTGAATATTTGAAATCGAGACCTCCAAAAATGGTGAATAATACAGGCTAGAAAAGATGCCGAATCGCCAGGTTTTTACAAAAAAAATAAATTGTCTCGATTAATTCGCCAATGTATTATTTCTTAAATGACACATTGTCAGATCTAATTCGCTAGTAGTTTATACTGTAATTACAAATATTACTTATATTCGCCAGTAATTTTATATTCTTACAATGAATTTTTATGGTATATTCGCCACTAATAATAATTTACCATTTCATTTTAGGGATATTTTAGCCTTTAATAGTTTTATTATTTATTGTCATCGATTAGCTTTTTAATTGAATGGCTGCAAGTGAATTATATGACTTTATTTGCACGTGCCTTTTGAAAAGGTTGTTGAGGCCCAAAATTTGTTTTGGGCCACACGATTAGATTTGATAATGTGGCCCAAAATAAATTTCGGGACTCAACAACCTTTTTAAAAGGCACGTGCATATAAAGTCATGAAATTCACTAAGTGCATATTAAATCATTGTATCGGCGAGACATACCTAACTATCCCATCGATGATGTTAACTCACACCGATAAGGCTTCCATACTCCTCCTAGGGTCCACCAAGGCATAGGTACACCACTTGTGTAATTCCAGAGAATCATGAAGGGAATCTACAATATTCACATGAAGCTCCCGGAAAGACATCTGATCAAAGCTTTGTATCGTTGTATTGGCAGGACATCCCTAAGTGTCCCATCGATGATGTTCACTCATGCCAATATTCGCTCAGAGAATGAACTTGCAGTCGTTCAATTTTCAAGTGAGATTTTTTAAAAACACTTGATCCGTGTGTGCTCCAATGCATTTTCAATAGTGAATTTGTGCTCCCGGACCCCGTGAGGGGGCGTTTCCCCCTCGACCCCCACAAGGGGGCTATGCCCCCTTGACCTCGCTGGTGGTTGTCACCCCCGGGCCCCTACTTCAATATTAAAAAAAACAAAAAAAATATGGGGGAACTGCGCTGACCAAGTATGCAAATTTTTAAAGGAGAGATTCACCATTTTAATGAACCGTTTTAGTGATTATTCACTAGGATTCGCCAATGTGATTTTTTTTTTACCAATTATCCATTAAGATTCGCTAGGATTTTATAAATTTTTGAATAATGTGCATAAGATTCGCCAAGGAAAATTAATATATTTTTCAAATAAAAGGAAAGATTCGCTAGGATTTTACACCTTTGCTGAGGGAGGGGTTTCTTAAAGTTATCCCTGCTTTAATATATATTATATAGTTAGATTTCAAAATTACAATTAGGGTTATGATTAGGTTTACTTGTTTAATATATTAAAGAATTCAATTACCTGCTTCTAGGGTTCAATTAAAGTTGGAGTTCAATTAGGGTTAAAATTCATTCTAGGGTTAGGGTTCTAAGATAAATATTCAGGTAAGGGTTGAGGTTAGGGTTTGTATTCAATTAGGTTTAGAGTTAGGGTTATATTTTTATTAGGGTTAGGGTTAGGATTATGAAATTATGAATTAAAATTTAAGATGAAGGTTAGGGTTGGAGTTAGAATTAGCCACGTCAATTGGTGTAGGGTTCTAGGGTTGGGGTAAAAATTAAATTAAGAGTCTAGGGTTAAATGGTTGTAATTTTGGTGATAGTTAAACATTCAATCAATATTTAATTAGGTTTATGATTAAAAAGTTTATATGCATTTAGGGTTAGTGTTCAACTAAGGTTATGGTACGCGATTTAATTACAATTAGGGTTATAGTTCAGGTTAGAATTAGTGTGATAAAAATTCTAATATAAGGAAACATATCCCTAGATGAAATTGTATTTTAAAAAATTCCTCATCTATATCGATTAAATTTTTTATCTTAAACTTGAAAAATAAATCTATTAGCAATGTCTTCTTGAATTGAATTCTCCAATTTTGCATCTCTAACAATTATTTTTCTAATCTATTATTTAACATGTTCTTGTTCAACTTGTTCTTCTATGTGTTCTTGAATTTTGTCTTAAACATATTCAAGTTGTTTATATGAACATATATTCAATATGTTCAACTTGTTCTTAAACTAGAAGACAACTTAAGAGGATGCATCAAATTCATTTACAAATACATATGCACACATGCATACAATTTAAATCAATATATTAAAAAATCCTTCAAAAAATATATCATGTGCATATATATTGGGCCCATTACAACCTAAATCATAGAGAATTTCCCTCAATTTTTTTATGATGTTTGTAAAGATTGTTCTATTCTAGGGTTTTGTTGTCATTAAAATCCATACTCTAGTAGTTTTTTAGTTTTGAAACTATGTATTTGAGCCAATATCCCTGTACTTATGTACCTAAGGTTTTTGATAGTTTCATAATGATTTAAAAATCATGAATACTAGTGGGACTTTTTAAAACACATAGGGTTTTAGTCTTATTTCTTCAATTTATGTTTCTCACAATCTTAGTTTTCAAAGAGTTTATTTACAAACTTATATAACAATGGGGTCTTTAGGTGTGATCAACAAAGTTTATTTTTAGTAGTGATAATTGTGAGGTATCACAAGACAATTCATTTCCCTCAATTTGTTATAACAACCATAGACTTTTAGCCACAACATATTGAATTTTCATTTCCTTCACTCTTGATTCAACATAATCTAGGTCGATTGTTACCATTTTGTCAAAGGAGGTCCTAGAACATCAACTTATAGATTTTCCTTCATTATTATTATTATTCAAAATTTTAAAAAATCAAGAAATTAAAAAGTATAAATCTAAATTCTATAATTGGTGAAGGATTGGGTTGCAAACTTTCTTGGATTTGACCCTACCGAATTGGTAGTTTGGCTTCCTTATTTCTTGCATAATTATTACTTTTAATCACTATAATTTTAATTTATTTACATCATTTAAGTTTCATGTACTATACTATTGTTTAATAATTTATTATTAAAATAATATTTAATTCTCATACCTTTTATGTCTCTCATATGAACAATATTTTGTGTTCTATGGTAACTCCTATTATCATTTCCCCTTTTAAAATACCATGATTCCTATGTTTCTATTATTACATGTTTAAATGTATCCTTATAACTATTTTTTTTAATTTATAGATCTTAATGGTTATTACATTATTATAATATACATATATAACTTTCAAAATCCCCAAATCTTGAAATAGATGTCTACAACCTTATATGTATACATCACATGAGCCATATAATCCTATCTATCAACCCTAAACCATAAAACCTAGATATCTTTCAGACTATATGTAAACTCTAAACCATACATAATCACATATCATTAATCAAGAAAACCCTAGAAACTACACCCTACATTCTAAAATATGAACACAAACCCTTACCCAAAACTCAAATTGTAAACCACAAATTTGAAATTTTCAAAACCTGTACAAACTTAAATTATAAACTTTAATGTGTACATGCTATGGATTTTTATTGAACATTATGGATTTTTTAATGTTATAAATTGAATGGTCTTAAAATGAATTGTATTTTGAATTTGTGCACATTCAATGTGATTTTTAAATAGTTCTTTCAAATTGTGTGCATTATTTAATTAGTTTGTTGATATATTTTTTTTAATTGTTTAACATGTGCAATTGCCATTTGGTTGTACATTCACATGGATCCACTATTTAGCATAGAGGATTTTATGCCTGAACCACATATTTCTGTAGATCCCACAGATCCAAACCCACCACCACAAGAAAACCCCATTCCTCCAAACCCTCCACCTCCTAACCCCGCAACCCCTATAGTAGACTAGGATCAGTAGAGAGAGAGCATTAGGGAAAATCTTTTGGTCATTCAAGAAAATATAGATCTGATAAAAAATGAGCCTAGAATTCCCCCCCATCTCTCATGGTTTGCATCTTCAATGCAAACTATTGTCGATTATGTTTGATCTATTGATGCATACCTAGATAGGTTCCATCAATGGAGAGACGAGAGGAGACAATTCTATGCAAATGGATTGTCTTATAAAGAAATTAATGACCTTAAAATTACCAAAGAAGCCATGTGCTAGTATTTTTTTAACCCCCAAACTAGCCAACCAATTCCACCCACCAAAAAATGAATTTCAATTTTATGGTGTAGGCACCCCTTGATAGCTGCACATTTTTGGGATAGATGGTGGATGGTGTTTGATACTCCACCACATGGCAACTCTGAGGTGCCCCTATACTTTTTGAGAAAGTTATGGTTAAAGTTTGAGTTGGGTTTAAAACCCAACTATTTTGATATGAGGTCATTTCAGGGAGTTGGGTGTGGCATGCCCCAACATAGATTAGGAGCACGTGTTGATCCTCAGCGACATGCTCCAATTGCTCCTATTGTTCCTCCTGCTTCTCCTGGTGTTCCCATTGTATTTCAGCAGCAAACCATGCTATCGACATTAGGAGCATTGAGTTCACTTTCAGCACATCTCACTCATCAGACTTCACATGCGGTGGCTAAAGTGGTCAATAGAGAGCATGGAGGCTTGAGCAATAGGAATACTCAGGCATCCACTTCAGGTGACCCACATGCATCTGAGACAAAGTCATTTATGGATTTACTATATTCTGAGCATCATCTTTCACAAGTATGTTCATCTTTTGAACTTAACTTTTTTTTTTTGGAATGTGCAAAATTCATGTTTAAATAATAAAATCAAATTATATATATAATACAATATTAATTCAATAAGTGTTTGGTGTAGACACATGATCAAATAGTGTCTGAAACTCAAAATGATCATGTCTATATGTTGAGTGTTGTAGATATGGGCTCACCTTTTGGTCAAGTACTTAAACCAATATATATTATATTTAGTTTGTGTGGATATATATATCTTATTTATTTTGAATGTTTACACATGATGTGTGATTGATATATATTATATCTAGATGCAGGGAGGTCAGATGAGCATGCCTAGTGCTGACCATCCACAAGTTGTGGTGAGCACTCCTGAGTCATCATCAGCTCAGGTGCGTTCTTTCAAAAAGTTTGTTAAGTTTTAATTAAATACACATCATAGATTTAATTTAATTTTTACATTTACATACACATGCGTGAATGATCTATACAAATTGTTGTACATATATATGCAGGCATTTCATGAGATACCCATTGCAGGTGCACCTGAGACATCGTCAGCATTTATGCATGGGCAATCTCAGGTGCGTGATCTTGAGGTCATATCATTCGAGGTTGTAAACTTTACTAAATATCCTAAACAATTTTTACATTTTCATACACATGCTTGAATGATCTATACAAATTGTTGTACATCTATATGCAGGGATTTCATGAGACACCCACTGCAGGTGCACCTAAGACATCTTCAGCATTTATGCATGGGCAATCTCAGGTGTGTGATCTTGAGGTCATATCATTCGAGGTTGTAAACTTTACTAAATATCCTAAACATTTTTTATGGATCTTTTAAATATATATATTCGAGGTTTTAACATATTGATTGCTTTATATATGAATATGCAGGATATAGTAGATCAAGCATTTGGATCTTCTCAAGTGACAGTTATGCTACCTATTGAACAAAATGTTCCAGTAGATCCACATGATCATATGGTAAATTATTCATGTACTAAAAATCATTTTTATTGTATTTACTAGATATTTAATTAAATTTTTAATTTTTTATCCAAAAGTTTATATTTTCAGGTTTAAATATGTTTAATTATATCAAAATTTATGAATAAATTTAAATCTAATTTCAAGTTACTTGTACTCTTTTACAACATGATATAGGTACATCTAATTGACCTGGAACAAAGAGGAGACTTGATTTGACTGATCAACTAGATAGTTAAATGGTTTTAAATTTTAAATAGACCACACATCTCTAGTTTTATTTAAAATTTTATGTGTTGGACTTGACATATACCTATTTTTGTTTATTTATATCAGATGACTTTAATGTGATGCTTATATATATGCAGTCAATTATGATCATGTTATGTTCATTTTGATGATTATATGCACTCATACATATGTAGATCTAGATATTTTATCTAATTTTCAAGTAATACATGCACTAGATATAAATTCTTATCTCTACAATCAAATTTCATAAATATATAATTTATCACATGGTTAAAGGGGGTAAATTTAAATATTCCTTAAATAGTTTAGATTATATTCATAATAAATTAAGAGTGCTACGTAATTTTAACTATTTACCAATTCTAGAAAATATTTGAACAATTATATGAAATGTTTAATCTATAAAATTGGAATGAGATTTTCTATAAGTTACTAATAAGTTCATTGAAAATCATACAACTATACAACATGATGAAACATATGTGTGTGCACATGTATATCCAATTATTTAGCTTATCAATTTTTACGTGAAGACCAAAAATTGATATTTACATAGTTCTTGATAAAATAATTTTTCAGTGACAATCGCATGGTAGACCAACTTGATGAGAACCTACAAAAATAATTAATTTAAGTAAGTAGTTCTATAATTTTTTTGAGTCATTTAAGTAAATATATAGTAAAAGTTACAAAATTGGATCTTATAAATTCCATACAAATTCAAATGATGTTTGCCATAGGATGGATGAAGGGGATGCATGTCATGAACCCTAGGGTGTGGCTTAATGGGTCTTAAGAGATTGGCTTAAGGGGAATTATGCGAGTGACTTAAGGGATGAAAGATTGTGGAATAAGGGTACATGTAAGAGGATATGACTTAAGGGTCCTTTAAAGGGATGTCTTAAGGGGATGCAAGAGGGTGGATTAAGGGTCCTTTAAATTTGTTATTCTAAGGATCACATGAACCCTAGAAACCCTAAACCCTAAACCATGTGACCTAAATACTAGGAGATCAACCCTAAACCATTAATCCATATAAATTTGTTATTCTAAGCATCACATGAACCCTAGAAACCCTAAACCCTAAACCACACGACCTAAATCCTAGGAGATCAACCCTAAACCATTAATCCATATAAATTTGTTATTCTAAGCATCACATGAACCCTATAAACCCTAAACCCTAAACCATGTGACCTAAATCCTAGAAGATCAACCCTAAACCATTAATCCATATAAATTTGTTATTCTAAGCATCACATGAACCCTACAAACCCTAAATCCTAAACCATGTGACCTAAATCCTAGGAGATCAACCCTAAACCATTAACTCATATAAATTTATTATTCTAAGCATCACATGAACCCTAGAAACCCTAAACCCTAAACCACATGACCTAAATCCTAGGAGATCAAACCTAAACCATTAATCCATATAAATTTGTTATTCTAAGGATCACATGAACCCTAGAAACCCTAAACCCTAAACCATGTGACCTAAATCCTAGGAGATCAACCCTAAACCATTAATCCATATAAATTTGTTATTCTAAGCATCACATGAACCCTAGAAACCCTAAACCCTAAACCATGTGACCTAAATCCTAGGAGATCAACCCTAAACCATTAATCCATATAAATTTGTTATTCTAAGCATCACATGAACCCTAGAAACCCTAAACCTTAAACCATGTGACCTAAATCCTAGGAGAACCCTAGACCATTAATCCATATAAATTTGTTATTCTAAGCATCACATGAACCCTAGAAACCCTAAACCACATGACCTAAATCCTAGGAGATCAACCCTAAACCATTAATCCATATAAATTTGTTATTCTAAGCATCACATGAACCCTAGAAACCCTAAACCCTAAACCATGTGACCTAAATCCTAGGAGATCAACCCTAAACCATTAATACATATAAATTTGTTATTCTAAGCATCACATGAACCCTAGAAACCCTAAACCCTAAACCATGCGACCTAAATCCTAGGAGATCAACCCTAAACCATTAATCCATATAAATTTGTTATTCTAAGGATCACATGAACCCTAGAAACCCTAAACCCTAAACCATGTGACCTAAATCCTAGGAGATCAACCCTAAACCATTAATCCATATAAATTTGTTATTCTAAGCATCACATGAACCCTAGAAACCCTAAACCCTAAACCATGTGACCTAAATCCTAGGAGATCAACCCTAAACCATTAATCCATATAAATTTGTTATTCTAAGCATCACATGAACCCTAGAAACCCTAAACCCTAAACCATGGACCTAAATCCTAGGAGATCAACCTAAACCATTAATCCATATAAATTTGTTATTCTAAGCATCACATGAACCCTAGAAACCCTAAACCCTAAACCATGTGACCTAAATCCTAGGAGATCAACCCTAAACCATTAATCCATATAAATTTGTTATTCTAAGCATCACATGAACCCTAGAAACCCTAAACCCTAAACCACATGACCTAAATCCTAGGAGATCAACCCTAAACCATTAATCCATATAAATTTTTTATTCTAAGCATCACATGAACCCTAGAAACCCTAAACCCTAAACCCTAAACCATGTGACCTAAATCCTAGGAGATCAACCCTAAACCATTAATCCATATAAATTTTTTATTCTAGGCATCTCATGAACCCTAGAAACCCTAAACCCTAAACCATGTGACCTAAGGGGATGGCTTAAGGGGATGGCTTAAGGGGTGTTGAGAGAGTGACTTAAGGGGATGCAAGAGGGTGGATTAAGGATAGATATACAAGGATATAGATTAAGGGGTCCTAATAGAATGAATTAAGGGGAATTAATAGAGAGACTTAAAGGGGATGCAAGATGATAGATTAATGGTACATAAGAGGATCGCTTAAGGGGATATGAAACAAATTATAAAATTTTTATAAAATGACAATGAATTAAATTTAGTTTTATATTTATACTCTCAACTAAATGTATCTACAACTATATATAGTTACCTATCTCTAGATTTGAATTCCATTGTAATAAGAGTGCATCTCCTCTCTTTTTTGTAAAACATCTAGTATCAAGGGAGACCTGAAACAAAAAATGATATAAAAATTTCATAAGGAAATGAATTTAAAGACAAATATATATATCTATTAAATATATACATACAACTAGATATACTTACCAATATTTATTTACTCTGTTGTACCATCTACATCCTCTCTTTTTTGTAATGCATCTATGATTATCTCATGATCATCCATTGAAAGTGTCCATAAAACTTTATTAGCAGGCCTCCCATGATATCTAACTATTTTTATATTGGTTGCCAAAATCAAATGTGAATAATGTATAATCTTCTTGTGTCTTTCATAATCTTCAAATGTTGGCAAGCCATTCTTTCTTATCAAATATTTTCGAAGCCAGGTGCCAACAACAATGACTGAACCAGTTGGATACTCAAAGTTATCATCATCCACTCTAGGATGTACCAACTTATATTTTCTCTCAACACATCTAGCCAACCAGTACTCTATCTCCTCTTCATTCCCCTCAGGTGCAACAACAACATTCACATGCCCTACAAAAATTAGATAAAAAATTCAATAAAGAGCATGACTTATATTTGATTCATGTATATAAACATGCATACATATAAAATTCATCTCAATAAATAATGTACCTTCTTGTACAAGATCATAAACACGATCATAATCATCTGATGCGAATGCTTGATTATCTCCAATTATTGTTCCATGTTGAACATGTGTCAATGTAAGTGTTGAGGTTCTTTGTTGCCATTGTTCAACCCATTCCATATTCTCACAAGCCTCCCAATCACCTGAAATACAAACTTGAAAAAAGCATGCCAACTCCCTTGTCCATATTGTCCATGTGTTTGCATTCAAACTCTTAAATGAATTCCATTTTGCAGATCCATTAATTGTTTCACAATCTTGTTGAGAACAAATATCATTTTATTCAACTAACCAAAAGAAGCGGTGAGTTATTGAGCTCTCACTTACTCTTGTAGGTAATTTGGTATTGCACCAATCTACAATTGCATGTGCATCTCTAAATTTTGCAACATCCTCAAATTTTAGTTTCTCTCTAGCAAGAGCTCTTTTCACACATGCACCTGCTCCATCGTGTTCTCCCTTACCATGACCGGGTTTAAAAAAAATCCATATGTGCTGGATATTATTTTCCTTATGAACTCTACATAACCAATAAAACATCCTAGCATTTTTGAATTGACCCGTGCAATTATCTGACCATATGAGATGTTCTAGCAATTGAATTCCTCTTTCTTTTAAATTTTTGTAAAATATGTCAAAACAATATTGAACAAACTCAGATGAATGTAATTGATTATCACTTACATAAAAATGGTACTCTCTCAAAAAAATTCTATTTTCTCTACTATCATCTGCATGTCTATAAACAATATGAACAAAAATAGCTACTTGCACTGAATTATAATACTGTGATTGAATTTCTTCTTGTGGAGCAAGAGTATAATTTTCAGCAAAATCAACAACTGACAATATAGTTCCAATTGGGAATGTGTTTTTACATAAATGAAATTGATTATCAAGCCAATGAGCATACTGAGAGTGTTGAACATATTTAGGTACAATATTATCTTTAAATTCTTTAATAAATGCATGCACAATATTTTTTTCCATAATTAGCTCACAATGTTTTCCAGTTTTTCCATCTTTTAAAGAATACTCGACATTTTTAAATATTTTTACATCTACTAATTGTTGTCCAAATTAATTTAAACTACTTTCATGCATACATTCACCTAATAATGAAAAGTTAGCACATCTATCACATTCTCTAGAAATACATGATTTTAAATAAAATAAGTTTCCATTAGAGGGTTCACAAAACAAACCTGATATAAAATCTTTGATTCTTTTAGGTGGCATATTAATACCACAAATGTCCTGCATAATTTGGTTAACATGCAAAGTGCATCGTATATATTGAAAAATATCATAATAATAATGAAATTATACATGAGTCTTACAACAACAAGAGATTCGTTGCTTATTAATTCTAACATACCAAGGTTTACACTTTTCGAATGATCTTTGACTTATTTTAATATTCAATGGTAAGATTGAACCATCTAATTTTTTTTTATATAATTCAGTTTGAGTCATATCTAAGAGATTCTTTGGATGAGGTACAAAAATTTTGGAACCCACCCTTAATTTTAAGACATCTCTAATGTTAGGTGATACTCTTGTATTATCATGCCAAAATTTATCGATTAAAGATTTAATTTCATTAGTTAATTTCATGTCTGATCTTGGGAGTCTACCACTAAAACTCCAACATTGATTAATTGGATCCTTTTCAATATTTTCTCTTCTTTTAGCAGCTCTAATCAAAGTGTTAGGATTTACTTTTATACATTTACTAATCTTACTTAACATTCTTTTATTTGAAGTTGCTTTATCAACTAAAGCAGTTGTTATTTGCATGACGAGCCACATTTTTATCTTTAGATTGACTTTTCTTACCTATAAAATCAATAGCATTAGCAACACTAGAAATGACTTGTTCTACTGAATCATCTTTCTTTATTGGTTTAACAAAAATACCTAGTTTTTTCATCACTTTTCTCATTTTCCACATTCTCATCAATTGCACCATGAGTTGACATTGGAATCCTAATTTTTTTCTATAAAAAAAAATTTTATATATTTTATTTCCATAAGTTCTAATTTGTCTCCAAGAAACTTTACCACGAAGGTTATCTAACACATCTTTTTCAATTGTAAAAAAAAACATTGTCACCTTCATCCATACAAGGGGTTTCATTTTCATTCACACAAGGGGTTCCATTTTCATTTTCAAATGTAAAAAAGATTTCATTCTCATTTTCATCAATATGAGGGATTTGATTAACATTTGCATTCTCATAAGATATATTTTCATCATTTTTTTTCTTTTTGCATTCTTTCAACCCTAGAATTATTGATATCATCAATGGTGTATCCAACATCATTTAAACAAGCAAAATCAATATTATCAAGACTTGGGTTTGAAAAAATACTTGGAGAGATTGTTTGAATAGGTGCATTTTCCATATCATTGAGAGGTGGATTTGAAGACATACCCGAAGTTGTTTGCATAGGTACTATTTCCATATCATTCAAAGTTGAAGTTGAAAACATAGTTGAGTTTGTCTCCATAATTACATTTTCTTCTATATTCACCATATACACATTTGCATCATCTACATTCATTTCATCATTCATGACTTTCTCTTCAACATTCATTGAACTAGATGCTTCCAAATTTTTCATTTGACGAATTCTTTCTCTTCTATCCTTTTGTCTTTTTGCCTCCATATCTTTATTTGCTTGAATTTCTTCGGGTGTGATTGACTTTCTACACTTTTTTCTTTGTCTTTGCTTTGATCCCATGGTTACCAAACCCTTTTTGATGAAAAAACAAATGATTTACTTGTAACCAATTTTCAAATTTTCACCTCCTTCAAATATTCAAATAACACTTTGTACTATGAAGATCCTTTCTTCTTTGAACTTTGAAGTACACAAAAATATCATGAATACATCCAAAAACTCTTGTTTTTTAATCTTCTTGTAAATTATTCTTGTATTTGATTCCACTTCAGAAAATTCAACCTGCACTTGACTTTTCAACCAATTTGCAATAGAATATGCCCTGCACAAGACAAATTTGCAATAAAAAAATGCAAAAAATCAAGCTTTCGAGCTGTACTTCAAAAAAAGAATGTTGCAAGAAAAACATGTTGTACCAAAAAATGTCAAATCAGGAAAAACGGATATATCAGAAATGTGTACACATTATGAAACGTATACACGTTCTGAAAAAGAAACACGTACGCGTTACCTTTACCCAATGGGTAAAAAAATAATGCGTATGCATTATGAAACACGTATGCGTTTTAGTAACACGTATGCGTTATTAAAAAAGTTGTTTCCCAACCTGCCTGCAGACTTGGTTTTAGGTTTGGGAAAGCTTTGGCAATCCGAGCCTTAGCCTTTGACCTGTGATTAAAAAACTAAGGCAGATTGAAGAAGAATGTTCAACTTTGACAATATGGCTGATGAATTTTTTTTCTGAATCAATCTATAAAATTAAAACCTATTACAAAACACGATGTCTAGTTTTTAAATATATATTTTTTATTAAGATTGGATTAAATTTTCTATTTTTAATTAATTTCAAAGCAAACTAGTCCTTAAACTTGAAATATCAGATTTGTTTTGTTTTTTAATAACTTTTTTTTGGTTAAGTTTTTTGTAAAAAAATTTATATGACATCAATATTTAGACAATTCTTTACACAACGCAAAAAAAAAGTTTAAAAAAAAGTTTAGTTTAGGCCAAATTATGCTGTTCGTACACGTTGATTTTTAAAAACAATAATTAAGGCTAATAATTTTTTTTTAAAAATAAAAATATTCAACAAAAAATTACAAAAAAAATTCCTCATCAATCTTCATGTTGTTAGCTCTCTTTCCCCAAAAGGAATTAGCAAAATACTTTTATTTGAGTCAAAAAGTGTTGTCCGTACACGTGCATGGTATGGTAAAAAAAGAGGGACTTTTAAAAAGTGGTTTTTATAGATCCTTATCAAAATTTAATTTCTACAGTCTCGGTATTTGAATAATTTACATATTTATAAACAAGATTCAAATTTCTAAATTTCATATTACTGACTTTTTTAAAAATTCATTGTGTAAGTGCCTCAAATTTTCAATCCAAGTGTGAGAAATTCTGAAAAACAGCAAAAAGACTTCCACTTTTTGAGCTTTTTGTGGACCCAACTTCTTGCATCAGCCCATGAACTAGATGGTTTGCACGAACCAAAAAAGGGTTCGCTTGAACCAAGGTTCAAGCAAACCCATTGATTACATGCACAGAAAAAATCTGCATGAAAACCCCTTTTGGGGAGGGGGTTCGCTCGAACCCCCCAAGTTCGAGCAAACCCCCTATTTCCCTGAATTTGAAAAAATTCACAAAAAAACCCTAAATATTTTCACTTCGAAGCTCGATTTGAACATGAAAATGGAAGAGACTTCACAAGCCCAACTGTAATCAGGTAGTCCTTGGAACGAGCTATCCAATGAATATAATTTTGATATGTTTTAGTTTTATTATGTATTTGTTTTTTTAGTTTTATTAAATATAGGTTTTTCACCAAAAATGAAGGTCTTTGTTCTGCACATGTGGAAAAATAGAAGATTATCAAAAAAAAAAAATTGAAAAATATGAGTACATCAGATATTGAAGTCCTTGATCCAACAAAAAAATTAAAATTGAATTTCTATATATACAAAAAAAGTTACGCATTATATGGTCGCACTATGTATGAATTGTAATTGGTTTGAGTTTGAAACTTGATTAAAGAAAAATATTCAATAAAAAACTATCTAACCAAGTGGAAGCACTAGATATTGGAGTCACAAATCTAAATTCAAAAGAATTAGAATTTTACCCTTCATGGAAAAAGAGTTATGCATTATACGGTGTGCGTCACTTTTTAAAAATGTTGTTTTCTAAAAAAACTCAGTTTTCGTGGGAGATGGAAAAAGAAGTGTAATCTGATTCCAAAAATTTTGAAAAAAATATTTTCAGAATCTACAAACAAAATGTGATGAGACTCTAGTTTGCATCATCTTCAAATTCCTCACGGTTTAGCCGCTATAGGTGCCCGAATGTAAAAATTTAGTTAAAAATAATAATTTCAGTGTCCAGTTTGGCCAAAAATTGTAAACCACTATTGTGGGATCACCTTGAAATTAGGAATCAGCCCTTGAACCTTAACTAGGATGAGGGGTGGAGGTTGAGTTAGGCTTGGCATCCCTTTTTAACCAACCTTAGGACCCATCATCTCCCTGCCTCTCATTAATTCCTTGTTGCCTCCTTTCTCCTCTTTCCTTGCCTTCCTCTCCTATTTAGGGGTCTCGCCTTCCCTCCTTACCTCCGGTCACCTAGGCTCCTAGGTGGCCTTTTTTCTCATTAGGGTCCTTTGTTTGTGTCTCATAGTGTTGTGGTTTGATCTTGTCTCTCCTTATTTTTCATCATCTCCCTTCTCTTTCTTTTTTGTAAGCTTCTTTGTACCTTTTGGGTTTTTTCCTATTTCTCTTTAGTTTTTTTTCCCTCATTTTTTCTCCTTCTTGTCTTCTTGTCTTCTTCTTTTCCTTGGTTTTTTATTTTCCTTCTTTCTTTTGTCTTTTGGTTTTTTGCTTTCTCCTTTGTTTGGGTCCCTCTTTACCCCTCCCCCTTTTCTTGATTGCTTAGCTTCATTTTTTTTCTTCTTCTGCTTGTCAGTTCTTGCTTTGGCTTATCCTTTTTAGTGTTTTTTCCTTTAGTTTTACTTGTTTCTCTTTGTGTCCCTTCTCCCTCATTTTTTGATTCTTTTAATTTTTGATATTTATGTTTTTTCATTTGTTCTTTATGTTCGTGCCTTTGTTTGTTTACATACATACATACATATATATACATATATATGTATATATGTTAATTTGTTTCTAGTTATTGCATTTTGTAGGTCTTCTTATCTTCATGCCACTTGATTTTGTGCTTTTACAATTGTTTATGTTTTATTCATTTTGTTTTATGTGCGGGATTTTTATATGCATGTACATATTCATAGATGTATATTCTCTTGTTCTTTTATTTTCTCTCATTTTTCTACTTGCATGTTTATATAGTTTTCACATTTTATAAACATACAAGTTATTCTTTATATTCTTTTTGTCTTTATTTCTCTTTTATTTTTCTGTTTTTTTATATTTTTTATTAATATTTCTTTTATATTTTATATTTTATTTTTTGTTTGACTTATATATATATCCTTTTAGGTTATTTATTGATTTTCTATTTATTTTCTTCTCCTTTTTTTTCTTTAATTTTATGCTTCTTCTTTATATAGTTTCAATTCATTATTTGTGTTTCTTATTATTGTAATTTCTTCTCTTCTTCGTTTTGTTTTACTTTATCATCTTATTAATTTTGTGCTTCTTCTTTCTTTTTATTTACTTTATACTTATATATATAAAGTAATATAGTTTCTTTCTTATTAATTTATATACTTATAATAATAGATACTTCTTTTAGTTTTATTCTTTCTTGTATTTTCTTTATATTTAGTTTTACTCCATGCTATTTCTTTTATATATATATATATATATATATATATATATATAACCGTTAGGATATCTTTGTTTTTGGTTATATAGTCTTATTTTCCTATTTTCTTTGCTTTTGGGCATTTTTATTTTATTTTGTTTCTTCCTCCTTTCCTTTAAGGCTCCCCGTTGTCTTCTTTTAATTTCTTGGTCTTTTTGCATTTGCTTGCCTCTTTAATATCATTTAGTGTTTTGTTTAATACTTAACCTCTAGTTTTTGTTTTATGTTTTCTTTTTCTTTTTCAAATTTTATTAGAAATATTCTTTGGTGGTTTTAGTATAGATTTTCTTTTCAATTTATTTTTCTATTCTTTGGTTCCTTTTTTCTAGGTAGGTTGTGTAATTCCTTATATTTTTTAGTTGGTTTGAATAATTTGTGACTTCTTGGTCTTATTTTTTAGTTCTTTTTTCCTTAATTTTTATTTCTTTGTCTTATTTTTTTGGTGTGGCTTTCTTCTATTTAGGTTGTTCTTGGTCTGCAACTAAACATTTTTTTCTCCTTGAGCTCTTTCATCTTGACGATGGATCAGAGAATGTGATCCAAAACGTTGATGCAAAAAAATCTCACGCAATCTAAACCAAAAACCATTGCAACAACATTTGATATGGATTATGGAAACTTGATATCATTAATAAGGTAAGTATTATTATCGAGATGTTGACACTTCCCAAGGTTATGGAAACCATGTCAAGTGTCGATGATGGTTTTGAAACCTATAAGGAATTTTGAAATGCCATTTTATTTTAATTTTTTTGGACTCTCCAAATGTTCCACATTTTTTGTCGATAAAAGGATAAAGTTTTGAAGGCCCTTTTTGGTCCCAATAGTAGTTTCACAACTTCTTGAATATGGTTATGGCATTTTAACCTTAAACCTTGCCTCCCCTTTTTAATGAAATGAATGCTATGTCAACCAGTTAAGTGGTTCTCACAACCACTTCAGGCTCTAACAAAAGTTTTAAAGGCTTCAAATTTTCCAAGGATAAGTGAAGTAAACCACTATTATAATTTTGGGTGGTTGTAACAACCTTATTGGGCTCGAACAAGGTTCTCAAAACCTTGCCAACTTTTTAATGATTTTTTCAAACTTGCAAGATTTCCAAAACCAAATTAGTTTCAAAATGATTGAAATGTCCATGAAGGATTGAATATTGAGAAGAAGTCTTATAAAATATGTAAGAAAATAGATAGAATAAAATCTCAATCACTAAGGATTGAAGGAAAGACATCAAGGATCAAAGATTGGGAAGTAGTCTTATGTCTTATTGCAAGGATAAGACATAATATAGAGGAATGCCCTTATTGCCAAAAGCCAAAGGTAAGCCATTGGGGATGAAGATTTAGAAAGAAGACATGCCATATCATAAAGATAAGACTGTTGAAAGTTTGTGTTGTCAATGATGTCAATAGACCTTTTTTTTTGCATTGATGTCAACCTATGTATATTCTTTGATTGGTTGCATTATATTTTCATTAGTAGTATCAATGATGTCAACCTTTAGTGTTGCTTTGATGAGCATGTGTTGGTGATGTTTAACCTCTTATGTGGTTGAGTTGCTGAGAAGGTGTTCCAGATGTTGAGAATTTTTTTTTGGTGCTTGGTTTCCAAGTTCTTTTGAGAAAAATTGAATAAAAGAGGAAGCAATGTGGTGAAGAGTATTCAATGTGACAGAGTAGTGTTCAGTGTGACAGAGTGGTGTTCAATGTTTTTCTTTGGATTTCTTCATAACTCAAGAGCTAGCTATGTGGTTTGGATATGTTGATCAGAGGTGTTCATAGGTGCTATATACAGAGTATGAGATTTTGGATCATTGTACAAAAAAATTTGTGTTCACCAGTGTGTGAACTATGTTGTAGTGTTGTCTAAGAGAAATGGTTTTGCTCCACATTTCTCCATAGTTTGGTTTTTGTTCTTGCTGATCTGAGAGTATGCTTATAGTTCTCATATCTATCTCCAATCTGAGTTGTTTGTGTTTTGGTGCCCCATAAGGTTGGATTTAGGTGTTGCACTATGTGGAAGGTTAATTGGTTGTGTAGGGTAAGTATGTTCTTCTGGTGTTTGATGTTGTGAAGGATTTGTTGGATTTTAGGGTGTTGATGGAATATTCCAAATTATGTTTAAGTGTTGTGTGTGGTCTACGAGTTGTCTTTGGATCAAAGGAAGCATGTACTTAATTTTTTAATGGTGTTAACATAGGTTCAACTAACCTTGGGTGTTTACACTAATTGTGAATATGCTTTGGTGTTTGTGAAAGTGTGGCATGGTGTGTATGTGTGTATTTGGGTTCGAGTTAAGGTGTATTTTGGTCTTCCTTCATTCCTTTTCACTATGGGAATTCTTTAGTGCTGACATAATTTGAATTTACACATGTGAAGTGCTAGATGACCTTGTAAATGGATTTCAAGGTTGAAGATGGTATATATGCGTGATGAGTTGATGGAGGATGTGTGAGTGATGTGTGTAATGTTATGTGAAAAAGTGTGAAATGCAATGTGATATTTAATGCCTAAGACTACTAGAATAAATGAGTAGAAGGTGTCTACATTCTACAAAGAGAGTGTGAATGTTCTTGTGAAGTAGTGGTGAAACTCTTCTATTACTCTGAGATGGATTTATAATTGTAACAATATTTTTTGTTCTTATTTCCAATCTGGTAGTGAGCCCTTATTTTCTCTTTGGGAAATGAGCCCTCCAATAGTGAGCCTATTATATTCAGTTTTGCAACTAATTTATATTGTGAGCTAATCCTCACTGTGATTTTTCCCTTCTTGTGTTTTCCATGTAAATTTGGTGTGCTCAGGTGTTTAGATGTGTTTGCATTGTTGATTCTCATGTTTGTGTTATTCTAATGCATGATAAGGGTTTAATGGTTGTTAAGGGTTTATGGACTAATGTAAATCTCAATTTTAATGACGTTTTTGATGTTTAAATGTATAACTGATTCACCCCCCTTCTTAGTTGTCTTGTGCATTCAAAAATTGGTATCAGAGCAAGGTTACTTGGAAGAAAGCTTAACCGCTTGAGGGTAGATCTAGGACGGTATAGTAGAAGGAGGCTCCTCTATTTGATGGATCTAATTATGCATTCTAGAAGACTAGGATGGAAGGTCTTCTTATTTATCTGTGATTTGGAGTTTGAAAGTCTATTAAAATTTCATATATAATGATTGGAAATGGTTCGAGTATTGATGATGAGATCAAGGAATATTAGAACAATGGGAAAGTATGGTATGCTCTTTTGAGTGGTCTTTCTAATTCAAAACTTGTGAAAGTTATGAGTTAAAAATGCTGGTAAAATTTGGAAAAAGTTGGAAGTATCTATGAAGGTAACGATAAGCTCAAGAAAGCAAAGATGCAAATCTAAAGATCAAGTGTGAAAACCTAAGGATGATAGAAGATGAAGATACTACAAGCTACATGCATAGAGTGGATTTTTTTTTCAATTCCATCAAAGGTCTTGGTGGAAATCTAGATGAAGATGAGGTAGTAAAGAAGATACTAAGAATTCTTACTAAATCTTATAGCCATAAAGTTTCTGCTATCGAAGAAATTCAAAATTTGAATACTTATTCTAGAGATCAATTGTTTGGTGTATTAAGTACTTTTGAATTAAGAGAGTTTGGTCCAAGTTATGTGAAAAGGGAGATTGCTTTTAAAATTGGCAAAGCAGAGAATAATGATGAATTAGACCAGGATGATGTTGATGATGTAGAAGAAAAATTTGTGGGTAAGTTGAAAAAGGGCACTAGAAAATATAGAGGTAAGTTACCTTTCAATTTTTTTAACTATGGGGGTGTTTCCAAAATTATGGGTTACACTTTCTAGGATATCTTGATTTTTGCTGAAATCACATATTTTTAGAAAATATAATTATTTATGTCTTAAAAAGGTTCCATTTAAATGATTTTAATTGAATAGGGTTTGATCAAATCCCCTTAGATCAAACCCCCTTGGATATAAATCCGCTAGTTTTAAACCATACCTATAATGGAGTCTCCTCTACACCTATCAAAATGCTGATAAAAAACCACTTTTTGATTTACCTTTTGGGGGATCAAATGAATTCATTTAAAATTTATGTTTTGTAAGTATGTAGTCCTTATTATAAGCTTCCCAAAATGTATAATTTTATTATTATATTTAATTTTTATTTCTTGTGAATGTAGGTTTTTCACCGAAAATCAAGCTCTTTGTTCTACACATGTGGAAAAATAGTAGATTACCAAAAAATTATGAAAAATATATATGCTCTTGGTATTCATGTCCTTGATCCAACAAAAAGAAAGAATTTTGATTCATACAAAAAATAAATATGTGTTATATTGTAAACCTATGTCTAAATTGTAATTAGTTTGACTTTAAAACTTATTAAAAAAAAAATCAATAAAACACTATGAAACCAATGAAGGAGCTAGATATCATAGTTACAAATCTAAAATTCAAATAAAATAGAATTTTATCCTTCATAGAAAAAAAATTGTGTGATATAGTAAACATCACTCTTTAAAATGGCGTTTATTGTTAAAAAATAGATATCGAAGGAGATGAAAAAAGAAATGAAATTTGATTCCAATTTTTTTTTTTTAAATATATATATATATATTTAAAATCTACAAAAAATGTCACAAATCACTAGTTTTCATCATCTTCAAATTCCTCATGGTTTAGTAGCTATAGGTGTTTGAAAGTGAAGATTTAGTTAAAAAAATTTAGTTCAATGTCAAGTTTGGCCAAAAAGTGTAACCCACTATTACAAGATTACCCATGGAAAGATTGGTCATTATGCTTCAAGATGTTCTGTCAAATCTTTGAGAGATAGACCTAAGGAGAATAAAGGTAAATAAATTAGGATAAGTTATTATGTTAATGAAGATGCCAATATATCTAATGATGAATCTAATTATCTGTATTATGATGATGATGAATGCTTGTTCATGGTTCTAAATGTTGGAACTAATTTTTATAACTCTAAGAGATGTATGAAGGAAAGTGCTTTAGAAGTAGGTCATAACATTGGAGGAGAAATGGTGTCTATTTTTCATTCTAGAGAGGAGAATAACATCTGGATCATTGACAATGGATGCTCAAATCACATGACAGGTGATAAGAGTAAGTTTGTTAAGTTTGAAGGTGGTTTAGTTAAGTTTGGTGATGATACATCTGCTAAGATATGTGGAAAAGATTCAATCAGTTTTGATGGAAAGAATAATATAGATGATGTTTTTTACATGTTAAGGGTTTTTGGCATAACCTTTTGAGTGTAGGAAAAATGTGTAGCAAAGGATATAATCTTGTGTTTCAGGACAATGGCTATGAGATCACAAAAGGCTCTAAAATTGTGGCTGAAATAGGAAGAAGGACAGATCAAAATGTTTATTAACTTAAGGGTGAAAATGGTCAATTCTTTATGAATTAGATTAATGAAACTTGGATATGGCATAGGATAATGTGTCACATAAATTCTAATAGCCTAGTGAGAATCAGTTCAAATCAGGTTGTGAGAGATATGTTGAAGATTACGAAGCCTATAAATGTAGTTTGTAAAGAATGTTAGATTGGGAAGCAAGCTAGAAAGAGTTTCAAATTCAAAGAAAAATATACTACCGATCCTTTGGAGTTGGTACATATAGATATTTGTGGACCTACCAGAATCAGAAGTTTTCAAGGTGATAAATTTCATGCTAGTAATTGATGATTATTCTAGAATGACTTGGGTTACTTTTCTTAAAGAAAAATCAGAAGCTTTAGATAATTTTAAGGCATTCAAATCTATGGTAGAGAATGAAATGGATATGAAGATCAAATTTTTGAGATATGATAGAGGTGGAGAATTCACCTCTAATGAGTTTAACACTTTTTGTGAAGATCATGGAATAAAGAGGAATTTGTCAGCTCCTAAGACTCCTCAAAAGAATGGATTTGTGGAAAGGAAGAATAGGATTGTTCAGGAAGTAACAAGGACAATGATGAAGGAAGAAAATATACTAGATGTATATTGGAGAGAATTAATTCATACTACAGTCTACATACTTAACATAACACAAGCATAGACAAATAGTTCAAAGACTTCCTATGTGTTGTGGTATGGAAGAACTGCTACTATGAAATATTTTAGAGTGTTTGGAAGAAAATGCTATATCAAATGATATAAAGAAAACACAAGAAAGTTTGATGCAACATTTGATGAGGAATCTTCCTTGGATATTCTAGAAGAAGCAAGGCTTACCAGTGCTATGTATAAAAAGAGGCTGAAAAATATGATTGGAAGTGAAAGTGTTTAAGTGGATGAAGACTTAAAAAAAGGTTTGGTGATGATAGATGGATATGAATTAGATAAGTCCTCTTACAAATAAGAAGAGAAAAATTATGGTACTAAAAAAGAAGTGCAGCTTGAAGAGAAAAAATCTCTAGAAAAGATCCCTAAGACCCTTAAGTATGTGTAGAAGAATCATTCAAAATATCAGATCATTGGTGACAAGAGGAGAGGTGTGTTGACAAGAAGAAAGGCCAATATGATAGAATAACAAGTAAAATTATGTTTACTTTCCAAATTTGAACCTAAAATAGTGATTTAGGAATGCAAAGATGAATATTGGATCAAGGCTATGGAAGAAGAATTGATGTAGATTTGACAATAATCAAACTTGGGAACTTGTCCCAAGACCTACAAAAAAGAATGTGATTGGAACTATGTCGGTATTCTAGAACAAGCTGAATGAGAGTGAAGTGGTAAGAAACAAGACAAGAATTGTGTGTAAAGGCTACTCACAAGTAGAACAAATAGATTTTGAAAGGAAATTTTCCCCAATGGCAAGAATGAAAGCTATTAGGATGTTTTTGGCTTTTGCAACACATAAGGATTTCAAAGTCTATCTAATGGATGTGATGTTTGCATTCTTGAATGGTGAGTTGGAAGAAGAGGTTTATATTGAACAATCAGAAGTATTTTAGCTATCAAATAATTCTAATATAGTTCATAGATTGAAGAAGGCATTATATGGACTCAAGCAAGCTCCTAGAGCTTGGTATTCAAGATTGTATAGGTACTTGTTACAACAAGGATTCAATAAACATATTGTAGATAGTAATTTTTATTTCAAATTTGAAAAGATCAAATCTTGATTGTGGTTGTGTATGTTGATGATATAATATTTGGAGGTATTGAAGCAATGTGCAAGAGATTTTTAGAAGAGATGCAAAAATAATTTGAGATGTCTATATTTGGGGAGATGAATTTCTTCCTTAGAATTCAAATCAATCAAACAAAGAAATAAATAATCATATCATAGTCTAGGCATGCCAAGGAAATGTTGAGTAATTTTGGGATGTAAGACTCTAAACTAGTATGTACACCTATGGTTACTGATTGGAAACTAAGTAAGAATGAAGAATCTCTTAAAGCTGAATAGAGCAAGTACAAATCAATGATTGGAGGACTGCTATATAACTACTAATAGACCAAATATCATGCATGCAATTTTTCTTGTGGCTAGATTTCAAGAAGACCCAAAAGAGTCACATGTGGCAGTAGTGAAGAGGATATTTAAATATTTGAAAGGCACTCCAGAATATGGTTTGTGGTATCCAAAGGTGTTGAACACCTAGAATACTGATAGGGGGGGAGTGAATAAGTATTCTACTAAACTAGTTAAATGTTAACCATTAAATAATTAAAACATATTTAACTACAAATATAAACAAAAACATGAAATTAATCATAACATCACATGACACATGGACACTATGATAACCCAAGGTGGGAAAACCCACGGTGAGGATTAGCTCCCAATCTATTATAATTAGTCATAAGATATTACAAGGCACACTACTAGGACACACTACCATTGAGAGGAACACATCATGAAAATGATTACAAAAGAAATATGACTCATTGCCAAAAGATGGACTAATAAAATACACCTTCTATGTTCTAAGTTCAGTTCCAATTAAGCTCTGGAAAGAAAATTCTTGCACCGGTTTGCATGTTCGCAAAAAATACATCAAGTGGATACAACTTCACACACTATCACACTATCCCACTTTACTACTATAGACATCTAAAATTGACCGCTTATATTGGGTCAAATTTACTCTTTTCATCTAATTCATTTATATTAATTAAATGACGTATTTAATTAATATTGTCCTATTTTCTAAGGTTCCCAAAAGTATTTAATTAAATACTTTATCCTTCACCATTTCCTCTCTAAATTAAAAAATCAATCAATTTAGTTAATTTAGTCAATTATCCTCTTCAATTTTTAATTCATTACTTCTCTCTCCTTGTCCCATCCTCCATAACCCTTTCACTAATCTGGGTTAATTTAATTAATCCTTCATTAAGATGTGCATATCCTTAATTTGGATTAATGTCACATCTTCCATATCTAGCCACTTGCCTCTAATAATCATTAACTAACCTAATCACTTACCCTTTCTAGAATGTCCTTAGGTCAACCTTTCTTGGTACTTACCTTTTTTGGGTTGACCTCTTCCCCATGTGAATTAAAAATTCACACTTATTCCCCCCATGCATTTGTCTTCCCCATGACATCTCATATGTCACATTGTACCCAAAGGACAAAGACCTCTTTTAGAGGAATCTTATTTTACCCTTTGGTCTCTTCCAAAAATTGAATTAAAAATTCACTTTTATTCCTGTAAGGCCATCTCCAATCCCCATGTTGACAAGGGTGGACTTTCTAAAAGTCCTCACTTGTCACTTTCAGCCCCACTTGGGGACAATAGATTACTTTTTGTGGAGATCCTCTCTCATCCCAAGGAACTTGCAAGTACCTTGGGACCACATGGCTTTTTCCATGTCACCTGTACCCTTGCCATGTCACCTTGTTCTTTGGAAACTTCACCTGCTACATGGCAAGTTGTGAGGGCTTGTGAGTCCTCAACTCACCATAGCCCTCCATCTTGGCCATGGTGGCTCAATCTTGACTGTTGAATCCTCTAGAGAATTCAAATTCTTCTATAAATACCCCCTCTTCATTCATTAAAGGAGCTAGACTCTTGGGGCTAGAAATCTTAAGAACTCTTGAGTTGAAGCATTCATTGTAAAACTTATGCTCTCTAGCCATTTAGCCATTTTAGCCATTGTTATTGCAACTCTCTTGCATTTTATATTTTACCTGCTAGCCATTGTTACATCCATCCACCCTCATTTATCACCCAACTACCATTGCCATCATAAGCATATCATCCAAGGAGCACACATCAAAGCGATATCAAGGGCAAACCAAAGAATCGATTCGAGACAAGGTATAATCATTTTGTTTATTTTCATCTTTCTTTGTTTTGAATCCAACTAGGCTAATCATTTGAGGTGTTAGGTGTTTTGTGCTTATCTTTCATTTTACTTCATTTTGCACCTTAGATGGTATATTTCTCCTATTCACATTTTTGGCACGCCTGGTGGGACCCATGTCATGGGTCCTTTGTTTTAACATTTTCTGTTGTTTAAAGTTTTGCAAATTCTAACACAGAGGGGCAACCTTGCCCACTGTTTGGATGGAATTTCCCAGAAGGGGTGGCCTTGTCCAAAAAAGAGACTATTTTTTATCACTATTTGTCTGTAGGTTCATTGAAGATCGACCTTGCCTAGGAGGGGCAGCCTTGCCCAAACAACAAACTGTTTTTGCTATTATTTTTATTGTTTATGATCACAGTTTGTTTGCAAGTTCACAAAAGTCTGACCTTGCCCAAGAGGGGCAGCTCTGTCCAAACAGTAGAATGTTTTTGTTTTTATTTTCATTGTTTTTTGTCACTCTTTGTCTGCTAGTTCACAGAAGACTGACCTTGCCAAGGAGGGACGACCTTGCCCAAACAACAGGCTCTTTCTACTATTATTTTCATTGATTCCGATCACTGTTTGTCTACAGGTTCATAGAAGACCAACCTTTCCCAAGAGGGGCAACCTTGCCCAAACAACAGACTGTTTCTACTATTATTTTCATTTTTTCTGATCACTGTTTGTCTATAGGTTCATAGAAGATCGACCTTTCCTAGGAGGGGTGGCTTTTCCCAATCAACAGACTATTTTTGTTGTTGTTTTCGTTGTTTTTTATCACTGTTTGTCTGCAGGTTCACATAAGACTAACCTTGCCTAGGAGGGGCGGCCTTGCCAAAACATCACATTGTTTCTATTGTTATTTTCATTGTTTCTGATCACTATATGTTTGTAGGTTCATAGAAGACCGACCTTTCCCAGGAGGGGCGACCTTGCCCAAAACACAGAGGTAGCCATGCCTAACAGGCATAATTCTCTTGTCAAAAATAGGAAAAGAAACTAATGACAAGTGTGTTGTAGGTGGAGAAATTATATTTAATTGGTTTTGTACTTTCATTTCTTTAAACTAGGAACATAGTTTAATTAAAGGGTCAATTTACATCTGTTTGTTATGCTTGTGAGTGGGTTGTTGACATATCCCCTCCCCTAGCGCCTCTTTGGTGATCCTAGGTGACGAGAAATCTCAACTCACTCTTGTCTAGTCTACTTAGAAGATTCTAATGCATCAAATCTCTCCTCTTGTACTTCGTGCAAGCTTGGGGATAGGCGATGCATCTAGTGTCTTCTTCCTTTAGTGGGACCTGCCTAAGAATTCATCACCCGAGGGATGATCCCAACCACATGTTACGAATGGGTATATAAAGGGGGGAGAGTGAAAGTTGTACCTTAATTTAGTCAAGTTGTGTCTGGTGAAGCGTCAAAGCTAGGGTGATACCTAGACAAGATGTGAAGAGGTTGTCTGAGCTCCCAATCTCTCGTTGGTTGCTCCCAACTCATGTTTGTAGATGGGTTGGTGCTCACGGTTGTGCCCCATGTACTGTGCGTATATCGGGGACACCCTTAGTAAACTTGTTAAGCTTAGATAGAAGAACTGTGTTGACCATACCCTTAACACTAAAACTAGGCTTGTGTTGTTTGAAATGTTTTCTTATGCAAAACCAGTACTTGTCAATCAGTTTTTGCCTTTTCCTTGATGTTTTCATCCTTTGCCATCATCGTTTTGGACTAAGTTAGATTTAGATTAGTGTGAAAGGGCAACCTTTCCCACTATTTCGGTGGCCTTGACCTAAGTTTGGGTGCCCTTAACCTAAAGGGGTGGCCCTGCCCTCTGCCTTAACTGTTTTTTGCCTTGCTTAAGTCAAAATTTTCAAACTTTTCCCTGTTTGGGTGGCCCTGACCTAATTTTGGGTGACCCTAACTTAAGTTTGGGTGGCCTTGTCCTAAAGGGATGGCTAACCATCCAAACAACATTTTTTGACCTTCGTTCACTTTCCATTACCTTGCTCCAGGAACCTATTTTTCGATTCCAAGCACTATTCCCTCATCTAGGGTACCCATTAACCTATTACAACCATTCGTTCGTCCATTTTGAATATCCATTTTCTCGTTTTGAGCATCGTTTACCATTTTTGGCCAGTTGTTCACCCATTCTGAGAATCTGTTCACCTATTCCAACAACCCATTTGCCTGTTCTGAGTGTTGTTCCCTCATTCGAGGTACCCGTTTACCTATTCTGGCCATCCTTCCATCCATTTTGGTTATCTATTTTTTGTTCTGAGCATCCTTCCTCTTTCTAACCAGTTGTTCACTTGTTTCAGGAAGTTGTTCACCCATTCTGGCAACTTGTTTGCCCATTTCGAGTGTTGTTCTCTTGTTCGGGGTACCCTTTTACCTATCACGACCATTTGTCTGTTCATTCTGAGTATCCATTCTGTGTGATCGTTCACCTGTCCTGATAGTTTGTTTGTCCATTTTTCAACATTGTTTGACTGTTCGAAGGCTGTTTGGGCGGCCCTGACCTAAACATGCAGCCTTGCCCCCCTGGATAGGTGGCCCTACCTGGGACAAGTGACCTTGACCTAGATAGGCAACCCTTCCCTAGATAGGCGACCCTACCCTGGACAGGCGGACAGGTAGGCCTACCCTCTTGGACAAGTGACCTTGACCTAGGTAGGCAACCCTGCCCTCCTAGATAGTTGGCCTTGCCCTGGATAGGCAACCCTGCCTAGATAGGAAACACTGCCCTCCTGGATAGGCAACCCTACCTTGGATAAGCGGCTCTGACTTGGATAGGCAGCCCTACCTTGGATAAGCGGCCTTGACCTGGACAGGCAGTCGTGCCCTCCTGGACAGGCGGTCCTAACCTAGACAGGCAACCTTGCCCTCTTGGATAGGTGGCCCTGCCCCTTTAGATAGGCGTCTCTGCCCTCAGATAGGTGACTAAAAACCTTCTCATTCTCTAAGTCATTCACCACAAATGGAAGAAGACCTCATCATTTCGTCAGTCAAATTCTCCGAAAATCATGTGTCCATCATCAAATCATCCATCCCAATCATTCAGACTTTGTTTTAAGGGTTTTGATTTTTATGCAGAAACTTCCAAGGGCCATAACTTTTGACTCGGGTGTTCGATTGGGCTAAAATTGTATGGGTGGTTGCATTATGAGGTGGCATGTGGATTTTCAATTGTGGACCTCATTTCAACACATTTTCGGGGCCTCAAACTTTCATCTTGACCCTCAAAATCGCAATTTAGTGTTTTTTTCAAATTTTTGAAAAAATATTTTTGTTAATAACTCAGAATGCATGTCTTAGATTTGGGATGTTAGTTGGTAATTCATCTTACCTTATTATTGGGTATTTTTTGGGGAAAAATTGGACTCTCAAAGGTATGCCTATGAAGTTTCCTAAAATTGCAAAATTTGATAATTTTTGAAAACTACCAAATCTGATTGTCAACGCCTTACATCCTCTAGTTAAAACCCCTAAACTGGGTTTTGAATCAATCATATCATATCCTCTGATCCAATCCCAATGTGAGCCTTAATCCAATTCTAATATGAGCTTTAACGTGATCCTAATCTGAGCTTGACTTGAATCCCAATTTGAGCTTTTGTCTATCTTAAGATCTCATCTTCTATCTTCGTCTTATTTATCTTTCCATCATCCATCATGAATCCTTATCCCATCTCACATGACCAATAATAGTATTCAAGGGGAATCTTAACTATGTTGATGACGATAATGAAATTCTTGTTGATCACGAAGAGTGTAATATAGATCCCCTTGATGCTATCATAGCTAGCAATATTTCTCCAATCGCCTCCCAAAATCCTACTACTCCTCTTAACTATCCCTCCATTCCTTCATCCACATCTAATAATAGTCCTTATGCTACCCTTGACAAGAGATATCTAGTATCCTTAGCATCTACATATTCATCATGTCCTCCCTCTCCATGTCTATCCTATCCAACATCCACAAACCCCTATAGTAATCCACCATCCCCATACTCCTATCCTTACCACTGTCAACAATCCCAATACCTCTACCTTAATCCCACATCCCAATATTCCCATCCTACTCCAACACCCACGCCTTCCAATCATAATCCACCATCCCAATATTCCTCTTATCCTAATCCACCATCTCAATATTTTTATCTTAATCCATCATCCATATCCTTCTATGCCAACCCACCATACATGTCTTCCTATGGTAGTTCACCACCTCAATCTTCTTGTTCTAATCCAACATCCACACCTTTCTATCACAATCCCCCATCCCAATATCCTTCCATTAATTCCACATCTTTCCATCCTAACCCTCCTACGAGAATCTGCCACCCACATCTCCCTATCCTAATCCATCATCCCAATCTCCCCATCCTAATCTATCATCCACATATTCCTAATACTAGCCACCATCCCAATCCTCCCAAGCTAATCTAGCATCCACATCCTCCTATCTTAATTCATCATCTATATCCTCTTACATCTCCCCCCTTTACTGCATTATATCTTAATCCTCCCTCTAATCCTAATCCACCAATCCCTAATCCTCCATCCATTCCCATCCCCTCATCTAATCCTAATACACCAATCCCTAATCCTCCATCCATTCCCATCCCCTCTAACCCTAATCCACCAATCCCTAATCCTAGTCCTCCATCTATCTCTAATCCTCCATCCATTCCCATCACCCTACCTAATCCTATATCCATTCCAAATGTCACCCAAGGAATCATGACAGAAGAGGCACCATGCCCTCCCACTCTATCATGTACAATCACTAGTGATGAGGCCCTCCTCCATCCTACACCTATCACTCCCATTACCATTTCTGACACCATCCAAATGATTGAGCCCATCAAACCCATTGAATCCATTGAATCCCTATCTTCTATTGCTAGATCCACCCAATCCATTGGAGACATCGAATCCATGCCTGCTAGTCTTACCGAGCTTCACTCCCATGACCTTCATGAATCCTCCATCCTTCCATGTCCACCACATGAGGAGTCGCTCTAACACTCCTCCCTTGTCAGGCCTCCCACACAAGATGAGTCATGCCAAGGGATTGATCCAAAGCATACAAGCATATCCCCTCCTCCAAATCTAGATCCTACCATCCCAAGATCATAGTCTCCCATCTATCCCATCTCATGATCTAAATCTTGATCCTACCATCCTGTTTACACCATCTTAAGATCACACTAACTCATCCCCTCCATCCCATGATCCTCTTGTCATTAAAGATCCAAGCACTCCATCTCATGAGCCCTTATCACCCACTTCCCCAAACCTTGATCCTATCATATCACCTAATCCTTCTCCTCATCCCTTATCCTTCACTCCTCCTGATCAGGGTGCTGCTATCCCATCATCTCCATATCGTGATCCTTCATTTCCATCTAGTCCTACCATACCAACGTTGTCTCTATATCACCTTGGTAACATTACATGTGTCCATAGTGGTCTTCTTGTGGAAGAGAAACAAAGTATATGCACCGCCTTTCCTCCTCCACCTCCTGAAAAACTCACATCATGCCTCCAAAATAATAAGTATCCTATCATAAAAAAAAATTTCATGAGCATGAACTATCAAGGAAAAGGTTTAGGCCTTCATGAGAAAGGTACTTTAGAGCCCATCCAAGAACACACGGTCTTGGATATATCTCCCAAGACTCCCAATCCAAAAATTTTGGTACAACCTCCATACGTCCTAAACAATCCTCTTCTAAAGGAATGAGAGGCACTTCCCGCCATTCCACCAATCATTTTTTGCCATCCCCCCTTCATCATATTACCTCAAAACAACCGTCCATCTTCCTCCTTCATCCTCTAAGTCCATTTTGGGTTCTTATTTCCCTCCATCCAACATTGCTCATCCTCCATCTACTGCATCTACTTTGGGCCCTTACATACCTCCATCTGCCATAATACATCCTCCATATACATAGTCTATTTTGGGTCCTTATATCCAAAATCACCCCCTCGATCCTATCCTCTTCATCCTTTCATCCATCCACCACCTATCCCTAGTGCACAACATAAAAATCCTAACTTCATAACTCCTAATCAGGATCAACAAAGGCACCCCTCCAAGCATGTTATCTCTCATTCTCCATCCACCCATCCTCATCAAAATCCTACCTCTATCATTCCATCCACATCTTCTCCACATCATCCATCACCTCCTACTCATCCCATTTCTACCACAAGCACTTTGGATACCAAAGTAAAAATGCATAAATTTGAACATCCACATGAATCTAAAGCTCCTGATGTCCCCTTCAAAATAAATGTTGAAGAGAAGAACAATCAAATCCAAAATCCCAATCAATCCCAAAGGCCACAAAAGCCCACTAAAGTAAAAATCAAAACTATGTGGATACTAAAGAAAAAAGATGTCATGCCTTCGAATGATAAATCTGTAATGACATCCAAAGTTTCTAATCCCAAAGATAATCATTTGCATTCTCCATCTCCTAAATTTTTTTTGGGTCCTTATGTCCCAAAATTAACTATCCCAATGCCTCCATTATCACCACATTGTCCATCCATCAACCCTCCTATCATTTCACATCCACCACATGTCCCAATGTTGGTCTTGAACACCTTCCCCCATCACTCATCCACTCCATCATTCCATCCATACACTTTCCAACACCCCATCCACTACCCCCCATTTCTCCCCCATCACTCATCCACTCCATCATTCCATCCATACACTTTCCAACACCCCATCCACTACCCCCCATTTCTCCCCCATCAAATCCCTTTAATTCATCCTCTTGCATAATCGATCCATTCTAATAAGGTTGTACCAACACCCAATAGTCACTTTACACATGGGCTCTTTTTACCTCATATGGAACTTGATGCTTGAGTCCTTTTTCCATCCACTTTATCATATGTCTCTCGAATCCATTTATCCATTTATCCCTATCCTTATCCAACTCCATCCACATCCTAGTACAAAAAGTCAAAAATCAAAAAAGCAAAAATAAAAAATGAGAAAATGAGAAAAAGCGAAAAAACAAAGAAAAAAAAATAGAAAATAATTCATCCAATGGTGAAAACTTGGAAAACAAGCACCTTTGATAAGTACCATGATGAAAACCTAGCAAATAGGCATCATGCATAAATCCACCATCCATTGTACTTCCACAATTAGGGACAACTTCTACCTACACATTATTTTCCTCCATCTCCTATATCTGCCTATCTTCCTCATCCTACCCATCATATACCTTTTGTATATATTCCCTCCATCTTCCTTGTGATCTTGACCTAGACAAGGGTAAAAACATTTATACATGCTTTGGAAACCGCTTGGAATATATTCCCCTCATCCATACACTATCATATTCCTTATCCACCTCTATCTATCTTCCCTTTCCCATCTCTCCTATCTATGTTCATCTCACTCCCTTATCCACCCATCCTGCTATCCCTCTTGCCTCATCATGTTGGACACATCTAGAGTGGGGGAATCTTGTTATTTGTAATAGAGTCCTTGGAGACATTTTGCATCCATCCCTCTAAGTAATCCTTTCCCTCCCAAACATCCTGACCATCCATATCTCCCTATCCATTTATCCATCAAGTAATCCCTTCCATCTACCAAATCTTCCTATACTCTCATCCACTAGTCATTTTTTGTCCTTTCATCATTATCTCCCTATCCATTTATCTATCTAAACATCCCTTCCATATCCCCATCCTTATCTTCCTCTCTACCCATCCACTAGTCTTTTTATGTCTTTTCATCCTTATCTCCCCATCCATTTATCCATCCCATAATCCATTCCATCTTTCCAAATCCTTGTCCTAGCATCTTTCTACCTCCCCATCTTTATCCATCCATCCATTTTCCTTCTGTCTCATAATCCCTTGTAATTGGTATCTAGCTATAGGATCCTCCTCTGCAATCCAATGCCATGCTATCATCACTCTTATCTATTTCCTACATCTTCCTCAAATCTAATCATTCTTCATCATTCATCTTTTCCTCCTCACAATTCATATTTTGATGATTTGAATAACTATCCCATCCCTGAGCTTCCCATCACCCACATCCAACATATCGATCATCCTATCCACATGGAATACCCTGACTCATCATATCGGCTCCTTCAATTATCCATTCATGATGGTCATCTCATTATCCTTTATCTAGTGTCTTTCTTTCATCTTCTGTCGAACTACGTTGCCCCTACACTTTCACGTAGGCAAGGTCGATCATTTGATCCACCCCCAGGGTTCTGTCTTTTGTTCTGTCTTGTCATATTCCATCATATATCTTTGGCCTTGTATCGCACTATATTGCCCCCATGATTTCATGTAGGAAAGGCTAAATCATTTTGTCTGCCCCTAGGGCATTTGTCCATCTAATCTTTGTCATCCATCGAGGTCTCCATTGCCCTCTTTCTAATTTTATCCATGGTATTTTCCTACACTACAAGGGCTCTACACTTTCACATAGGAAAGGCTAATCTTTGATGAACCCCCAAGCCCCTAGGTCTTTAGGGTGTGTCAGTATTATCTGTCATCTTGTCATCTTATTGTCTTGTTGTCC
The DNA here is from genome assembly GCA_007115665.2 of Sequoiadendron giganteum. Lineage (NCBI taxonomy): Eukaryota > Viridiplantae > Streptophyta > Pinopsida > Cupressales > Cupressaceae > Sequoiadendron > Sequoiadendron giganteum. The sequence continues at coordinate 542,689,632 of CM021108.1, forward strand.
TATTGTGTCATCAAGTATGTCCTTATCTCACTGGTATTTCACAAATGGAATCCATTTGTATCATAAGATTTAATTGGTTTCAGATATCCCAGGTCATGCCGATCAACCAATCTATCCTCCATCTTTGGTCTCAATAGGATGTATCCTTCCTAATAGACCACATCAATCCCATCCATCCTTTTGATCTTGTGGCAAAGGACGTTTGAAATTTGATTGTGATCTTTTGATGCTTTTGACATTTTGTTTATCATTTGATCTCCCTATCATCACTTGTCAAGGCCACCATGATCTATCATATTATGGGTTTTTTGACTAGTTAACATAGGGGCATATCTTGATTTTTCTTTTGTTTTATGTCTTCTTGGTTGTCCCATGTAGTACGCACGAAGATCCCTATGGTCTTGTGTTACGCTGAGACTTCCTTTTGTGATTGTGGTTATCCCAATGCCTGGCTCGACCAAAGTCATCGCGACTTTGTGGTGTTGGGATAACCTTCTTGTTTGTTGTGCTTGTGTATGCATTAGACACTAATCCACCTTGGTTCCACATACCATGGTATCTGTTGTCTTATGCTATAGCGAAAATCAGTGCTCCAAAAATGGTAACATGCTCTTCCATTGCATTGCATCTTTACCTCAATCATCTTCATTCATTTTAGTCATCTCACATCTCCATCCAATCCTAACCCATTCAATCTAGCGTAAATCATCTAATCAAATCCTTGGTATTATTCCCAGCCTTTCTACAAGCCTTGACCCAATCATCATCATCATCATCATCAGGATATATCTTTCTCTATCCTTTTGTGTTGTTCTAGGATGTATCCTTCCCTCATCAACAACACTATCATCATCATCATCAGTGGGATGTATCCTTCCCTATCCTTGTGTTGTTCTAGGATATATCCTTCCCTCATCAAAAACACTTATTGGGATGAATATTTCCCTATCCTTGTGTTTTCTTGGGATGTATCATTCCCTAATCAACAACACTCCATCGACCATCAATCCATCCTAGCTTGTAGCTTGACTGAGGCAACATCATATTTGTCCTAGAATCTATTTTTTCCTACCTTAATCTCTCCATATCATCTTCTCTTATCCATCACTTTGCATCATCTTCCCCATCTACCCTTGCATCATCTCATCCATTTTGAGAGAACACTTGTGTTCTCTTGAACCCACACTTCCTCTCGAGGGGTAATCCTAATCCCTAATCTTCATCTTCACTCCCATCATCTTTCCTCCTAGTCACTCCTTGAATGACTAGGGCATCTTCCTTAATCTAACCATCTTCTTCTAGGTGCTATTTTTTATTTTTCTTTGAAATTATTCTACTTCATAACACCATCTCAAAGAGGGGGAAAATGTAGACATCTAAATTTGACCACTTATATTGGGTCAAATTTACCCTTTTCATCTATTCATCTATATTAATTAAATGAAATATTTAATTAATATTGTCCTATTTTCTAAGGTTCCCAAAATTATTTAATTAAATACTTTATCCTTCACCATTTCCTCTCTAAATTAAATAAATCAATCAATTTAGTTAATTTAGTCAATTATCCTCTTCAATTTTTAATTCATTATTTCTCTCTCCTTGTCCCATCCTCCATAACCATTTCACTAATATGGGTTAATTTAATTAATCCTTCATTAAAATGTTCATATTCTTAATTTGGATTAATGTCACATCTTCCATATCTAGCCACTTGCCTCTAATCATCATTAATTATCCTAATCCCATGTTTTCACAATACTAATCCTAGTCACTTACCCTTTCTATCATGTCCTTAGGTCAAACTTTCTTGGTACTTACCTTTTCTGGGTTGACCTCTTCCCCATGTGAATTAAAAATTCACACTTTTTCCCCCCATGCATTTGTCTTGCCCATGACATCTCATATGTCACATCATACCCAAAGGACAAAGACCTCTTTTAGAGGAATATTATTTTACCCTTTTGACTCTTCCAAAAAGTGAATTAAAAATTCACTTTTATTCCTACAAGGCCATCTCCAATCCCCATGTTGACAAGGGTGGTCTTTCTAAAATTCCTCACTTGTCACTTTCATCCCCACTTGGGGACAAGGGATTACTTTTTGTGGAGATTCTCTCTCATCCCAAGGTACTTGCAAGTACCTTGGGACCACATGGCCTTTTCCATGTCACTTGTACCCTTGCTATTTCACCTTTTCCTTTGGACACTTCACCTGCCACATGGCAAGATGTGAGGGCTTGTGAGTCCTCAACTCACTATAGCCCTCCATCTTGGCCATGGTGGCTCAATCTTGACCATTGAATCCTCTAGAGAATTGAAATTCTTCTATAAATACCCCCTCTTCATTCATTAAAGGAGCTGGACTCTTAGGGCTGTAAATCTTAAGAACTCTTGAGTTGAGGCATTCATGTTCAAACTTATGCTCTCTAGCCATTTATCCATTTTAGCCATTGTTATTGCAGCTCTCTTGCATTTTTTATTTTACCCCCTAGCCATTTTTACATCCATCCACCCTCATTTATCACCCAACTACCATTTCCATCATAAGCATATCATCCAATGAGCACACATCAAAGCGATATCAAGGGCCAACCAAAGGATCGATTCAAGACAAGGTATAATCGTTTTGTTTATCTTCATCTTTCTTTGTTTTGAATCTAACTAGGCTAATCATTTGAGGTGTTAGGTTTTTTTTTAATTATCTTGCATTTTACTTCATTTTGCACCTTAGCTGGTATATTTCTCCTGTTCACAACTACTTTTTAATATGTCACACATCACATACACATCTTATCTATATCTCTTCTATACAAAAAAAAAATTCATACATATATACCAATCTTCATTAACATACACCAATTAGGTCGACCTAATTGGATGTGAGCATGATCAATTTAAAATTGCTTGTTGGGACAAAAAAAAACTTCTTTGGCACTCAAGACAAAGTGTGCAAGACACAAATCTTGTTGGCCTGGACCAAATAATTAAATTCTTTAATCACCCATGAAGCGAACATCACTTAACCATGTAGGCCAAGAGAATATACAAAGCCGATCTTCTGTCTTATAAATCTCTCAGCCTATTCAACCAAAATTGCTAAAAGCTTGTCCATAGGTGCAACTAATAGTCCCGATAAAAATATTAAAACAACATAGAGAGATATTCTAACATGAACAATTCCAGAAAAAATTACTAGATCATAATACCAAAATAATTTTTTATCAGATAAACAAAAAATGTCACAAACCAATGTTGGCATCAATGACAACTCATTGGAGGAATAATTCTTCATTCTTCCAACAATCCCCCCCTTTTTCATTGATGGTAAGATGTGCCAAAAATGAAATGTCAAAAAAAAATTCCACACTTCAAAGCCAAAAATAAATGTGCAAACACAACTCCCCCTTTTAGATGTACAAAAAAAAATCACAACATTAAATTCTTCATATGCAGATCCTTCTCCATGCATAACTTTCTCTCCACATAATCTTCTCCCCCTATGACATCAAGGACAAAGGGTGTTCCAACAAGGAACTAAAAAAAAATGAAATTTATAAATCTTTTAACTAGAACTAGGGGTACCTTGTAATTCCTTGAGAATAGATTCCCAAGCTAGTTTTCCATCATCCCAAATCCCCTTAGCTTTGACAAGTGTCTGATGCAATGATTCCAACATAACTAGGCATGCTTCTCTTTCTTCTAGAGCGGATGGAATAAGATCCATTTTATCTAGTTTCTCTACATCCACTAAGCCACATGATATAGGAATGTGTCTAGTCATTACCAAATCTCCAAGTTTTCTAAATCATCTCATAGCATCTTCTTTCTACCTCTATAAGATGAAAAAATTGCTTTGCAAGTCTCCACAATAAGTTCAAGTAGTATAACTTTTGTCATCTAATTTTTTTTAGGTTCAAGAGGCATTGGCAAGATGAGACTCGATTGATTCCATTAAGTGTTTAATGTCTTGAGTAGCATCAGATCGACCATCACATGCAATATACAAATAGTATATGTGCTTCCTCGTTACAATCCTTTACTTATTTCTAACTTTGCAACACTTTGTTGTGTGATATTACACATTTATCTTGTAGTACAAGTAGCCTTTTTTCCAAAATCCTTGATTTTTCTTCTTTTCCAATCTATATCTTAAGGTTGGAGGAATATTCTTGTACAAAAATCAACTAAGATCATTAAGTTTTCAATAGGCACTATAGAATTATCAATTATGGCACTAGGGGTTGTATCCTACAAATCCTTAATAGATTCATTCACCAATCCAATCCCTCTCTAATATGTATGCTCAATTTCCTATGTTCCAAAGTTAAGAAAAGTACCACAAACTTTTATTCTTTCTATTGGTGACATCTTACTTAGATCCACATAGCCTAGATGAGATGGAAGTTGAATCGACTGAGGTGGTAGCATAGGTTGGATCCTTGTTCCCCTTGTCAATGGGACCTTAAGATTACTTCCAGATGATTATCCAGATGGATTTGATGGCTCAATGGTCTTCGGGAAATATTCTTCACTTGTTCCAATCACTATTTCTTCCTTGTTTTCTTCCTTCTTATCATCTTTCGCTTCTTTTCATTTTTATTCTTCAAAGGATTTTTCTGATGGTTTGTTTTTATTTTCTTCATCTTTCTTATCTTCATCATCTCTATCATCATTTTCCTTTTTGCTTTTGTTTCCTTCATTTTCATTCATGTCTTCTTCTTCCCTATTTCTGGTATCCTCATTATGTTCCTTGGATTGTTATTGGTGTCATTCTTATGTTGATCTTCAATGTGTTTACTAGTTATTTCCTTTGTATCATTCAGAGGAGCAAATGCATTTGAAGCAACATGTGTTCCACCGACATTTTTAATAACAGGATGATCTTCTACATCTATAACATTACTTTCTTCTATGCTTGAGCTATATGAGATGAGGAACTGGTTTTCATCCCATAATTCTTCACCATTTTCCTTACTGCATTAAGAGTCTCTTGCCTTAATTTTTCAATATTGTATTTCTCTTTAGTCATTAAAATATTGACTCTCTATTTTACTCTGAACAACTGGGAACATTATGTTACCAATTTAGCAGCATCTTCCTCATGTAAGGAGGATCCATATGTGTTCAAGGAATTAGATTTCATTTAGTCTTCAATAGTTATAGCTTCATGCCTTCTATGTACTAATTCTTCCCACACATTGTTAGTCACCTTCTTCCTTATATATTGCATAGTCTCATAAAAAATCACCATGTATTTAGAAAAAAGCATCTACAATTTTTTCCTTATCATTTTTATCAACTTCATCAAATAACCTAGTAGTAGCTAGCAAGTCTTCTATGTCTACCATATTATTTACTATAACTTCCATCTGTAGAGGTGGATGATCACTTACCAAAGAAAATCTTGGCATGTCCTCCATAGGTTTTGATGTGCCTTCTTCTTTTTTCTTCTCATGCACATGTATTTTAAAAGCTTCCATTTCATCTTTTGTCTCTTCATCAGATCAGATATGAACATTTTCTTGGGTTTTTGCTTCTTCATTGCTAGTGGAAATATTGTTCCTTTTATTTCTTTTCAATTATTCCTCTTCTTCCAATCCAAGATCAATTTCTTCTTGTATAGCATCACTTAAGTTTATTTTTCTATTTTCTTTTTGCTTTGTTCTTCTTTCAAGAGTGGAAAAAGATGCAAAAAAGGGTATGTCCTTTATTTTAGAAGCACGAGTATTGGGTTCAGTTGAAGCAGCGACATTAATTTTTGCAAGAGTACTATGTTCTTTCTTCTTTCTTTTCACTATGGCAGTTACAGTTGGAGTAGGGATAGTAGCAGTTGATACTCTTCCTGGTTTCCTAGGTCAGGAGGGTAGTTTTTCATCTTCAATCCTCTTCTCATCTACAACTTCCCTTAGCCTATCAACATCATCCTTAGAAAGTGAATGCAGATTGAAATATGCCTCAACATTTTTATTTACTCTCTTGGCCCTTTGAGGTGCTGAATTCTCCAAATGCACTTCAGTAGACTTCTCTTCATATGTGTCTTGATGGGGTAGAGTTTGATCCTTAGGACTTCTTAACAACATTTCAATGAGGTCCTCAACTATTTTCTCATAAATTTAATATCCTAGAGGCTCTATCCATAGAGTTATAGGTTCAACCACTTCTATGATACATTCATTAGTGGACACAAGAAATGTTATCTCCTTTGCATATTTTTTTACTAGGCTCCTTGGAACTCTATCTCTCTCATACATATTATTTTGAAAGACTGCAAAGAATGTAGTTAAGGCATCATTCTATGCTCTAAAATCTCCAAGGGTATTTAAATGTTCAAATATTTGATGTGACAGTGGTCTATTTCACTCCCATATAGTGTTCTTCTTTCTAGGTAGCTCTCTTAGAAAGTAAAATAGTATATAGACTACCATTGTACCTTACTTAAATGGATACTTCTCTATCTTGGTTTGGTTTAGGTTATCCATAAGTTTCTGTTGGAGCAACTCATATAGATCATAGTCTCTTCCATTAACCACCATCTCAGATGCAACATAGTTTGATGTTGCAAAAACCAAATTTCCTCTATTAGCAAAGTAAATTTTCTAACCAATCATGACAACAACATAGCTCACAACCAGATTTGAAATAGGTTTGGTTATCAGTGATCTTCCATCATATGTGGCACCAGCTAGCTTCATGATCACATCAGTCTTTACATCTTTTAGCATTGGTATGGGTCTTGTTAATGGTCAAAATAACATAGCAATGTTAAATATAATATTTCTACTCTATTTCTACTAAAAAAGATAGCTAATCTTAAACCACCTATCTTCCAAGCTCTCATTAGTTGGTTCTCAACTATTTTGTCATCATTCAGTAGTTCATGCAATTAGAGTATTCAAGGGTCCTTTTCTGATAAAAAGGGTACAAACTAGGTAGTATAAAGTAATCTAATATGGGGGTCTTAAATAAATAGAAAAAGATAGATCATAGACTTAGAACAACAATATGTGAACACATATTTCTTCAAATTTAGACACGCAATTCCTGTAATGAGCATTTCCTAATTAGCTGAAAACTATAAAATGAAGTAATTCACGAACGTTCATGCAATCACATTCATTCATAGTGAAGATTTAATATTAGTAACGCCATTCATCATCACCTTTGTTTTAGAATTAAATTTTTTCAATAATAAACACTACAAGCTCATCACTAAAATTCACAGATTAATAAATAGCAAGAAAAATCACCCACAAATGATACAACAGATAGTTTTGAATTCGGCCTCTTCTTTTTTATTTTCACCAATTTTAAGAAAAATTTATGCACAACAAGATTCACTAGTATATGGAAAACCATAGTCTACTTTCCTCATCACTAAACTAACAAGCTTCTAGAAATTAACTATTTGCATTAAAACTATAAAAGTGTTCAACTGTTGGACAAAAGATGTAAAAATAAAAGTATATAATCTTAGGCAACAAATATAACTTCAATTTTCTGACCTTTACAATGAGGATAAGTTTTTATCTTATAGAAAGAATTAACACAAATTTCTCCTTTCAAAAATCATGATTCATCAATTTAGGGCCTAGATCCACAATTATAGGGAGGTGCTTCCAACTAAGTCCGAATCTTCTTTTTGCTGAAATTATTGAGATTGAAAATGTACGTATCATTTTAGCTTCATCAAAATTGATCTGGAGTTTATTTTTGTCCATACTAAAGAAATGTGTCATCCCTTTCCTATCAAAAATAGCCTAGATTCAACTAGTTGTCAAAAATTGACCTCAAGTTGCTATTATCCATAGGGCACTAGGAATTGGTTGACATTATTTGACTTTATCCTTTTTCAAAAAGATAGAATATTCTACTTTAATTTTTTACCAGTTTCTTTCAAAAATCTATTAAATTCATCATAGTTGTCAAAAAAATACCTTTAGAATTTCATCATCAGGCCTGTCAATCCATTCCACCTTGAACTTTGCTTCATCAAACTCTCTAGTAGTCACAACAATTGTTTCTCGTAACTGATTGATATCTTTTGTAGCTCATCGAGTTTCAAACTTTATATTCATCAATCTATCCAAGAGAGTCCCTTTAGGTCCATCATCTTGTTTAATCATCTATTCTAATCATTTACCCCAACTATCATTTATTTCCTACAATGAACTCCATCATCCATTTTGAGGAAAATATTCAGTAGTAACTTATGTAACAATCTCCTCAAATATACATGTATGCTACCTTATATCATATTGATCTTTGAGGAGAATTGTCCTATGTTCCATAAGTACTTCAAACTTGAAGATAGTGATTCTAATAGCCCTCTTGAGGTATTTAGGATCTTCATCACCTCAAATTCCTGACTGGATCAACATTTCCCTAGGTGTTTTATCAATCATTCTCAAACCCTTTAGGTACATCTTGTACTTTTCTTCTTCTTCCCACCATTCTTTAGTATTTTTTTTATTTCATCAAGAAGGGTAAGAGCTTCATCATATTGTGTGTATCCTTCATCCAGAAGCTTCTCAATCTCCTTCTTGAAATCATCAAACCAAGTAGCCTTCCCTCTCATGGTACTCAAATCATCCACCTCCTTACAACTCAATAGCACAAGAACTTTAGTTGACGTTGGTTGTTCAATAGTAGAAGTGGAGATTTCTCTCAAAAACCTTTTCATCTATCCCACCTGAGCCTTAATCTCATCCTTAGCCTACATGTCTTTGATCATTCTTGACTTGCTAGTAGTGGCCACAATTTCAATGAGGTTCATTTGTTGATTCCTCATTTGCTTAACTAGATTAACAGTGCTTACTTGATAATCTGATGCTTGCAACTCCCTGTCATCCTTATTAGCGATTCGAGATGCAATTTCTACCACCAAGTCCCCATCATCAGTGAGCCTTGTGGAATGAATGGCTCGGGGCTTCTTCTCGGGCTTCACTTTTTCTAGCTCTTTTATTATATTATCCCTTGTCACTGGTTGGGCTTGAACTTCTTGTGTTTTCTCCATATTTAACTTAATCCATGTAGGGGCAGTTGTCTAAGGTGTTACCATTATTTTCTTAGAAGTCCTTTGTTGCTCTTCTTTTTATTTCAACACTCTCTCTTGCTCCACCTTCTCATCCTATGATTTTATTTCTTCTATATTCTTCATCTCCTCCTCTTTATGTACAACCTCTTCTTTATATTTTTGTCTTTTCTACTCCAACTCCATTGCATGAGCTTCCTCTTCAGTTGCCCTATCTTGTTCAAATTTCTCTTGTTGTTCAAGCTCTTCTGCATAGGCCTCTTCCTCGACTTTCTTTTGTGCTTCTACAATCTCCTTCTCCTGAGCTAGCTCTTCATCCTTCTTTCTTTGTTCTTCTTCTTCATTAGCCAAGTCTTCAACAACTTGTCTTTGAGAACTCTCTAATATTTCCTTTTTTTCTTCCTCCATTAACACATCCCTCATTTCAGCCTCATCGTAAAGGCTTCCTTCCTTGAACCTAGTGTCCTCTTCTCTTGCTTCTTCCCTCTCAATATATTATTCATATTCTGCTCTTTCTTCTTCATGAAGTGGAGTTTCCTCAGAGTTTGTAGGCATAGGTGATTCTATCACATCAATTATTGGGGGCCTTCCTTCTTGAACAACTTTTTTTTTGCATTGATGGTGGAGTGGGAGGGGTATCCTCAGTTTGCATACGAGAAAAAGAAGGACCTTCCTGGGAAATTTCATCTCTAGGGTACACTATAGCAAAAGGTTGAACACCAAGACTTGCAAAAACCCTTGCAACAACAACATAAGTGACCTTAGCCTTTGCTAAGGCTTCTATAACCTTCTTCACTGAAATTTCTTCTGTTGGGGATGGTTCTTCTATTTGTGTAGTATTTTTATTCAACCTCTTATACTCCCTTGTTTATATTGAAGAAGTAGGCTCACTACTGGAATCTTTCTTTCTTGAAGCCTTAACTCTCGACTATAATAGACAAAGGTTAAGCCATTTCAGACTTCTCTCAACAACTAAATACAAAATTTTATTTATATTGGTTTCCTCCTTCTCCATCTAGTTAATTAGATCTAAATCCTTTGTGGGTACTCAATCCATTTCATACTGAGGATCAAGAGTGATCCCATCATTTGAAGTGTCTTCTATTATATCTTCTTTAACCCAAAAGTCTTTCATTTGGGTGATGGTTAGTCTTTAATATCCTCTTCTTATCACTTCAAACAAATCTTGTAAATTTTTCCAAAAGTCTCTGAGAAGTGGTTGATGGAAGGGAAAGTATGAAGCATTTATACCATTCATCTTCCCCTTTGGATCATATTCCTTCCTGGATGTATGAAGCTTCAAATTCATAGACTGAAATTGTTTTGTTGCTAACTTGGATCATATAGAATAAGAATAAGAATAAAACCCAAATTTCATTGGGAATGAATGGCAGTCAGCCTTGTGCTCATCAAAAAACTTGGTATTCACCTCAACTGCTTGACAAGAAAAATCCATCAAGATCTGTGAGATGATTAATGAAAACATACAAAAATGCATCATTAAATATTTTTAAGTGTCTTTATGTTACCTTCAACTTCAGTTGATCATAGTGTTTTTAGACCTTCTTCTAATCTGGACCATCCTCCATAGATCCCATAGCAGTTAATCTTGAAAACCATCCCATTATTGCAACACAATAGATTACATATGAAGACACATAAAATGTCTTGGTTTCCCTTACTTTAATCATTTGATTATGGATGTTGTCTGAAATTATATGTCCCAATCCAAATTCTACTGTCCATCTACAACTAGTTTGATAAATGGGAACATCCAATTTTTAAAGCCATGTGAATCCTCCTTTCCAAATGCTCTAGCTAGCAATGTGATCATATCCCCAATATCTTCAGAGAAATCAAACCATTTGGGCTTAGGTGGTATCTTCTTTAGTGATTTATTTTTGTTTCAATCCACCTCTTGTTAATAATCCTTTTATTCCCTTCCTCATCCACTACCCACCGTTTTGAGTGCATCATCTTTGGACATAATTTTTGTATTGGGGTGAGGAGGAGGATCAAACACTAGTCTAATCATCCTTGGAGTTAAATCTATGATCTCATTTCCTTGTGAATCAATACACTTCCTCTAAGTTTGGTTGTAATCTTGTGCAATAGTTAGTATGAATTCTGGACATTGCACAACAACAAGGAATGTAGCCACATGTGCCAACCTGAAATTTGCAATCCTCTTGGCCCTTGGGGAAGCATTTTTTGAAAAAGTATCATCATAAAATTGCTTCAAATCAATGGGCCCACAAGTGTATTTGTAATCTTCATGACCTCAGAACTAAATTTAGATGGCACTGGATTCCCCTGGAACTTGTATTTCATAGTGATGGGAAGCTATTTTGGGTTTAACCTTTTAGCCCTTGTTCCCTTTGATGTTCCCCCAATAGCTACTTCTTCCTCCAAATCAAACATTTGTTAATACCTACAATAATGACCTTCATAAGACATAAAGAATAAATTTGAAGGGTGGGGGGGGGAATATTAGCATGAGCATTCATATAAAGTCCCATTAATTCAAGAAAAAATCCCATTTTACAAATTAATCTAGTGTTTTCGGGTTTCGGGTTCAGGATAGAACCAAGAACTTGATCATTTTAAGCTTAACAATTAACTATTTCAAAAGTCTGGATCAGGGAATACCTTGAACATGACCCCAATATAACACCCTTTCAATACTATTAGACATCAAAATTGGGCTTTAAACCAACACTTATACTTTGTAAAAGGCTATGTCAGAATGTGGGATCGGGTTAACATCTAGCTCAGATACTTCACAAAATGGAATTGGTTTAGGGTTCTCCTTGAGTTCTGATCTCAATGAGTTATTGAAAGTTGGAATTAGATTAAAATTCAAGACTGGACCTAAAGGGGGTGAACAATTTTCAATATCGTCTCGAGTTTTGATCCCGATAAGATATTGGAAGTGAAAATCAGAATGTTTTTTGAAATCAAACCTCTCGAATATGAGTGGGCATGGGCCAATCTCAATTTTTGATCCCAATGTTGTGTCAAAATTCAAAATCAGGTTAACACTTGGTACTAGAGCTTAATACTATATCAAGGTTTGGTGCCCTTCTGAAACCGAGTTAGTGCAGGATCATGGGGGTCCAAACTAGGCCCTTAAGTGGCAATCAAATTCAAAAAAATAGAGTTAGGCAACTTGACATGAAAATTTGAATAAGTTATTAACATAATTTGAAAATTATGTAAGAACAAAATTTGTAGAAAATTGAATGTAGTTTCTAAGATATTAGACCTTTTTTAGAATAAAGTAAATATATTTGGTGAAAATTTGAAATTTCAATGCAGAAGTACTAAATTTTCAGGAAAAAATAAAAATTAGGTGTATGTCTGACTAAGCTAAGTACAAGTAAAAAATAATATATTGTTTTGAAACTTTCAATATAAGTAAAGGACACATGCCCGGATGTGCCACATTTTTTTTGTAATTTTTTTGCAAGTAAATAATTAGTTATGAATTTCTTATTAAATTTTTTTTTAAATATTAAAACTTGTTTGTCTGACCACTATAAGTTGGTCAAAAATTAATGAATTTTTTATTTTTATTTTTTTTATCCTATAGTATGGGAAGCATAGAATGTGTTGCATCTTTTGGATTCAAAATTTTTTAAATCGTTTAAGAATTATAAATGTTTTTCAATCAGCCTATCAATCAGGCCTTGACTCAAAATGCATGTAGAAAATCAATAATAATTATCTATTTAATTCCAAATATGGAATATCTTATATTCACAGAAATATGACAATTTTCTCAATAAACCCTTTTCGTTTCATCAAATTTGGATTAAAAAAGTCATCAACAACTTTTTTGTCATATTGCCACTTTTTGGACCCCTTTAATCCTACACTCACCCAACCCATTCCCAACAATAATGCGGGGATTAGAATCAAGGCATGAGTTAATAATTTGACAAAAAACCTTTGAACATATTAAGGTCATGACCCAAGCTCTAATCCTGATATAAGGTCAAAAATCGAAATCAGGACATGAGTAATTCCTAGACCTATGTGGTAGTAATAGGCCAAAGGTTAGTTCTAAGACCTGATTCTGAAAGGAATGTGGGAATCAGGATCAGGATCAAGAGAGTTTCAAAACCCCAACATGGATTGACTCAAAAATTTAACCATATTTTTAACTCATTCGAGAATCGAACGTAGGAAACTAGAGTTTCGACTCACGCATTGCAATGGTCCAAATTTTAAATTTTATCAAATTTGAAATAGACTCAATCCAAGTAGTCCAGAAACCATAGGAAAACTAGGGCAGGATGGGAACAAGAAGCCCACACCAAAAAACATGAAATCAAACATGAGAAAAAAAAAATGAGGAAAACTCAAAATAAAAGAGAGGCAAATGAACTAGAGGGTTTGAGAAAGAATGGAAATGCACCAAAGGGTTCCAATAAAATGAAAAATAAACTAGAAAGAATGAGAAACGAGAAAACAAGAAACAAGAAATGAGAAACTTGAACCAACAAAAGAAACAAATGAGCAACATAAACACACACAAATGAAAAATGAAAGGAAAATGCACAAAAAAAAATGCCTACCTCACAAAATACGATAAGAAATCCAATAACATGGCAAGAAATCCACGCTCGACCTCAAACTCCAACCCTTCACTCTGCTTTGGTTTTCTTTGTCGAAGTGCACAAGAAAAAATGAGCGAAAACTAATGAGCGGTGGGAATAAAAACTCATTTCCATGTGTGAACATGTGTCCATTAATGTGGGGAAGTTCAGGCCATGGGATCAAGGTGGAGGTCATAAATGAGCCATCACGAGGACAAAATATAGGTGGGAGTCAAGATCGGGAAGGAACATGGCACCAAAAATTTCATCAAGTTTAAATTTCTGAAATCTAAACCTCGACAAACAAGGACATGCACATGAATTAGGATTGGGATGGAACACAAAATAAGAACTTGTAAAAGCTCTCAGTTCTAGTTCTAGTCTGACATCCAATTCTAAAACACACAAGGTAAAACAAAAGGGAGTCATAAATTGGGATCGAGATGGAGATAGGAACTTACACTTTTAAGGGTGCAAAGTTGAAATTTCGAACCAATACTTGAATCTGATAGAACAAAAAAATACAAGGAAAAATGAGAGGATCGAGATTGGGATGAAGACAGGAACTTGAACTTTTGAAAAGTATCATCTACTACTGATAGTCTGAAACTCGAACCTGAGAAGAAAAGGAAAAAAAAGACAGATAAATCCCAAAGTCGAAACAAGAACACCAAAGATAAAAAACAATAGAGGGGGGCCCATTTTAATCATAAAAAAAATTGGGTGGTTATTCAAGGCATAAAAATTGGTGACTTGAATGGGAAAATAGTTTACCCATTTTTAAGATATTGAAGGATTTAGTCACCTAGAACCTCTGGTTTATGAACATTTTAACTTGAGCATGATCAGTTATAGTAAACAAGGTTGAGTTGGAATCTCAAAATGTGAATCAAAAATAACAACTTTGAATTTGAGTGTGTGCATTCATGGTACATGCTTTTCCTTAAAAAATTTACCCATCCTTGAAACAACTGTATTGAGATTCAAGTTACATGAGGTGGTCACTTTAGTTGTCGTGCAATGATATCTTGGGTATTTCTCCACTACCAGTCAGGCATTTATAGCCCTGACGAAGATACCTCTAGTTCCCTCAAAGCATTGCTCTACTACTAGCCAAGTGTCTATATCCCCGATAGAGATACTTGAATCACCCATATAATATTGATTTTACCCTTGATTTTTTTCTTTTCTCTTCTTTTCTTTTTATATTTTTCTTGAAGCAGTTATTTTCTTATCCTTTTCCTCAATACTCAGACATAGTAATCTAAAAATTAGGTTGGGAACTACGGTGGACCTCATGATAGCATTGGGACTCAGATTTTTCACCAGAATCAAGAATACAATCATCCTAAGACAGCTAGGCCCTCAAGGAAATAAATGATTCTATCTAATACACGATAGATTCAACCGTGGTTTATAAGATCACATTAAAATATACTCATTTGTTCCTACCTTTCAAACTATCATTGACATGTACATAAAACATAAGTTTTGAAATGAAAAATATCGATAGGTATGTTGGCGTTTTTTATTGCAACCCAAACATATTTCCTGAAAGCTTCTATGAACTTGCCATATTCAATAATAAAAGTCTAGGAAACGTATGGCCAACTTGATGAGAAAACCGATAAGGCTAATTCTCCTACACTTCGGACTCTGTAAAATCCAAGAGGGTATTCCCTAAAATGTGCTCTTAACATAAAACTTTAAACAATTCATTTGCACATGGATAAGCAATAGATAGATTCCCCAATTATGCTAAAAGGATGAGATCCTTCAAGAAATTGGCTATTCCTTGAAAAGGATCGGGTCCAGTTAATAGAGAATCGCAAACAAAACTAAAGTAAATTGATAGGAAATGTTTGAATAAAATATCCTGAGGCCATAACACAAAACATGAGAGAATACAACATGATCATAATTCCAATGCCATATCCCAAAGCACAGAGTCAAAAGAGAGAACTAAACTATAGGGAAAATTTCATCTTAAGAATCTATGATCTATATGAATCGCATTACAATCCACATATCTATACCTGAATTTATTAATTCTTTATGAATCCTATTGTTAGCTTGCATGAACTTACTGATTAATTAAAGAATTTAACTGATCCTTTGAACCAGAGCTATCGTTAAACGTGATTCATAGTAAAGAACAAATGAAGATCAATGAAAATCATCTTGGATCAATATTTCATTAATAATCCATGCAAAGTATCACAATAGGAGAGACAACAAACTCAAAACATTTGCATGTTTAACACAAAAAATCTTAAGAACCCCATAATTGACCAAGTTCTCTTATCTAACTCAAAACCTTTTAAAACTTGGACTTACATTCATACTCTTTGTATCACTAGACTCCTACTTCTCATATCTCGGATATTTCAACAGACCTCTCTCACGGCCCAAAATTCCCTTTTATAAAACAAGGGAGCCAACAAGCCTTAGGCCGAAGAGTACACATGTCCATTTGTAACTGGACCGCTAATTCCTAATTCAGTTACAAATTCATTATGCGAGTGGAAAGCATAAGACAAGAATCATCATTAGTTTTTATGGAAGAAAAGAAACTGCCCTCCAAAGGGCAACTTGTTCACATCGTAGAAGGCATATTTAACCGTTGCAACACTTTACTCCACCCCAAAACCTTGTACTTGAATTTGAAAGGAGAATGCATATTTTCCAAATATAACCTCTGAGGTGAGACCTGTATTATACATGACCAAGTTACATTTCCCACACATAGTAATCATATTTCAAATTCATCTCCAATAGGCACTTGTCCCATGTTATATGGAACAATAGCTAAGGACTATCCTTGTGAAGAGGGTTGATATTGTTCAACAGGTGGGTCAGAGATAGTGTGGCTAGAACTAGCCTACCCTTGAGACCTCAATGTTTCCATTTGCTATTTTAACAAAGCCAGTTCAGTTTCTAGCTCTGCCACCTTTTGTTGACTCTTATTATATTCAATAATAAC
The DNA here is from genome assembly GCA_007115665.2 of Sequoiadendron giganteum. NCBI lineage: Eukaryota > Viridiplantae > Streptophyta > Pinopsida > Cupressales > Cupressaceae > Sequoiadendron > Sequoiadendron giganteum. The sequence continues at coordinate 542,706,249 of CM021108.1, forward strand.
GTCATTGTATAGGCCTCTAAGATTATCCCGATCCTTGGTCAGATCCTCAATAGTTGCCTTGGTGAATTTGGCAACATTTACAACCGTATTATCAGCCTCCAATGTTGGGGTATCAACAACCCTTCTTATAACTAAGTGACCACTGAAATCAGATGGTTCTGCAACAATTGGTTTCTTGGATCTAGTGGATAGAGACAAGATTACAAAAGCATCCCACTCTTCACTAAAAGTTGACCCCTTGAGTGCTAGCATAGCTTCTTCATCAGTTGCAACAAGGGGCCTATTGGCCCTTCTTATTGTATCGAACACCACAACATCAACAATATCCCATTTAGGGAGTAACAATACTCCACTCTTCTGTACTAATGCTCGGCCCTGCTCTGGTGTTATTTCTTTGAATTTTTCCTTCATCTATTCTCTGACCTTAGATTGAATTACCTTCTCTAGAAGCTCAGGGTACAAACTTCTTTCTTGTGCCACTTTCTCAACATATAATGAGACATGAGCTCTCCACACAAAATATTTAAAAGCACTGGTTTGAATAAAAGAGTCATCCATCATGAAATCTTTGCAGGCCTCCATTCTTAGATCATCATTATTTTTTATTCCCCTTATTTAATCTTTTCCCAACCTAAGAGAAACTGCCCCGTAACTTGATGGAGTATCCAGTGGGAAAGATGGAGTTCCTTGATGCATTTCATCAGGAGTAATAATGATCTCTTCATCCTCATCACCATCACAATCATCCAATTTTTTTTTTCAATTTTCTGTCTCTTTGGTGATGAAGGACATGTCTGGTCAACAATTCTAGGATGGGAATCTAGATGAACAATATTTGGTGTTGAATTCCCCGAAGAAGATGGTGTGACACTTTTAGCAACTTCACTTGCCTGGCTTCCCCTTTCCCTAGAGAAAACCTTTATCTTCTTTGGAGGATGATAAGTAGGCCTCTCCTCCAACCTTACTTCAGGGTACTCCTCAATATTTTCTGACTTTCCCCTCTCTTCCACAACACATTAATCTTTTAGAATTCCCACCAACTTCTCAAGATTGTCGATGGAATACATAGCCCTATTGTATTCACCATTAATACCGGGTATAGGATTGAAAGCCGATATATTTTCTTGCTTCCTCTTCACCATCTTGGTGAAGGCGAGGTATTTTTCCTTTTTCTCATCTTGTTTCTCTACATCAAAATATTTCTTGATAATATCTTGAAGAAAGTAGAAATTATGGAAAAAAGTTCCATTCCGATGCTTAGCCTTCATTTGAGAGATAAAACCCTCAGGATCATGATTCCTAGGGCGTACAGTCTTGAATCCATAAGGTCTAAGTAGTGTGTACAAATCATTCCATCCTCCCTTTGTGATAACAAAATCTGCAAAATATGTATACTTAGGGAAGAAAGACCCTTTCTTCTATTCTACTAGCAGATGTACTTCTTGAGCACACCCCAATTGTCTCATGATTTATAGAAAACCAATTCTAAGAGGCATGTCCCTCGACAAAACATAAGGGTTGACATTTGTGCCATACACTCTGAAAATTGTTATATTATGGTAAGGGATAATATCTCCCCAACTATGTGTCAATTTCAATTCAGGCCTTCTCTCCATTGGCCTCAAGAAATCATTAATTTCCTTAGGAATCCTGGGAGGATCAAGAACTAGAGTGTTCTTCAATTTGGATCCAAAGACATTTTGGAACGTTACATAATGAAACTTTTGATCATGCATATCAAGGATCCTAGTCCAATATTGGATAGGAATTTCAATACTACCCTCCTTTTTCTTCAATTCCATATCCTTTTCAAACACTACCTAGCCCCTATATAGAAACATGTGAATCAACAAGGAATACCATTTGAAACCAACCAACTTATTTCCTTCCTTTAAAGCCACTAGATACCAATGCATCTTCTCTGCCAAATAAGTGGAAAAATCATATACCACGTTAAAACCTAGATGTTGAATGTTTACAACCATGTACATGACATCGGTAGGCAGAGTATTCTTCAAACTGATTCCCAAAACCTGGCACAAGGAACAAAATGTCTTCTTGAAATAGCTAGAGAAATAGTTTATAGGAAAAGGCTCTGGCTCATTCTTGCCAATTACCACCTGCTTCTTACTCTTTCCTTTTCCTGAGGTTGCCAAATGAGGTACCAAAAGAGATGTTTTAAACAAACCCTTGGTGTTTCCGTATTCTTCTCTGAAGGCCTTGAGATTTATTGCAACCATATCCTGATTCCATTCATGTAGATCAAATATTTCTGCAATTTCATCCCTGGTTATCCTTACCATTTATATGCTAGAATGAGTTCTAACAACTCTGGTTATAGGGTCATACCTTGCAACAACATCCTTTAATAAATCTACATCCAAGTAGACATTAGGAACCACCAGCATGTGCAAATCCAACCTCCACGGGTTACATAAAGGAACACATAAATTTATATTCCCAAACTAGTTTGAGAGCAACTTCCATCTAGTATATGGTAATTCAACATCCTGAGCCACACATTGCTTGTCAATTAATCCTTCCATGAGCAATGACCCATAGAACAAAGATTTTCCCTTAGGCCTTTTTCTAGTAGAAGGCTTTAATAAATATATAATATCCTGGGAAAAGGGTCTGGTAGTGGCCTTAGAGCTAGAGCTTTGGGCCTCGGGCACAATTTATAAGAGATGGAATAACTCAAGCTAGGTTTTTTATATATATCTAATAGTTATAACTCACACCCTATAGCTTCTTCACAATTCTATAAACCTCAGCAATTATCAAGACAAGATTTAAGATACTTTAAAGCAAATCTACTCGAACAATCTTTCAGGAATGAAATAAGAAACAACTGATAATGGTTCTTCAAGAAACCATAAAACCTTTTGAAAACACAAGAAATGGTATACGTGTTACTTATAGTTTCACTTGTAGAAGGTTAATGACAGTGAGGCTGGAAAATCACAAAAATGGCTTGCTTCACTCAGCACAAGACAATTCTTCTTCAGCGTGGAAATATACATGACAATAGCAATTCGCTGATCTTTTAGCATTTAATTATGAGAGCAGAGTTGAACTCGACCATTACTATTCACTCGCGAGAGATAAAACGGCTATAGTAAGACACTAGCATATTTCAAATGTGAGCCGTTGATCAAAAATAATGTAGGCCAAGAGAACGGCTCAGATTAAGTCATAATAGTTTGAAAATGCCACATCCATTCACCGGTATTTAGGCGAATAGGAAATCACCTACTGGGCACCGAATCAGCATCAATGGGCCCCACCTTGGTTGTCCCTCATACAACATTGGTGTCCACACATCAATAATTCGCACACCTCACATCATTATTAAATTGAAGTTTTAATTATGTGAGGTCAACGAGGAACAACCACGATGTGTCAGTAAAGAAATAGCTTCAGCACCAGCATCCATCATCGGTCAGTGAGCAAAAACTCATCCCCACCATCAAATGCGATAGGTGGAAACATCTCGCATGCCTCACACCACTTTTATAACGTTAGCAGGAAACCTTGTGAGGTCTGCGAGGAATGGTCGAGATGAGGATCACTCCATCTGACAGCTATGCAATCTGCACATGTGAAAAAGTTATTTATAAAAAGGGGGACTGACTAGGTGGATGGGGAAATGACCCTCAAGGTCGAAGAGATTTTTTTAGAGGTTAATCTAAATCAAATTATCAACTCGACACTATGGAAAATACAATATAGTTAGGATGCAAAAGACCAAGAGGATAGGTAAAGAGGGGTCAGTAAAGTTACGACCAAAAAGGGACTAAGACCTCACTTAAATGACCGGCCACCATTAATAATAATTCAACATTTGAAAAGAACACCTATGACCCAAAGTCATTTGTAAAACCCAAAACCCAACCAATTAGAGCCGAGGATAAATAAACTCACAAGGGGAAGAATTTAAAAGCTCCACCAAGGTATACATGAAAATACCTAAATCAATTTCTCTATCATAGTACCCTTAGTATGCTTTGAATAACTACCTATAACTTCAAGATGATGAAATAGAAGTCCCTAGACAAGAAAAAAAGCAACGAAAGAGAACAAACAAACAAACAAAAAAATAGAAAACACACGAAAAAAACAAACAAACGAAAAAACAAAAAACAAATAAACTACATATATACAAATGATAGATGAGCAAGCCTTTATGGGCCAAAGTAAATGTTTGAGAAACTTTCCATTGACTAGCAATGGAATAGGTTCTCCTGTTAAGGTGCTAAGCCAAAAATAATTCTCACCAAGGATCTCAGTGATCTGGTATGCTCCCAACCAAAGTCTATCAAACTTTTTGTGATTGCCCTTCCTCTCTCTAGCCTTATCCCATAGCAACACAATGTCTAATATTCTAAAGGCCTTGATTTTGGCTCTCTTGTTAAACCAACATTTGACTACAACCTTATGCTTGGAAAGCTGTTGCAAGGTAGTATCCCTCTATTCTTCTAGATTGAGCAAACTAGTTAGTTTTACCTCTATCGTATCATCATTGGAATAGAACTCTTGCATAAAACACATAATGAGTATCTATAGATTGATAGGGAAGACTAGGTCTTGGCCATAAACTAACTTAAATGGTAAGTTTCCTAAGGTATCTTTGACTCTAGTCCTATCCGCCCATAAGGCCAAATTTAGTTGTGTGTGCCAGACCCTAGGATTACTTTCTAATTATTTTTTTATTACTTCCAACAAATTTTTATTGGTAGACTTAGCTACCCAATTTCCCTATGAATAATAGTTGGAAAAGTATTTCAAAACTATCTTATATTTAAATTCCCATTGAATGAACTATGCAAAAGAAAAGGTTGGGTTGTTATCACATACCAGAGAAAATGGTACCCCAAACTTGGTAATGATGTGTTCATTGAGGAATTTGATAACCACATCAATGGTGTAGTTCTTGTAAGGTTGAGCCTCACTCCACCACATACAATAATCAATTGCAGTCAAGATAAACCTCTGACCTATAGAAGAATTTGGATTAATTACCATGATAAAATCTAATGCCCATTGGGAAAATGGTCTCACCTCATATACGGGTTGTAGGGGCATCATTGGGTTATTCTCTTTAGATGCTAAAGTTTGAAATGTCCTAATGTGTTGATGAGCATCTCAGAGCATACGAGGTCATTAGTAGCCTAATCTCAAGATCTGATGTGCCATTGCATTAGCTGAATAATGTCAAGTACCATGTCTACCATGAAATGAAACAATGTCCTACTTTTCCTATTGTTGATCTAGACAATGCAAATAGACACCCTCAAAGCTCTTTCTGTATAAGGCTCCTCCTTTGATCATATAGTGAGCACTCTTGAATCTTAGTGCCCTTCTCTCTGTATTGTGTCCATCTTGTCAGGACACTTGTTTTTCAACATCAAGAAGATCATATTAGCATACCAAGGATCACCTACAAATGATTTTACCATGTACTACTGATAAGTGATTTTGGAGTTAATGCCCACCATCACTTTAGATAGGCCTTGTCCTCAGACCAACTTCATAGGGTGAATTTCTAGGTAAAACTCTTGTAGAATTTCCATTTATGTTCCCCTTCCCTCTCCTATCTCATTCTACATAAGAAGGGACTTCATGGTAGGGTCAAGAATGATAGAAGTGATCTGACTATGTAGGATGTAATGACAAAACTTATTAACAACCCTTACCAGTGTTTAGGCCCATTTCTCTATCTGATCTCAACATTTTTAAAGGGGGAGATCATAAAATCTATCAGTTGTTTATCCCCTTCACCTTTCTATTGTGTCAAAACAATAATGCATGAATGGTCAAATGCAAAAGAGTTAATATAGAAAGACATTAAATAATCAGAATTGGTTAAGACAAGAACCTTTGAGATAGACTATTTGATTTGTGAGAAGGAAGCCTTGGCCTCATTACTCCATTCAATATTCACATATTTCTTCATCATCTCATTGAGGGGTTTTACAATTTCTATGAACCCAGTTATGAACTTCCTTACAAAGTTTATCTTTTTGAAGAAAGATCTCATTTCTTTTCTATTGTGTAGCATAGTAAGTTTTAGGATGGATTCCACTCTGTCAAGGTCGATTGAATTCCCTCTTTTTGATATTATATGACCTGATATTTTTCCTTCTGATACTATGAACACATATTTCTTCAGGTTGAGGGAGACACCATAATTTATACATTTTTCAAGAACCTTTGACAAATCAGCAGTGTGGTCCTCCCCATTCTTGGAAAATACGTCCAAATCATCCATGTAAATGATAATAAATTTACCTAATACATCCTTAAATGCAACTCCCATCACACATTGAAAGGTGGCTCTAGCATTAATGAGGCCAAATGGCATTCTTCTGTAGAAAAATGTTCCTCACTTGGTAGTGAAAGTGGTCTTCATTCTGTCCTCATAATTAACCAATGAATAGCCATCCAAGAATGAAATCATTTATGAGTTGTTAACTATCTATATCACTTCATCAAGAGAAATAAGTGGGTATTTATCCTTCTCTGAAGCTTTGTTGAGGTTTCTAAAGTCGAAAAAGAGTATGATATCCTCATTATTTTTGTAGACAGGAACCAGATTTGCAACCTAAGTTGAATTCATTACAAGAAAAATAATTATGGTCAATAGTAATTTATGCACCTCTTTAAGGATGAGAGGTTCAATCAATGCATTAATTGGGAATTATTTCTAATGGAATTGATTCTCTTGAGGTTTTAGAGGAATGGTGTGAGTTATCACTAAAGTGTCGAAGGTTTACAGATCTTCATACCCTAAGCAATTAATGTGATGTCTTCTTTCAATACCCTCAAGATTTCATCTCAGATTTCGTTGGGACAAGTCTTCTTAATGAATTTATTGCTCTTTGGGCTTGAATCTGCCAAGTTGTATATTTCATACTTCCCTCCATTAGCATTCGTAGGCAGTTTCTCAGGGGCTTGAGGATCAAAATCAAAGATCCTCTCTAGTGCTACCATTCCCTTGGGAATGCTATTGGTTTTCAAATTAGTTATACCCTATGCATCACAATCCTTTGGATCCAAATCTCCCTAATCTTTGTCGAACTCATCAATTATTGGCGAGGATGTGTTGATCATCGTCAAAAACTTGGAAGTTCTAAACATTGTCAAGAATGGTTGGAACTGACACTAACTCTACAAAAAAGCTTTTCAGCTTGGAATCTTGCATAGGTTCCAAGGTACTAGTTGTTACAACTAGTGCATCTACAATCTAATTGTGTTCATTGGGAATCAGCCTAATGTCAAACAAATTAAAATATTCAATCAAATTCCATACCTTGTTTATGTTTGCAACCAACCTCTTGTTGTGGCATGTGTACTAGTTGCACACTTGCTTGACAATTACCTCAGAATCCACCATTAGTCTCAGAGTTTTAAGTTTCTTCTAATACACAAACATCAGTCCACTATCTAGTTCTTTATACTCTGTAACATTGTTAGTGCACTCGAGCTATAACTTGTAAGAAGCAAAGTAAGTTTTCCCTTTCAGGTTCGTTAGTTCGACTCCAACTCCACTCCCTTTTTTGGATTTAGAACTTTCAAATTTGAGGGTCCACATTTGATCTTGGTCTAGGGCTTCTTTCTTCAGGTCAGTCGTAGGTGATTGCTTAAGAGAATTAGGTGTTGGCTCTGACTGGTTTGGGATACTAAGGTCAAGGGATTGTTGTAATTAAGGACTGTTAGGTATTTCATTCAGATTGAACACATGTCTAGAAACTATTTCTTGCAGATCTTCATGATTATCAAATTTTCCATTCACCTTCCTTTTGAGTAATTCCTTGGGAATTGGAAGATTAGTAGGGGCAAGTGTATCTATCAATTTTTGGATTTCTCTAGTCTTAGTTTGGGAATCAAAAAATAGGGTCTAAGCTTGATCAATGATTAATGAGACCGCTTCTTTTGTGCTATTTTTTCTTGTCAAAAAAATCACTACATTGGATTTGAATGAAAATTGAATCGGGGGTGATATAATATTGGTATTGCAATTCTCTCCTAACTGAAAAACATGGTTAAGGATATTTAAGCAGGGCTAACATGCTAACTTAGAATTATTCTAATAGTGGACCCAACACCAATTCAGGAGTAACAAACTCCACATGTCTACCTCCTCTCCAAGGACCAACTTGTCCTGTTGCAATTTCTGAATTAACACTTGTCGGTTAATAGTAGTCATAGGTTCACCATATTCTAAAGGCTATGCACAATCTAGATTATGCATTGAAAAGGTCATAATTTCTTCTCTCCTATAAACACATATTTTGGTTTCAAAATAGGCTACTTCATTAGGATGGTCATATTCTATGATCATATGCTTCTAGCGAGGTTCACTTTCAGTCCTAATCTAAGTTGGTATACCCCTCCATGGTAGCCACAAGTGTGAGAAGTATAGTCATAGGTAACCTCCTATAGTCTTCACCAAATCCTCACTCAATAACATGCCATACATTTCATGTTTATCCGCAATCTAAATATCCATATAACTTTGAATCCAAGAATCTGATCCCACCTATATGTGCACATTTTTCAATTCTCCTACAACGTTCACTTCAGTTTTATCTAACCATATAACCTTTTTATGGGTTTGAACTAGGGTTAAGCCTAATTTATTGCAAATAGAAAATGACATAACATTACCTAAAGCTCTAGAATCCAACAAGAAGCTATGTAGGTTCTTCCCAAAGATCCTCAAACTCAACAAGAACAATGGTGTTCCTTCCTTTCCCCTATACAAGGTTGCATTTGCCTCAACAACTGGAGTCATTTTTAATTTTCCCTTTGACTAATATGTGTCAGCCAAAGCCTTCAACACGAGTTTGTGTTGTACAAAAAATTACTTTATCAACCTTTAACTTCAAAGCATTAACAACATTCAGTCATAATGCATTAACAAGAAAATAAACACTACACCATAATACCAAGATTTTTATGTGGAAACCATGTTAGGGAAAAACCACATTGGATGGCCAATCCACAATTATGATTTTGAGTATACTCAAAAGTGAATATTACAAGAGGGTAATGCACATGCATTCAAGCCCACTGCCTAGAGCTCATTGCTCAAAAGAAAGAGGGCTTACTGCCCAAGAGTTAAGATTAAAACCATTTGAGAGTTTGAACTAAGATGATTAGCATCTATAAATTCTTGATTACAGTTCCAATTAAGTTGAATAATAGATATGCTAGCTTATAGACTAATTCTATACTTCTGCTCTGTTATGCTCATACACACAACATAGATCTTCTATGTGCAAGTGAAACTGTGCTTTATCGCTACTCTTCATTGCTCTAACTCACATTTCACACATCAACACACATCATGCATCATACAAAATGACATGGATGAACTTATATATATCCACAATCATAGAATTCATTTACACTTTATCAGCTCCACTAAAACACAAAAATAATTGCAACCATCGACTAGATCCATAATGAAATCCTTATGCACATCCTCCAAAGTTGGTTAAGACGTAGAGGGGACTTAAACAAAAAAAATGAGCATGAACAAATTTAATTAATTTCTCCTTATACATCCACTACATAATGCATTTCATGAAGTCAGCTACAGTATAAGAAAAAATGAGAATATGCCAACCAGATCTTCTAATTCCCACACGAATTGATACAAGCCACTGCGCTTCAATCTCAACAAAGATAATACACCAATAATCATTTCTTGAGATGTGCAACAGAAAATGATAACCTTAAATCTTTACACAGATCAATGAGTACTGAGTTATCAGATACTTTTTTTTCCTTGTTGATCTTCAATCTATCTTTTGGTATGCTTGAATGAGGATATGTGTACCTGATCAACGTATAGGGTTTCCATCAATGACAACACTAGATGAAATTTGCAGTGTCTCTTGGCAACAACCCTTTGGGTGGAGGTAGATTGTTATTTGCTTTCTCATTAGCGGGGACCATGTTGTTAGCAGGTGAAGATGTTGTGAATGGCCCCTTATTCTAATTACTTAGAAAATGGCCTCCCTTGACTTGAAAATACTGAGTGTAATATGTATATGCCTCTAGTTCATTTTTTCCTTGCATGGGAAACTAATATTACTTATCATACATTTTGAAGACCATAGCAGTATCCACCGATCTACCACCTTTGTTAGGATTACCCTGTGGTGATTGAGAATCATCTTGAGGCATCTTAACCGTTTTTTCTACCTATGGGTAGTTAACTTCAGAATGTGTGGTGGTATCATGCAATATGCACTAGTTAGTCATGAATTTTAAATCTACAACAGTTGTAGTATGTGTTTTCTCATCATTGGCTTGATAGTTATGAGGAACTCCTCTATTTTTTGGTCTTGTGTCCCACTATCTATTGTTGGGTCTCTGGTTGTATCCCTTATTCTGATTCTGATAGCTCTGGTTCTAGAAGTTTTGATTCTGGAAATTTCTTTGATTATGGTTAGTGTTCTAGTTGCAGTAGTTTTTTTTATTGGAATACCGTCCCTAATTGTAATACTGGTACTAGTTTTGGTTTTGTTTTTGAGGGGGGTTCATCTTTAACTAGGCCATCTCATTAGTCACTTGAGATAAAGTTTTCTTTAGAGTTTCCAATTTTGTTGTCAAATGAGTAGTACACTCATTCTCTATGGTTGTTGCAATCGATGGTTTGGTTGTGGTTTTAGATCCTCCAACATTATTGTGAGAACTTTTATGTTTTTGGGTGGAATATAAAGTTCCACCGTTGACCCATGGTAACGCAGGTGGAGGGTGTAATTCATCCAAAGGTCCATAGGTAGAATGGGACATTCTTGGGACTATATTGAATAGAGGGGTTCCATTGGGAATTTTGGGATATCCTAGGGGAAAAAGAGCCCCTCCCATACCACCTAATTGGGAACTTGTCTATTATTACAGCTTGATGGCTAGGTGGTATACTTTGGACTGTGAATTTGTGTCCATGAGGCGGTAAGTTCTTTGTAGAAATAAACCAATCAATGGATCTTTGGCCTGAGCATATTCTTGAATGGAGATATTCTTATCCAACATATATGGCTCTTGTATTCCCCTATACATCCTATGGAATTTGTGTTGAATAAAGGAAAGAGTTTGTGTGGTTCCTTCTTAATCATGGAAAATTGGTGATATAGGATAGTTGGGTCTACGTAGACCCAAAATTAATTAATGAAAGTATCCTCCAAATTATTCCAACTAAGAATTGATTTGGTAGGTAGGTTTAGGTACCAATTGTAGGCCATACCTCCTAGTGAGTAGGGAAATAATCTACAAGCAACTTCATGATGTGCCATTTGGTCTCGAGTTTAAGAATCCTTAAATGCTTGAATCTACTCTTCGGCAGTTTGAGATTCTCCATGGGCATACCTAGGGTGAAACTTCTCTAGATTTTTAGGCATCTCATGTATGCCACCTTGAATGGTTCCCAGTGGTGAAGGACTATTCACAAAGAATTCCGTTGGTGGCAGTGGGTTAGGCTATGCTAGCTATGGTATTAATGGAAATCCAGGTGGAGTGGATGGTGGTGGGATTGGAGTCCTATGTGTTCAAGGTCTAGTAGGAGATGAGAGTTCAACTAATAGTTTTTTATTGGTAGTAGATCTCATAACTCTTTCAAACCTGTTTGGTGAAAATGACCCAATTCGCTCTAGTGTGTTCCTCTAGGCCCTCCTTCTAGCACCATTTTTATTGATGGTCAAAATAACACAACATTTAAAAAAAAATTCTACTCTATTTATATTGAAAAAGATAGCTAATATTAAACCACCTATTTTCCAAGGTCTCAATAGTTGGTTCTCAATTGTGCTCTCATCATTCAATAGTTCATGCAACTATAGTATTCAAGGGGCCTTTGGTGGTAAAAATGGTACAAATTGGGTAATAAAAAGTAATCTAACATGGGGGTTTTAAATAAATAGAAAAAGATAGATCATGGACTTAGAACAACAATATGTGAACACATATTTCTTCAAATTTAGACATGAAATTTATGTAATGAGCATTTCCTAATTAGCCAAAAACTATAAAATGAAGTAATTCATGAAATTTCATGCAATCACATTCATTCATAGTGAAAATTTAATATTCCTAACACCATTCATCATCACTTTTTTTAATTAGTTTTTTTTCAATAATAAACACCACAAGCTCATCACCAAAATTCATAGATCAATAAACAACAAGAAAAATCACCCACAGATGATACAATAGATAGTTTTGAATTCGACCTCTTATTAATTTTCACCGATTCTAAGAAACATTTATGCACAATAATATTCATTGGCATACATAAAACCATAGCCAATTGTCATCATCACTAAACTAACAAACTTCTAGAAATTAACTATTTGTAGTAAAACTTTATAAATGTTCAACTGTTACACAAAAACTATAAAAACAAAAGTATCTAATCTTAGGCAACAAATTTGATCTCAATTTTTTGATGTTTAGAATGAGGATAATTTTTTATCTTATAGATAGATTTAACACTAATTTATCCTTTGAAAAATCATGATCCATCAATTCAGGGCCCAAATCCATAATTATAGGGAGTTTCTTCTAGTTGACTATGTCTTCCTTTCTTTAAAATTACTGAAATTGAAGAAACACACCTCATTTGAGCTTCAACAAAATTTATCTAGAGTTTATTGTTATCCATACTAAATAAATGTGTCCTCCCTTGCATGTCAAAAATAACTTGGAGTTGCCTGGTTGTCAAAAACATGCCTCAAGTTGCTACTATCCATAGGGTGTTGGGAACTGGATGACATTATTTGACTTTATCCTTTTTCAAAAGGACAAAATATTATCCTTTCATTTTTTACTAGTTTCTTTCATAAATCCATGTAATTCATTGTAATTGTTGAAAAAAACCTTTATAACCTCTTCATCAGGCCTTTCAATCCATCCCACCTTGAACTTTTCTTCCTCGAACTCTCCAGCACCCACAACAATTGTTTCTCGTAACTGACTGATATCTTTTGCAGCACATCGAGTATCAAACTTTATATTCATTAGTTTGTCCAAGAGAGTCCCTTTAGGTCCATCATCCTCTTTAATTAGTTGTTCTAACCATTTACCCCAACTATCATTTATTTCCTATAATGAACTCCATCGTCCATTTTGAAGAAAATATTTAGTAGTAACTTATGTAACAATCTCCTCAAATATACCTATATGGTGCAGTATATTATATTGAGCTTTGAGGAGAATTGTGCTATGTTCAATAAGTACCTCAAACTTGAAGATAGTGATTCTAACAACCCTCTTGAGGTATGAAAGATCTTCATTGCCTAGAATTCTATTCTGGATCAAAATTTCCTTGGGTGTTTTATCAATCATTCTTAAATCCTTCAAGTACTTGATGTACTTTTCTTCTTCCCACCATTCTTTAGTCTTTTTCTTCAATTAGGTTGAGAAAGGTAAGAGATTCATCATATTGTTTGTATCCTTCCTCCAGAAGCTTCTCAATCTCCTTGTTGAAATCATCAAACCAACTGTCAAACTAGGTAGTCTTCCTTTTCATGGTACTCAACTCAACCACCTCTTTATGACTCAATAGCATAGGAACTTTAGTTGACATTGGTTGTTCAGTAGTAGAAGTGAAGAGTTATCTCAAAAACCTTTTCATTTGTCCCACCTGAGCCTTATGGTCATCCTTAGCTTGCTTGTCTTTGATCATTCTTCACTTGGTAGTAGTGGCCACAATGTCAATTATTCCTAGTCCGCTTGCCCAAATTAATAGTGCTTACTTGATAATCTGACGCTTGTAATTCCCTATCATCCTTATCAACTACTAGAGTTGCAATGTCTACAACCAAGTCCCCATCATTAGTGAGCCTCATGGAATGAATGGCTCAAGGATTCTTCTTGGGATTCACTTTGTCTACCTCTTTTATCATATCATCCCATGTCAATGACTGGGTGTGAACTTCTTGTCTTTTCTCCAGATTTAACTTAAGCCATGTAGGGCAGTTGGTTGAGGTGTTACCGTTTGAGTGCTAAGAGGTGTTGATGGAGGTGTAGAAGATATTGTTACCACTATTTTCTCATAATAAGTTGATGAGAAAGGCTATTGGTGTCACTACTTCCATCATTTAATTTCTCATTTATCAAACTGGGTTTGTCTTAGAGCTATATGCGATAAGGATGACTCCAAAACTTGGGGGGGTTTGCACTATAAATAGTGACTTTGATTTTGCTCAATCTCCTTCAGGAGCTCTTAGGAGTGGAACAAAGAAACTAATTTCTAAAAGGCTAATTCTATCTTGTTGAATAACTAATGCTTATTTAGACCTATTTTGATCCTAATGACTTAGCTCAAAATTTACCTCACTTAACTGTAATTGGTTAATGGGAAGATCTATGAAATAAATCAAATTAACTTTAAGTCTAAAATGTAGAATTGAAATTGCTTGAACAGGGAATTCTATTTACATTTGTAGATAATCAACGTTAATCTAGAAAATAGTGAATCTATTTACGTTGACAAGAAATTAAATATTTTAATCTAGAAAGGAGTAATACTAATTCCCATGAACAAATTCCAATTAAGCCTCGGTTTGATCCTCACATCAGTCATTACTATCAATCTCATTACGAATACATGCATTTGAAGAAAAGTACTTAATCTAATTTATACTAATAGTAATTAAATCTACAATAAGTGAATGAATTTTAATCTACAGAAAAATTTCTTAACTAATTTGTATTGTAGTAAACTAATCCTAGTGAACACAGTTACTAAATATTGATCAACATAATAAAAAATGCTTAAATTTAAACCAATATAAACTAAACATAATTTAACTGAATCAAATAAAATGAAACAGGGTCACCTCCATTGGTTGAGTGGGGCTTGCTATTCTTCCAGTGGGACCTCTAACACAAAAATTCAGATGAACTTCTTGTTTGCATTCTAATTTGCCAAAATAAGCGAGTAGAACAAAAGTACGTGGTACCAAAAATTACAATATTCAACAAAAGATTGACTAACTCAAACTAAACCTAAGGACACACATTTATAAGAATATCTCTTCTTTTGAATTCAAAAACATGGAACTAATCACCAAGATACAAAGCGCTAACTAATAGACTAAAACATAACTAAAAAATATACAAAGGGAATTCGCCAGGTCAATTCTGGAATAAGGATTTCCCAAACCGACTAGAAGGAGCTGATTTGAAACTTCAATGATTCACCATCTGGCTAGAGCATGATTGAATTCATGCAGTTAAATAGAGAATTTAACTTTTATCTTTGAAATAAGTCATTAATCACCAGTCTTTAATTACCTAAACAAGATCCTCAGAAATAGGATGCTAATCATGACATCAAAAGATTCAAACTGCATAATTATCTCATCATTAACACCACTAAAGAAGCACATTCAATGCAAAGTATTAATTCTAATGTATTCACTAATTTAGCTAAACATAAGGAAAAATAAGAAAATATATGAGCATATAATCTAAAACCACTAATGTTAATTAATAGGAACAAAGTCTTTTTAATCACAAAATATCTATTTTAAATGTATCACTAAGGTCTCTCATCATTCTTCCCCTCTTGTTATCAATCATGGCCTCATGTTTATTTATCATTTATGATAGTGTTTTCTTTGTTCAACGCTTCCATCCATAGATCATAGTCAAAAATTGCTTCCTTGTATTGTTCTGTAATTTTGGTTTTGAGGGCAAATCCATTTTTCTTTTTCAATTTCTCAAACCAAGACCTAAAGACTTCTATTGGAATTTTTTCAGATGCATTAAGCTTTGGCATAGACATTATGATGACTGGCATCTTGAACAACATACCAATCCAAAATTCTTGTTGCTGCTCAATTAATATGATCACATGCCTTACCCTAGTTAAGCTCTATGTAATATTATTCAAACTTATTGGTTTCCTCCTCCTTAATACTTCTGGAATGGAATCATATCTTTCCTTACATTCCTTTAGTGCTAATGGAGGAAGTGTTCCTTCACTATCCTAAAAATTTTAAATACTTTGCAACAAATTGGAAACATAGATAGGATTGATATGATTATGTCTAACTATGGATCTGAACTTTTTAATATACTACATTGCAATAGGCTTTGTTGGGTCTCAAAAAAGCAGGTTTGAACCATGAGAGGTTGCAAAGCTCTCACAACCTTTTTGGCCAACGTACAAGGCCAATTGATGTAATTGAACCTTCTTCTCTTTAGGTTCTGCTAGACCAAGGTAGGTGTACCTAATGAATGATGCAGATTTTGAAATGTATTTCCTGATTGAGCAATATATCCACAATGGCAATTGGAAGTGGTCAGATGGAAACACTAAAACTACACCTACACCTACTCTTACTACACAAAAGAAAGTATTTTGAATAAGTTGTTTGTTTATGAATTTTATCTCTTGGTTGAGGTAGATCAATGCCTTCTATCCACATGGGCAATGGAGTCAAAAATTAAGAATTATGTGTGTTTCCTTCTCTAGTTTAATTCTAGTTGTTAGGAACTTTGAAAATGATATTCCAATTACTGACATACAACTTCATTTATTTATGTCTTACATAAATAGTGCTAGAATGTTTCTTAGCATGGGTCTTCTTTAACTACCCAAAAGAAATCCTAAAATTTTAGTGACTTACTTTGAAGGGATTTAATTCTGACTTATAGGCACCAACAAATAAAAATCACACAAAATGGGAATACATTCTGATAAATCAAAGATTATACTTGATATGCTGATTTAAAAAATTAAAGGATCTCAAGTTGGAGAGAACCAGATAAAGAATGTAAATTATTGCAACACAACAACTAAAATAGGAAGGTTTTCACTAGTTAAAAACATTAATCTCCATTGCTCTGTTTCAAGAAAGATCTGTACATTTTTACATTCCCAGTCAGAAAAGTTTAATTCCTACTCTCTACTAACTCTATCTTGCAACTGATTTTTCAAATATTTATACAATGAAATCCCAAGGGTCACGACCCTTCACCTTTTTGTTAAAACCATTTACATTTTATGACAGAGATAAAAATATTTAATTAAGTTGCCTTTCGGCAAATTAAATATTTTTATATAGTTCTGCATTTGATTTTGCCTTATATTTTACCGGCCTATATTTTTCATTAGACTTTACCCGCGGCTTAATACTTCACTCTCCTATGTCTTTATTATATCTCTTTACATTCTATGAGCTTTCCTTTATATTTACTGCTATACCATGGTCAACCATTTGACTAGTCGCGGTATCGTGGTGCTTGTCATTCACTATTACCGCGTTACCGCAGTCTGCTTGTTGCCTCCTCATGGTACCACAATGTCTTCTCTTAACTGCCAACTCACCGTTTCCTCACTGTCCATCTCCTTACCACTCAATCACCAACTATATTTTATCTCTCTATAGTATCGCACTAAAACATTATCGGTTACCTCTAGCCATCTACTACACTACCGCAGTTATCATTTCTTCCTCCCATGGTTCAACAATGACCAACATTTATTGTGATGCTAACTATCTACCGCGTCATCGTGGTCACTGAATTGACTGCCAATGGTAACGTGGTGACCCCTCTATTGGTTGCTTCGCCTACCAACCTCTGACCACCATGCCACCACGGTCTCTGTTAGAACTGTGTGCGGTACCATGGTGAACCCTCTGACTGCTTCCTCATTGCTGCTATGCCAATTGCCTCACCGCTCACCGTGATGTCGCAGTCTAATTTTTGACCATGTGCGGTGTGGCAGTGACTATTCTCTAACCGCCAGGCTCATCCTCCACTACACAACCATGAGATGATTGATAACTATTTGCGGTAAAGCGGTATGAAGTGAAAAGATAGGGATTTCAAAAATATTAATGTAGCGATATGAAATATAAGGTGTTTTAGGATTTTGGTAGGCAATGAAATGAATTGTTTATGAAAGGGATAGGAAAATAATGAGTTAAAATGGGTAAATACTTAAGATTTTAGTGGAGAACTGTAGGAAAACCTTAGGGTTTTGAATTAAAAATTTGGGTTCTAACAGTGGCTCCTGTTGGGGATGAGTGGTTTTGCAAATCACTGCATGAATCTAGAATATCTCTTGGGAGAGCAGACCGAGCCAAGGATGGAAAAATGAAGACAATAAAAGATGAAGAGATGAATGAGATGGAAAATGGAATATGACCCTACACTATTGTATGTGGAAAGAAAATATTTTTTTCAATAAGGGCACTTCTGAGATTGTCCATGTACTGGCAAGTGCTAGACCCAATAGAATTCCTAAAATTACTATGCATGGAAAAAAATAAAATTAAAGAGGTTTTGCTAAGAATTGTCCATGCACTGGCAATCCTTAATCCTCTGTGTCTACCATGGTTCAAAAATAAAACCATAAAGGATGGCCCAAGGCCACCTAAGAAGAAAAACCTGCACTTTCCTCTGTCATAGACCTTATTCTATTTAGAGCTCATCAGGTTTCTTTTGAAGCTATCCATTCCATCTGCCCTATTACATGCATTGTCATTGAAAACCTTCAGAAATTCATTATATTCAACCTTACACACACCACTATGCAATTCATCATTCTTATTATCATATGAAAAATCTTTTTCATCCTCATAATACAAACTGTATCCACATTCAACAAAACATTCATAGGCATGCTCACTATCATATGTTGCTGAATGATCAAGCAGTTGTAATGGGACCTAAAAATCTGAATGCTTCACATGGGAATCTACAAATTCTATCTCATCAACATCTTCTAAAATAATCAAATAAAAATTACTTTCCATTTATTTTCTATCATTAGTTGGCATTGAAAGAGACCTCTGATCCATACACCCATCCTCACACATACTTGAAAATGTTGAACACTCATCATCATGCAAACCAACATCTTTCTCATGCAGGCAAAAATAATTTAAATCACATACCTCCTCTTGGACACAAATAGATTCATGATCAGCTTCAAAGAACTCCTCATCATTGTGAGAGATGCACATGGGGTTATGTGAATTGTTACACATAGTATCTTCACTATCAAAGAAAATATAGGTTGGGGCCAAAACTCTGGAATCATCTTTATGTGCATACTTTTGGTATTCAAGATTTAACACATCTGAAACTTTCTCACTGCTGAGTGAACAGGTCTCTGCTTCCATATCTTCTACCATGTCTCCAACCTCTTCTTGATCTTCATAATAATTGCAACAATCATCCTGTTGAAGATCAACATCCACTATTTCATCTTCATAATTTGAATCACAATCTGTTATGCAGGAGAAATTCTCCATATCTTCATTGTTGGATGGCATGGTACCTTCTTCAGTTGTAGCTTCTGAAACATTGTTGATGTACTCTCTAGATGGTGTGTCCCTATCATCTTCCAAATCTGAAAAATAGTCATTAGAAATCCTAGTAGCACATGCTTCCTTTGTTTGTTGCATTGTTTGAGCATCCGTGATATCACTACTAGATTTATTATTGACAATATCCATGTACCTTGTCCCAAGCATGGAATCAATAAATTTATTTACTACATCAAAGACTTGTTGTTTTAATGACTCTGACCAATAAATTGATTCAGGCTCTGATGCTCTCAGAATTTGTGCAACAAATGTGGGTCTTGTAGGCCTATAATAGGGAGGTAATTGCATATAGATATCTACCATCCTATTGTACAAAGAACTTACAGATTCTCCCTTATATTTCCTTATGTCAAAAAAGGAATCCACAAGACATGTACCTCTATATTGAACTTGAATATACTCATCAAAATATTTTTGATGTGAATAGAGTACATCACCTTTATTACCAAAGTTCTCAGTTGCATCATGTGGTATTTGTGGTGTCCAAGATCTTCTGGCATTTGTGTCTTCATTCTCACTACATGATGACCCATTCGGTGATGTATCTGGAACACTTTTAGCTCCCAATTGCAGCAATTATTGGTTCATTTGTAGCATATGTTGGTCCAATTGTAGCCTTTTTTGTCTCAATTCCTTCAACTCTCTTATTGATTGTTGTCCTCTTTCTGCTTCTGCCATCTTGACAAAATATTACTATTCCAAAATATCCATGCATTATTTATCAAATCTGAAACATAGTCGCCACCTACTTTTCCCAAAAGTAGGAAAATGAAAAATATTATGATATTGTTTCGGTTTTCCCCCAACAAAATATCCAAAAAAATAAAAACTTTGTTGACTCTATAAATGGATTTTCCTGAATATAGTTCCCCAGTAGAGTTGCCAAACTATTGAGTCTCAAAAATGCAGGTTTGAACCATGAGAGGTTGTCAAGCTCTCACAATGCTTTTCTCCAACACACAAGGCCAATTGATGCAATTGAACCTTATTCTCTTTAGGTTTTGCTAGACCAAGGTGGGTATACCTAATGAATGATGCAGATTTTGAAATGTATTTCCTAATTGAGCAATCTATCCACAATGGCAATTGGAAGTGGACAGATAGAAACACTACAACTACACCTACTCCTATTGCACAAAAGAAATGATTTTGAATAAGTTGTTTGTTTATGAATTTTATCTCTGGGTTGAGGCAAATTAGTGCCTTCTATCCACATGGGCAATGGAGTCAAAAATTAAGAATTATGTGTGTTTCCTTCTTTGGTTTAATTCTAGTTGTTAGGCACTTTGAAAATGAAATTCCAATTATTGACATACAACTTCATTTATTTATGTCTTACATAAATAGTGCTGGAATGTTTCTTAACCTGGTTCTTCTTTAACTACCCAAAAGAAATCCTAAAATTGAAGTGACTTACTTTGAAGGGATTTAATTTTGACTTACAAACACCAACAAATAAAAATCACACAAAATGGGAATACATTATGATAAATCAGAGATTATACTTGATATGCTAATTTAAAAAATTAAAGGATCTCAAGTTGGAGAGAACCAGATAAAGAATGTAAGTTATTGCAACAAAAAAACTAAAATAGGAAGGTGTTCACTAGTTAAAAACATTAATCGCCATTGCTCTATTTCAAGAAAGATCTGTAGACACGTAAAATATACATGCACCTAATTTTGATCCTACTAACATCGTTTCATCTTGAATCATACTCTTAGCTTATCAACACCTTTCATCCCTTAATTAAATAAATCATTATTTATTTAATTAAGTCTTCCTCCTCTAGTGATTAAATTAATTAATCATCTTTCTCTATTCATTTAAATAATTCATTTTATTTAAATTAAATCTCTAAAGTCCTCTTATTAAATTGAATAAATTAAAACATTATTTAATTTAATCTAACATATTCCTCCTTAGTTAAATAAATCAAAGTCATTTATTTAATTAATCATTTCCTCTTAATTTTATTTAAATCAATTCATAAATTTAAGTCTAAATTGTCACATCTCCTAATTCCTCATTAAATTAAATAAATCTTGATTAATTTAATCTCAGTCACTAAAATCCTCTAGAGAATGCAACTTGCACAATAAATCAATTACTTTGATTTATTTAATTCTCTATTTTCCCTCACAAAACATCAAAAGGGAATATTCCCTCATTTGAATTCAAAAAGGCCAAGTGGACTTGGTCCTTCCAACAAGGCATTCAATGCCTTTTACATATCCTTGTGCATTGAGCCAAGTGACATTAACTCCATCTCTCTTTCCCTCTCACATGTCACATTCAAAATTCAAATTTGAATCCAATGGAATTTGTCATGCACATTGACCAAAATGTGCTCATTCCTCCTCCAATCACATGTGGACAAGTGGCCTCTTCTCATTGGTTGGTCTTTTATCCCACATTCATCCAAATCCCTCATTCTTCCAATTTGGGAATCTATAAATGTGAGACTCTTCCTCTCATTCAAACATCCACAATTTGAGTAAACTTACTATACTCAAATCCATCATCATCTACAATCATATGTAAAGTTACTCTCTTCACATTGAGAACTAATTTTGCTCATTTCATCCAATAACTCATCTCATTTTCACATTTGCACCAAGGTTATGCCCAAATCTCTTTGGAGATTTGACCATTGTTCAATCAACCCACATTGCAACTTAGGAATTGGGAAAGGGCCAATTACAACACTTCATTGGCACCAATTCCCCCATGGGATCATCATTCTATTAGCTTGATTAGGATTTAATTTCATTTCTTGTATTGTGTTCTTCATCTTTGTTCCTAATTTTAGTTTAAATAGGTGGATTTCATGGGGAATCTCTCATGCTTGTGTACATGCATTTGCTCTAACATTTAACCATGTTTGTTGCTCTTGTGCATTTGTAGGTTTAGGGGTTCACAAGATCTATAAATTTTTACATTCCTAGTTAGAAAAGTCTAATTCCTACTCTCTACTAACTCTATCTTGCAACTAATTTTTCAAATATTTATACAATGAAATCCCAAGGGTCACGACCCTTCACCTTTCTGGTAAAACCATTTACATTTAATGACAGAGATAAAAATATTTAATTAATTTTCCTTTCGAAAAATTAAATAATTTTATATAGTTTTGCATTTGATTTTTCCTTATATTTTACTGGCCTGTATTTTTCATTAGACTTTACCTGCGACTTAATAATTCACACTCTCGTGTCTTTATTGTTTCTTTTTACATGCTGCGAGATTTCCTTTATATTTACCACTATAACATGGTCAACCGTTTTACCGGTCGCAGTATCGCGGTGACTGGGCTTCACTATCATCATTCATTGTTACCGGATTGCTGCAGTCTACTTGTTACCTCCTCATGGTACCATGGTGCATTCTCTTAACTTCTACCTCACCATCTCCTTACCTCTCAACCGTCAGCTATATTTTGTCTCTCTATGGTATCACGCTAAGACATTTTCTGTTACCTCTAGCCGTCTACCACGCTACTACAGTTATCATTTCTTACTCCCATGGTTCAGTGGTGACCAACATTTACTGTCATGCTAACTGTCTACTACATCACCGTGGTCACTGACTTGACTGCTAGTAGTAACACGGTGACCCCTCTGTTGGTCACTTTGCCTAGCAACCTCTGACCACCATGCCACCGCAGTTTCTGTTAGAACTGTGTGCAGTACTGCGGTGAACCCTCTGACCTCGTCCTTGCTGTTGCTATGCCAATTGCCTCACCGCCCACCGTGATGCCGCGGTCTAAGTTTTGACCGCGCGCGGTGTGGCGATGGCTATTCTCTAACCATTAGGCTCATCCTCCACTGCACAACCATGAGCTAATTGATAATTGTCCACGGTAAAGTAGTATGAAGTGAAAAGATAGGGATTTCAAAAAGATTAAGGCAGCGCTATGAAATATAAGGTGTTCTATCATTTATGAAGGCAATGAAACAAATTGTTTATGAAAGGGATAGGAAAATAATGAGTTCAAATGGGTAAAGACATAGGATTTTAATGGAGAACTATGGGAAAACCTTAGGGTTTTGAATGAAAATTTTGGGTTCTAATAGGCTTCTCACCTCTTCTAGGTAGACCATATCTTTTTTGTGCTTCTTTCTATTCCTCCATTCTTTTTGCCCATTCAACTTGAGTTTTCTTTAAAGAGACAAATGATCTTATTTGCAATTCTCCAACATAAATATTCAACAAGGAATCATTAATATCTCCCATGAGGAATCCATGCTGGAAGAATTCACACATTAAATTTTGAACATCAAGATGACTATTGAAAAATCCCTTCAGAAACTCCTTGTCTCCATTATAATCAAATTTTCTTTTCAACATCATTTGATTCATTTTCCATTGCAAAAATTTATCTCTTGAAAATAGTGCATGTATTCCTAATGGCTTCCTCATTGCTAACATTGCTAAAGATATTTCCACAACCTATTCAAATCTTCCTTCTTCCGCATTCCTCTCTTCCTCTAATTGTTGAACTTTCCTTTTTAATTGTTCATTTTCATGTTTTAATTTCAGTATTGCAAAAGAAAGATATTGAGGTTGAGCTCTTTGTGGAATATATGATGGAACAAGGGAAAAGCAATATATTTGGTTGGAGCAAATGAAGTGGAAGCTTCTTGTGAATGTAGGTTAATAGATTATTGTTTTAGTTGCTCTTCCTTTTGTTGTAACTATGCCTTCAGTCTTCCTATTTCCACAACATTGAATCTTGTTTTTTCATTTGCTTGAGTTGATGCTTGTACTTTAACCTATTGTAAGGTCCTTTATTTTTCACTTAGCTATCCCCACATAACACTTTCTTTCTTAGTTATCTCTTTCTCTAATTTCCCTATTTTATTCAGAAAGTTCTGCAATTCTTCCTCTTTTCTTTTCAAATTTTCTTCAAGAAATTGTATTCTCCTTCTCTCTTCATCTAGTTCTGATTGCATTCTTGATCCTACCATAGATTTTGCTATCTCATATTCCTCCTCTGATTCTTCTTCTTCCTAAATTTGTGCAGATTTCTCTAGTTCGACTATTGGCTCTTTTCGTTTTCTTCTCTCAAAAATCGTGGAAGGTGAAGGAGATTGTTTAGCCTCTTCATCCTCAAATTCTTCTGAGGCTTCCCTTTCTTCAAACTGTGTGTTGTATTTTTTAGCAGACTCATAAGACTTTCTCATAGATGTTCTTTTAGGAGACAAAATTGGGGCTTCAAGAGGGCTATGATTTTGTTTAGGGGATTGTATTAGCATTTGAACCTCTCCATGGACTTCAAAGGTCTCTTGATGGGTTTCAGAGATAGGGATTTCTTTAGGAGTTGACACAATAGTTTTAGTAGTGCTAGGGTTTTCCTCAGCCAACTCTTTCTTTCTCTTTTTGGAAGCACTTTTTGGAAGCACTACAAGTTACCCTAGTGGATTCTTGTAGTTTTCTCTTGCTCTTTTTATGTTCTTTCTTAGAATATTCTCCCTTTTCTAACCTTTCCCTTTTTTCTATGGGCCCCTTTTTAGGTTTTCCTTTTTGTTTTTCAATAGGTGTAGACAAAAACTCAAGCCACCCTTGTTTACAAACTCTTTCTTTAAGAAATGGTGTTTAATTATCAAATGAATTAACCATGATATCATATTGATGATGCACCCCTAGATTTTACCCGAGATATCATTGAGGAAATTTGTGGAAAGAGAAATGCTGGTAAATTGATTATGGCAGAGGGTTTTGTGTTCCCATACCTCAAATATATTAACATTCACATTCTTGGTCCTAATATTGTGCCATATTGTCTGTCACAAGTGAAGAACTTCATTATCCATGTGAAAACAGTTCTCCAAGGCTCGTCCAAGCTATTAGAGGTAATTCCCCTTTGATCTTCTTTGTGCAAAAGAATATCAGGATTCTTTTTAGGTTCTTAATGAAATGTTGACAGCAGTTTTTTCAAATTTCACATCGCCTTTGTTAACTGGCTTCCGCTCAGTAGGAATACTTGATATTTCACTTATTATTTCATGAGTAACTTCAATTATCTCATCTCTAACCCTTGTGACATTCACATGAAAATTTCATACAAAATCTTCAACCAATTCTTACTGAAATCCTTCATACTTCATTATAAAATCCATCCATCTAGCTTCTCTCAACAACCTCTTAGTCTCAGAATTGAGATTGAAATTCTCTGGTTCTGTATTCCTCTTATTCCCCATCCTTTCTCTATTTCTATAGTTCAACAATTTACTAAAGAATTGTTTCTTGTTTAAGAATCCGCGGTTTCAAATTATGACACAACATGTCATAACATCCTGTATTAATTCCCTTTACTACTTCTGGATGCCTCACATGTAACAACCTTGCACTTGCTATTTGATTTGCAAAGTTGGTGGTGGTATTGGCACATGCATAATGAATTTTGAAATGGCATAAAACGTT
This sequence comes from Sequoiadendron giganteum, assembly GCA_007115665.2. Classification (NCBI taxonomy): domain Eukaryota; kingdom Viridiplantae; phylum Streptophyta; class Pinopsida; order Cupressales; family Cupressaceae; genus Sequoiadendron; species Sequoiadendron giganteum. The sequence goes on from CM021108.1 coordinate 542,732,037, forward strand.
TTCAACAGGACTTTCAATCTTTGTGAATCATTTAAATGTCACATCAACCTCTCTGCCCACTTTTGGAATAATTAAAAGAAATTTATTAACATTAATAACTAGTTGGAGGAGCTTTCTATGCTCATAAATATCTACTTAATTTCACATCACCTTAACTAAGTTGGAAAATGATACTTCAAAAATAATATTTATAATAAATGCGTACCTTAATTTATTGCCAAAGTTAATTTGAGCATGTTAATTAACTTAGTTGACATTAATTCCAATGAGTTAATTAAAAGAAGTGCAAAATTAATGTGAAGGTTATTGCTAAAAACTTTAGATATAATTAGGAGTCATCAAGATTCATCAAGAGAAAAATGAAGCTAATCCAAGAAGACCACCATTTCTAGTTTTCAACTATTCCTTCATTTAAAAAAAAAAAATATTTTTTTTTCTAAGAGATAAACCACCATTGTCGGTTTTCAATATTTATCCCCTTTATTCAGAAGGTAAACTACCATTTATTGGTTTTTAATTTACCTTATGTTGAATCCTTTCTTCAAAAGGTTACTTAGGAGCACATTCTCCCATAGAAGAAATATCTTCCATCAAAAAATGTTCTATTGTGTTGTAGATCTGATAAGAATTACTCTCTTGATGTAGGTTTATGGTATATCTCCAGTCTATGACCATTAACTAACATAACTTTTCTCTCACCATCTATTGGTACCAACTAAACTACTCCATTTTTAAAGACTTGGTCAATTTCATATGGTCCCAACCATCTGGTATGGAACTTTCCTCTAAACTCATGAAATTTGGAATCAAACAATAGTGCTCAATCTCCCTTTTTGAACTTTCTTGTTATAATATGTTTTTCATGCCACTCCTTCCTCTATTTTTCAATCATCTCTGTGTGCTGAAGAGATTTTATTCTCATCACATCTAACCGGTTCAGTTGTAAAACTCTATTCTTTTATGCTTCTGACAATTCAATGCCAATATCTAATCTTATCTTCAATGTCTACAACTTGAACTCAATTGGCATGACTATATTTTTCTGATACAGTAGCTCATATGGAGAGAACCCTGTAGTATTCTTCTAGGTTTTATTATAAGCCTAGACTACTTCATCTAATTTCTCCACCCAATCTATTTTCCTCAATGAAATAGTCTTTGTCAAAAAAAATTCCAATTTGTGAGTTGGTAACTTCTACCTGCCCATTCACCTATGGATGATATGGGGTAGAATTTTTGTGTGTCATCTCATATGTTTGCATAAAATCTTCCATCATTATAGACATAAAATATGACCCTTGATCAGAAACTATCTCCCTTGGTGCACCGAATCTTTGAAGAATATTCTTGTACAAAAAATCAGCCACTTTTCCTTCTCTTGTTGTTGGTAAAGCTTTTACTTCGGCCCACTTTGTAACATAATCTATACAAACCAGAATATAATGCTACCATTTGGAAGGTGGATCAACAGGTCCCATAAAATCAATTCCCCATTTTTCAAATGGTTCTAGAGATATTTGAGGCTGTAATGGAATCTCCATTGTTGGTGTAGGTTTTCCCATGGGCTGGCAATCATCACAATGTTTAACAAAGAATGAAAAATCCTTTGTCATAGTCGGCCAAAAATAACCAGCTCCTAAGAGCTTATGAACAATCCTGATCACAAAATAATGTCTTCTTATCTCATGATGACAAGCATGTGCAATGTCATAAACATCTATCTCAGCAACACACCTACGAAGGACATGATCAAGACATATATTGAATAATAGACCATTAATCCATTGAAATCTGGAACTTTCATGAATTAACCTATTTTTCTTCTTAAGATTGAAATGATTGGGACACTTCCCTGTTACAAGATAATTTGCAAGATTGAAAAATCATGGAGGATGAATTGATATTGCAAATAAATGTTCATTTGGGAATGTATCATCAACTAGCTCCTGCTCACTTTGCAAAAAAAATCTTGAAAGGAAATCAACAACAACATTATCTTTTCTAGATTTATCTCTTATAGTTACGTCAAATTCCTGCAATAATAATAACCATCTTATGATCTGTCCACCCACCATAGTCTTATTCATGAGATATCTAATAGTAGCATGGTCTGTGAGGATGAATATTTTATAACTTGTAATATAATGCCCAAACCTATTAATTGCATATATCACAACCAAAAATTATTTTTCAGTGGTTGTATAGTTTCTTTCTGTAGGATTTAGATTTGTACTAACATAATATATTGCATGCATTGCATCATTATCATATTTTTGTCCCAAAAATACACCAATAGAAAAATTAGAAGCATCAGTATGGATATGAAATGGAACTCCCCAAATAGGTCCTTTAATGATTAGAGAAGTGGTTAAGGCATGTTTAAGTGTTTCAAAAGATTGTTGGAAATCATTTGTCCAATTTTTTTTTGTATCTTTCTTAAGAAATGTAAACAAAGGTTCAACAATTCTACTAGATCACTCTATAAACCTTCTGTAATACCTAGTATGCCCAAGAAAACTATGAACACCAGTTTGATTTTTAGCGATTTCTATCTTTTGAATGATTTCAACTTTCTTGGGGTGAACTTTAATTCCATTTTGGGAAATATGGTGTCCAAGAACAATTCCTTCAATCATCATAAGGGAACACTTTTCATGTTTTAAAGATAACCTATGGTCTTTACATGTTTTCAAAAAGTTGTTTAAAATTTCAAGCACTTCTTCAAATTTTTGTGCATGGAATATGAAATCATTCATATACACTTCCACACATGAGGTAGTTAGATCTGCAAAGATAACTAAAAAAACTCTCTGAAAATTGGTTGGTGCATTGCACAATCTGAATGGTAAAACTATATAATCATATGTACCCCAAGGACATGTGAAAGTAGTCTTATCTTGGTCTTTAGGAGCCACTTGGATCTGATTGTATCCATTAAAACCATCCAAGAAAGAGAAATAACTACTGTTAACAAGGTTATCAAGTAGCTAATCAATGAATGACAAAGGAAAATGATCCTTTTTAGTGGCTTTGCTTAATTCTTTGTAATCAACACATACATGCCACTTACAATTTTTCTTTGGAACAATAACCAATGGGAAACCATTGACTATCAGATATTGGATAAATGAATCCTACTTTTAATATTTTTTTTATATCCTACTTGACAGGGTCTCTTAGAACAAGGTTGATCCTTATTTGGCCATGTCTTACTGGCTTAACATCTTCTGTTTAAATATGGTGTGTAAAAATAGAAGGGTGGATTCATCTCATGTCCTTGTATTCCCATGTAAATACTTTAGTGTGATTTTCTAAAGTTTTCTTTAATTTATTTTCATGTGAGGAGGACAAGAATGAATTAATGAAGAGAATTTTATCTCTTGCTACCATGATTTCCTTGGTCTCATTCTTAGCATCAAGTGGGTCCCCTACAAGTGTATTCAGAGGACATAGATGTGAATTTTGTTGATGCAAGATTCCATGAGATTTCCTCTTTTCTTTGACTTGTTCAATCTTTTTAGGATTAAGACTATGTCCTTCACATTCCTCTATATGTTCCAATAAAGTAGCCATTGCTAATTCCACAATACCATCCCCTTTAGAATCCATATCCTCATCAACCCAAGGTTGAGTATTAGATTAAATTGATGGCTGAGTGGAAGGATAAATTGACAAGTCTTTATATTTTTGTCCATTAGAAATGATCATGCTACCTGATCTACAATCTATCAATGTTGTTGTTGTGTCCAACCATGGTCTACCTTAATAATTGGATATCCAGAATCTTTCTTTCTAGCTTTAAGGACTTAAAATTCAACTAGATAATCACATGTGTCAATGGTAACCATGAAATCTTCAAGGACACCTTCAGGTTTAGTATTAGATTGATCTACCAACTGTAAAACAATTGTTGTGGGCTGAATGCTTGTCGTACCCAACATCTCAACAATATCTAAGGTGATAACATTGATAGCTGCTCCTAAATCAATTAGTGTGTTCCTTATCTCAATTCCTCCTATACTCAAAGTTATCACATGACTACCAAGATCATTATATTTTTGACGAAGTAACCTTCCTGACAATACATCAGCTAGTTTGGTCCTTATTTGAATGGTAGAAGGTAATTTCTTCTTCCTACCTGGAGTTTTCATACATAGACTTAACCAACTGATTTATTTATGGTATATCTTTAATAGCCTATAATAATGGTATCTCAATGCTAATATTTTTTAATTCACGGAGAAGTTGAGAATCAACCACATTCATATAATTCAGTTGGGAGATGTCAAGAGCAATTTTTTCTATTTCCAGATGCTCTAGGTAGGGTTCTTGATTAACTTCTTGCTTGTTATCAGAGTTTTGGTTTTCCTTTAAATTTTCTTTTTCATTTTTATCACCCTCCTAGTCTTTAAAAATTGGTATGGATGACACATTTCGACTTCTTAACTGAATATCATTAGCATCAATGGCGTTCAATGTAGGCGGATTTACTTCAAAGCAATTTTTTTTCAGATTTGGAATAGGTTGTGCTGGAATTTGAGGCTGGTTTACTTGTTCATTGGTAGGATTAGAACCATGTGTTAATTTTGTTGATTTCCCCCAATGACACCTTGGTCCTTGATTTTTTTTCCACTATAGTTGATTATGATGCCATTGTGGCTAATTCAATTACCACTATGATTGGTTCCACTAGGGATTCATCCATTTAGGTTGACCCCAAAATGTAGGTGGTGGTTGTTTCTGGTAGGGATAATTCCATTGGTTTTCATTTGGCCAAGGGTTCTGATTCCAATTAGTTCTAGGACCATACTACCCTTGATTAGCATTATATCCAGTGTTCTGGGATCTTTGTCCAACATAATTAAGTTATTTTTCTACCACAGGTTGTTTCTTCAAATAGTTCTTAATTCCAAGTAAGAGGCTACAAGAACTTGTTGCATGATATTTCTCACAGATCTCACCAATGTCAACTTGATTCAATGGACACTCTCTCAAAAGATGTTTCCCTCAACATTTGGAACAATAAATGGCTAAAGGCTTAGTATTCTTTTTATCTCCTTGCATATTGAGATGGAGTCAATTAATTTTCAAATTAGCAATTTTCTCCATTACTTGAGACACATCAGTGGTGAGAGCTTTGTTTCTTTAGGAGCCTCTAGACCCTACTCTAGTCCTAGAGTATTTTCTATATATTTCAACAATAGCTTCCAAAGAAAGTTTATTGATATCTCCTTTTCCCATAAGATTCAAGGACTCTCTAGACTCATCATCAATTACCTTCAAGAGATTTGTCTTACTAATCTAGTTATCCAACCCATTACCACATATTTTGTGCACAAACTGAAATCTATCAACATAATCCTCCAGAATTTCATCTTCCATTTATCTCATTCGAAACAGTTCCTCTTTCCTATCTCTTACTCGACAGTAATCTTGATATTTATCCAAAAACTTAGTTTCCATTACTTTCCAAGTTGAGATTGTACCCGCACCTAAACTCATGAACCATCGTAAGGCTGGCTCTTTTAAGGTAGAAATGAATAATTTTAAATTCTGGTTATCAACTATATAATCATAAGTCTCACACAAAACCTTAAACTCAAAGAGAAATTGGTCAGGATCCTCAAAAATATTTCCCCTAAAAGTAGGTAAAACTAAAGGTGAAATCTTATTCATAGGATGCTCATCATGTTCTTTGTTTGGGTTAATAGGATAGGGAAAGGTCCTATTTGGTGGGGGATCATTTCCTGGTTGGTCACCCATTTCTTCTTCTTTAAAATGTTCCTGCTTATTTTCTTGATTATCAATCTGATACTTCGAAATTTGTTGTTCTTGATCAAAATCAATATTTCGTGGAAGAAACCTCCCTAGATGGTCTCTAGCTCATCTCATCCAAAAAATAAACTGTCTTACTTATCAACACTAAGGCTTCAATCTTAACATTTGAATCTTTAATAGTCCCTGACAATGGTGCCAAAAATGATCAGCAAGGTCGTTGGTGTCACTACTTGCATCAATTAATTTCTCATTTATCGAACTAGGTGTGTCTAAGAGCTATGTGTGATAAGGATGACTCCAAAAATTAGGGGTTTTTGCACTGTAAATAGTGACTTTGATTTCGGTCAGTCTCCTTCAGGAGCTCTAAGAAGTGGAACACAACAACTAATTTCTAAAAGGCTAATTCTATCTTATTGACTAACTAATGCTTGTTTAGACCTATTTTGATCCTAATGACTTAGCCCTGACTTTACCTCACTTAACTATAATTGGTTCATCAGAAGATCTATGAAATAACTCAAATTAACTTTAAGTCTAAAATGCTTAATTAAAATTGCTTGAAAAAGGAAGTCTATTTACGTTTGTAGATAATGAACATTAATCTAGAAAATAGTGAATCTATTTATGTTTGTAGGAAATTAAACATTTTAATCTAGAAAGTAGTAATACTAATTCCCATGAACAAATTCTAATTAAGCCTTGGTTTGATCCTCACATCAATCATTATTATCAATCTCACTACAACTACATGCATTTCAAAACAAGTACTTAGTCTAATTTCTACTAACAATAATTGAATCTATAATAAGTGAATGAATTTTAATATACATCAAAATGTCTTAACTAATTTTCATTATAGTAAACTAATCTAAGTGACCATAATTATTGAATATTGATCAACAAAATAACAATGCTTAACTTTAGACCAATATAAACCAAACAAAATTTAATTGAACCAAATAACATGAAATAGGGTCACCTCCATTGGTTCAGTGGGCCTTGCTCTTCCTTTGGTGGGACCTCTAACACAAAGATTTAGATCAAATTTTTATATACATTCCAATTGGCCAAAATAGGTGAGTAGAACAAAAGTACATGGTATCAGAAATTACAATATTCAGCAAAAGTTTGACTAACTCAAACTAAACCTAAGGATAAATATTTATAAGAATATCTCTTATTTTGAATTCAAAAACATGGCGCTAACCGCCAAGATACAAAGTGCCAACTAATAGACTAAAATAGAACTGAAAATAGACAGAGGGAATTCACCAGGTCACTGTTGGAACAAGGAGTTCCCAAACTGACTAGAAGGATCTGATTTGAAACTTCAATGAATCATCATCTAGCTAGAGTGTGATTGACTTCATGCAGTTAAATAAATAGTTTAACTTTTATCTTTGAAATAATTCATTAATCATCAATCTTTAATTACCTGAACAAGATCCTCAGAAATAGGATACTAATCATGACAACAAAAGATTCAAATTGCATATTTATCTCATCATTAACACCACTAAAGCAACACATTCAATGCAAACTATTACTTCTAATATATTCACTAATTTAGCTAAACATAAGGGGGTGATCCCACAATAATGGGTTATGCTTTTTGGCCAAACTTGACATTGAAATCAACATTTTTCACCAGATCTTCACTTTTGTACGCCTATAGAAGCTAAACCATTAAAAATTTGAAGATGAAGCAAACTAATGAATTGTGATATTTTGTGTTGAGAATATAGTTCTATTTTTTTCAAAAATTAAAAAATGAATTGTGAATTATTTTATATAGTTTTTATTAACTAATTTTTTTTACTAAACATCATTTTCAAAAATTGATGCTTACTTTTGAATGCATAACATTTTATATAGAAAGCATACAATTCTCATTTTTTAAATACAATGTTTTTGCACCATTATCTAGGGGATGGATATTTTTTCATAATTTTTTGTTGCATATATATTTTTTAGTTAATTTTCTAATTCAGAGTAATTATAATTTGGATATATTATACTTTTAGCTGTATAACTTTTTTTGTATTCATTTGAATTAACTTATTCTTTTTTTGTTGGAATAAGGACATCAATAGCTAGTGTATATGGATATTTAAGATTTTTTTTCTCTCTTTTCCTATTTTTCTGTATGTGTGAAATAAAGACCTCGATGTTCATTGAAAAACCTACATTCACAAGAAATAAAAAATAAATATAATAATAAAATTAAATATATTTAAAATTATACTTTTTGGGAAGCTTATAATAAGGACTACATGTTTACAAAAAAATAATTTTAAATTAATTAATTTGATCCCCTAAAAGGTAAATCAAAAGTGGTTTTTAATCAATATTTTGATAGGTGTAGAGGAGACTCCATTATAGGTATGGTTTAAAACTAGCGGCTTTCTATCCAAGGGGGTTTGATATAAGTGGATTTGATTAAGCCCTCTTCAATTAAAACCCTAAAAATGGAACCATTTTAAGGCTTAAATTATTATATTTTCTAAAAATATGTGATTTCAGCAAAAATCAGGATGTCCCAAAAAGTGTAACCCATTATTGTGGCAGCACCCAAGGAAAAATAAGCAAATATATGAGCATATATTCTACCGCCACTAATGTTAATTAATAGTAAAAAAGTCTTTTTAATCACACAATATCTATTTTAAAAGTATCACTGAGGGCTCTCATCATAAGTCCTTTGTTTCTTTTCTTTTTCTTTCAACACTCTCTCGTGCTCCACCTTCTCATTCTAGGATTTTATTTCTTCTATCTTCTTCATCTCCTCCTCTTTCTATGCAACCTCTTCTTCATATTTTGGTCTTTGCTGCTCCAACTCCATTGCACGAGCTTCCTCTTCTATTTCCCTATCTTTTTAATCTTTTTCTTGTTGTTCAAGATCTTGTGCATGGGCCTCTTCCTCGTCTTTCTTTTGTGCTTCTAGCCTCCTCCTGAGCTATCTCTTCATCCTTCTTTATTTGTTCCTCTTCTTCATTATCTATCTCTTCAAAAAAATTTCTTTGAGCACTCTCTAATATTTCTTTTTTCTCTTCCTTTCTTAACACATCCCTCATTATAGTGTCATCCCAAATGCTTCCTTCCTTGAACCCAGTGTCCTCTTCTCCAACTTATTCCCTCTCAATATATTCTTCATATTATGCTATTTCTTTTTCACAAATTGGAGTTTCCTCAGAGTCTGAGGGTATAGGTCATTCTGTCACACCAATCATAGGAGGGCCTTCCTTCTTGAATAATTTTTGTTTCCTCCATTGATGGTGCAGTTGGAGGGGTATCCTCATTTTGAATAGGAGCAACAGAAGGACCTGTTCAACAAAAATCACCTAAGCCTTGGCAATTTTTCTTTCCTTTGCGGCTGCGCCTTAGTTTTGTATGCTCACTATCCTCAAAGCTTGCCACATGACTCCCTCACGAAGATTTTCATTTTTTCCTTCGCTTCATTTCTCTGCAGCCTCTGTCTGTGTGCCGCGTGGCTTGCATTGGCTGTCTTCTGAGTTGGGCCCACCTCGTACTTTTTTGCTCTCAGAGTGTTCCACGTGGATCTCTCCCTAGGCTTTTTGATGGGTGCCTTTGCTATTTTCTACCGAGCTTTGTCTAGGTGACATGTGGCATTTTTGTTCTTGCGTTGGTTACCTTGGAGATGTCAACGGATCTTTTGTACTCCCCGCTATTGCGTGTTCTCTCTTGTTGCTGCATCGTTTTTTGTTTTGTGTCATGGCCTCGGTGGCTTGTTGTTGATCAATGGATGTTTATTGTGGCGGCCAGGGATAATCTGGGCTGAGGATCACCACGCGTGGTTTGCTCTTTCATAATGCATTTTTAGGCAGTGGGATGGCCAATATATGGGGCCTAGTTTTCTTTTATTAGGTTCTTGATTAAGTTTATAAAAAACTCCCAAGCACTGGGAAGTAAGCCTTATGTAATAGTTGCTTTTAATTCAAAGACTTCGGACTGTGCCAAATAAATTCACCCTTTCTATTTTCAAGCGTTTGTTGGAACTATTGACATGTGCTGTTATCTTCATTTTGTATGAATGCCTGTTCTTCAGTTTTTGTAACCTCTTATAGCTAGAATAAATACAGATCATATTTCTACTACTCTTCTGTGTTAATACAAGGCTATGCTTGATTACATTATACAAATTAGAGGGTATTTTTTCATGACAAGTGCTTTTGAGAAAATTATCTTAAATAACAACAATTTAGTGATCCGGGCCTTTGCATTATGCACTGTGCTCTGATAAAGTTGTCTAAAGATTCGACGTATCACCTGTAGTGTAAATTTTACATTTCTCGCAATCTCCCTTACCTTTTACTTCACCCATTAAGTGAAGAGCTGGCTTTGATAAAATCCCAGAGGTTATTTAGCTAGCACATAATGTCCCCCAATAGTTAAATTTTCCATAAGGCTGCTGCTACATGCAAAATATTGCACCAACAGTTCTTTTTCTGGCATGCCCAGTGGGACCGTGAACTAGCACGTTCACCTGATTTTTAGAAGTGTGTATCAGTCATTGGCCTGTAACCAGGTCACAGACTGCAAGAGTCCCTGGCCAGCTTGTACCCCCCCTTTAGTTTCTGTGCACCCGAGAGGTCGCCGAGGTAGCCCTTCACCTCCTCCGTCTCCTCCTTCTCTGACATTGCCTAATCCACCTGCACCTATGGCTGCTAGAAACTACTTAGCTTGGGACTTCGGCAGTCCATTAGTAGCACCTGTGCCTCCTGTAGTATGGGCCCCCATCCTTGTTTTGACTCTAAAGGCTATCCCTAAATATTCTAGGGATGAGTCAAAAACACTGACAGAGCACCTGCAAGATGTAGCGGACGTATGTCTAGTACATGGCGTATTAAATGAAAATGTAGCCCTTAGATTGTTGGTCGCCTCATTCCGAGGAAAGGCACTGAACTGGTATTGAACCACTGAAGCAGACACTATAGCAACTTGGGACTAGCTCGGAACCCCTTTTTACGAATGTTTCTCCAACGCTGGCAACAAATCATCATTGTACCATCAACTGGTCAACATAAAGAGTGCTCCTCATGAAGCTCTACCTGATTTCAATGCAAGGTTCCATTCAACTTGGCAGAGAGTGCCTATTGGTAGCTGACCACCTCCGGATCTAGCTTTTATGTTCTACCTGAAGTTGATAAATGCTGATATCTCCATGATGTTATAGGCTCAAGGCAAAGAAACTCTTCCTGATGCTTACGTTCTAGTTGTTGCTGCAAAAAATAATTTGATCGGTGTGGGGAAGTTGGCACCAAGACCCATCATGCCATTGTTCCCCAAGTGCAACGCTCTAGAAGCCAAAGTTCGTTCTACCAGTGCGTTTGCGGCTCCCCCCCAATCTATGTACATCTATTCTAGAAGTGTTCCAAGCACGGCCCCAATGGGAGCTCCTATAGTAGCTCTGGTGCCGAACCCCATGGCTGCTGAGATGAATGAAATGAGAGAACAAATGCAGGCTATGACTAATGAACTGACTAGTTTGAAGTGGAAGCAATACAACTATCAAAAGTTGGCATACCAAAATTACCAAGGCGGGAAAACTCCGTACCAATCAAACCAGTGGCAGGATAGGTCACGAGGGAATACTTCGGCTCAATCAAGTAACCAGGTGGTTCCAGTAACCCTACCGATGCAGACTGTTCATCCTAGTTCGAATAAAGAGCTGGTGGTGGGACAAAACAATTTAGCCAAAGATGCTAACTCATGGTGTTTTCCTTGCAATGATGCACACATGACACGAAACTGTCCGCGATAAAATTTACAACAACAAATCGTAGATCAACATAGCCAAGGCTGCACATCCATTTCTGGAAACTCACCATATGCTTCTCAACAAATGGACAATGCGGTCCTTGCCACACAAATGTAGGGGATGTCTATCCAGCAAGAGTTAGAGATTGTCCCGGACTAGGCTCTCTTTTCATGGATGGAAGGAGAAGAGTTAGCGTTTCTGAATGACATCCCTATTGATAAAGTACCCCAAGTGCAATCTGATTATAATACGCATTCTAAGCGTAGATCTACCAGAGATTTTACAACATCACCTACCAAGGTTACGTCACAACCAATGCCCAACCCAGTGGCAGGCCTATTGCCAACCCCACCATAGTCAGAGATGGTTGTTCTTAGCCCTTCGAATTTGCTCCCTCCCAAGACAAAGGCTCTGTCGGTCACTTCTATTGTTACCAAACTGTCGGATATACCAATTGTGAAACTTGTAACGGTCGCCAGACCTAAAAAGTAGGTAATCGCTACTCACCAACCGAAAGCGCAATTCAACATGGTGGAAAAACTGAAGAAGTCATCTAGCAACGCTTCTCTGTGGGACGTCCTAGCCATTTCGGAGTAGAAGGTACTACTATAAAAGGCGCTGCCAGTTGAAGAAGATTCTAAGGTTTCTGCTCTACCCAATAGAGAGGATGCATCCAGGTCCAACCTGGATAAAGTGCTAATGATTCAACCAGAGGAGAAGCTCGAGTCCAAAAGGGAAAGTAAGCCTAATCCTAGACTCTTCTTTCTAACACTGATTATTGGTGACAAGTTGCTGCATAACTGCATAATTGACTCTGGTGCTAGCACCACTATCATGCCAAAGCAAGTAGTTGATGCTTTGGGTCTAAAATATGAGCCTCTGAATAAAGGAGTCTTGCAGCTTGATGGAAATAAGGTGGATACTATTGGAATAATTAAGGGATTACCTATGACTTTGTTTGCCTGCCCTAGTATTACTATAAATCAGGATACCATACTCATCGATATCCCTCCCCTGTTCAGAATCTGTTTGTCCTAAGAGTTCACTACAAATGTAGGAGGATATCTAGCTTTAGATTGGTCCCACTTGATTCTAAGGACCAAGAATGGGGCTAAGATGAAACTGCTATTGGAGACTTTACATCCTGAGCATGTTGCTGACGAGGCTTTGCTAAATTTTAAAGAAGCAGCACACACTTCAATCTTTCAAGAGGAAAGGTATAATGTCAAATTTCTCGAAGAAGAGGAGGCTACTAGCTCTCGGACAATGGATGAAGAAAATTTGTTGAAAGAATTTATTGATATAGATCCTTTCAAGAATTACCACTCAACTGGTCTTGAAACCTATGATATTGATGAGGAAGGGAAAATCATGCCTAAAGTTACTAAAGAAACTGAGGGTGAAGAATCCTAGAAATATGGATGTTATATTTTGATGGAGCTAGATGTAAAGTAGGACCTGGAGCTGGGATTTGTTTGGTATCTCCGTCCAACAAAAAGATGTTGAGGTCTTACTGTTTCTAGTTTTCCTGTTCAAACAATGAAGCCGAATATGAAGGTCTCATCCATGGTTTAAGCTTTGCAAAGCAAATGGGTTCAAAGCAGATAAGTGTCTTTAGAGATTTTGAGTTGGTGGTTAACCAAATCCGTAGAACTTCAGCTACAAAGAATATCCGCATGCGATCTTATCAACATAGGGTCTGGGATCTGATCGACAACTTTGAAGCATTCAATATTCAGGCCATTCTAAGGGAAATGAACTCTGAAGTTGATAGGATGGCAACTATTGGGGCTAAATTCGAACCCGCCACCAAGTTATTTAAAAATAAACATGTAGTGAAAGTAATTATAAGACCCGTCATCCTAGATAACAATCAAGATTGACAAGTATTTAATAGCGATGCTCATATTGCATCATTCCTCCGATCATCTGGAGAATTTGCCGATCAACTACAACCAAAGATCGCTGAGGCTTACATAGATCAAATCATCTAGTTGAGAGCCAACAAGCTCTCGAGGGGGCTAGTCACTCTAGAAAGCCTATTCGATTCTAATGATGCAACAAGAGATAAAAGGAAACTCGTGGCAGACAAAGGTGTTTATACTAATTTGCATATCAAAAAAGATAAGAAGCTCAAAGTTGGAAAAGAAGTGTCGCAAAAGAATAAAGACAGACTAAAACACTTGTGTGAAGAATACCCAGGGGTGGTAGCTTACTCATATGATGATCTTAAGGGGTACAATCCTGGGATCATCGAGCATACAATTGAATTGACAGAAGGCGCAAAACCAGTTGACCAAAAATAGAGACCTGTGAACACAAAGATAGAATCTCCTATGTCATAGGAGCTGAACAAGTTGATTGCATCCCAGATAGTGTTTCCGATCAAATATAGCACTTGGGTGTCCAACCTAGTGACAGTTGGAAGAAAAATGGAGATATACGTCTATGCGTAGACTTCTAAGATTTAAATAGAGCGTCTTTAAATGATCATTATGCCCTACCTTCAATGGAGGTAATTCTTTAGACTATAGCCAATTCTGAAATGTTTTCAATGCTGGATGGATTTTTAGGCTATAACTAGATTCGGGTGAAAGAAGAAAACCAATATAAGATAGCTTTCACCACGAAGTGGGGAACGTATGCTTATGTTAAAATGCCTTTCGGGCTCTCAAACATCAGAGCCACGTTTCAGTGAGCTATGGACATTGCTTTTAAAGACTTGATCCACAAGATTATACTCATATATCTAGATGACTTAATAGTATTCTCAAAATCTGCTGATGATCATTTTGATCATTTGGAGCTTGTTTTTCAGAAATGTCAGGAGTTCGGGGTCTTCCTGAATCTAAAAAAGTGCATGTTCGGAGTTTCCCAAGGGAAACTATTGGGATATGTCATCTCTAAGGAGGGCATTGCTATTGATCTAGAAAGAGTCGATGCAATCCCAGAACTTTCGTTGCCTATCAACAAAAAAGGTGTGTAGTCTTTTCTAGGAAAGGTTAATTTTATTAGCCAATTTATTACAAATTTTGCAAGCATTGTTCGTCCAATTCCTTTAATGCTTAAGAAGGGCCAGTTTTTCAAATGGATGATGGAAGCTAGAGGAGCTTTCAAACTTATAAAAGAGGCTATTTCTTCCACCCCTATGTTGGTTAACTCAGACCTGTCGAAAGATTTTATTATGTATGTTTTTGGTGGTGGAAATAGTATTTCCACAGTGCTTATGCAGAAGGATGATAAAGATGCAAGGGAGTCCCCTGTTGCTTTTTATTCCTGGACTTTAAAAGAATATGAACTGAAGTATAACTTTGTAGAGAAACAGGCCTTTTCCATTGTTAAAGGGCTTAAGAAGTTCTGATATTTGATATCATATAACAAGGTGATTGTTTGCATTCCGCATCCTAGTGTGCGAGAATATATCATGGAAGGATAAATCACTGAGAAAAGAGCCAATTCAATCACCAAGATCCTAGAATACAAAATTGAAGTCAAACCTATTAAGACCATGAAGGGAAAAGGACTGTGTGAATATATCACCGAAAATAGTGAAACAGTGACAGAGTTTGAAGTCCCGAAACCTGTGTTGATAAATGAAGAGAGTTCTCAGAGTAACTGGCTTGATGACAAAATAAATTTCATGCAGACTTGAAGGTATCCAATTGATCTCCTGGCTTTTAAAAAAATGTTTTTATCGCCTATAGAATAGCAATTTTGTTCTTTTGGAGGGTGTTCTGTTTAAAAGAAATTTTAACGGCATCCTACTGAGATGTGTCAATGAGGAGCAGACCCATAAAATATTAGATCAATATCATAATAGCCCTGTCGGGGGACATTTTTCTGCAAGAACTATGATGATTAAGATTATGTGTGCCGGTTATTTTTGGCCTACACTTTTTAATGATGCTTTTTCATTGATTAAGTCTTGCAAGGAATGTTAGTTCTATGTTGGAAAGAGATGAAATGATGCTATGGCTTTAAGGCCTATAGTGGTCGAAGAACCTTTTGCTCAATGGGGTTTAGATTTCATTGGGATGATCAACCCTGTCTCTTCAACTGGGCATAAATGGATATTAACAGCAACTGACTATTTCACCAAGTGGGCAAAGGCAGTGCACTGAAAAATGTGATGGAGATGGAGATTGTTAATTTTCTCAAAAAACTGGTGGCCAGATTCGACCCACTTAAAACAATTATCTCTGACAATGCTAAAGCTTTTATCAACTCAAAGATGAGCCATTTTGCTCTAAAGTATGGAGTGTTCCTAAAGGCTTCCTCTAATTACTATCCTTAGGGAAATGGTCTAGCAGAGTCTACTAACAAAAACCTCCTTAGGTTGATCAAAAAGATCGGCTCGAAACACCAAAAAGAGTGGCATAGGAACCTCTAGACAACACTATGGGTAGACTGAATCATGCCCAAGCAAATATTGAAGACATCTCCTTACGAGATGGTGTATGGAAAAGAAGCATTGCTACCTATTGCCACAGAGATTCTCGCCCTAAAATTGATCAAGTCTCTGGAAATTGAACAAAACGGAGTGATGGAGGTGCAATTTTCTGAGTTGCTCGAGGTGCAGGAAAAAAAAGAGCATCCCCTAGAAGCAATGAATAGCCACCAATAGGTGGTAAGGAAATGGTTTGACAAGAAGACTTTAAACCAAGGGCTACAATTCAGAGACATAGTGCTTAAATTTAACGAGCGTGGAGCAAAACCCGGACAGCATAGCAAATTCGACAGTCTCTGGGAAGGGCCATTCGAGATTTACCAGTGTAAATAGTTAAACTCTTTCGAGTTGAAAGATATGGAAGACAACGCCCTACGTATTCCATTCAATGTAATACATCTTAAAAATTTCTATTAATACCGCTTATGTGTTAATTTTGTACATTTTTGTACATGTAATTACTCTTCCCTACTTTAAATTTTGATCTTAAGTGAAAGAGATGAGGAAAAACACAACAATAATGTAAACATTTGAAAGAAATATGTAAGTAGGCTGCACATTCAAGAAAGAGATATATTTCATATATTCATAGTAGCTAAAGATTTACAGTATATATCTGAGGCTGAGGACCTAGTATTAACATTTACATAAGTCCACTACATACAGAACTAGGAGGTTAGAGAAGAAAACATTTGTAACCATCTTTGTCTTTAGGATATTAGTGACAAGGACCAGCGATTATAGCAGCAGGCAGCTTGGGCTCCAGAAATACCATTCCCTCGAAGTCTTCGTACCACTTAAAATTGGAGAATGGCTCAAGATAATGTATGCACATTGGGAAGGAGCAACCTACCTGGGCTCTGGCGCGATGCTCTTCATGGGTTTCCAGCTCAAAGCCAAACAAAAAGGGCCTAGTTGGAACGATGCCTCCATGCAGCTACTGTAGGTGAATGTTTCGAACCGAGGGAATCCCACGACCCAGTTGGGCTGCATGCACAATCTGCTCTAGAACTCCAAGGTAGCGTGTAGGGAAGACCAGCTTTGTCAGTTTTATAATCTTATGCTTAGAGACACTGATGTCTAGCAACGAGGCGACGAAGTGGGAGCAGACGCTGGTGTTCACCCGATATTGCTCTTCATAATGCACACAGTCCTTCCGAAGGATCCATTTGATGGCTTTGACGTATAACAGGTTTTTCACACCTGTCATACGCTGTAGGCACCTACAGGTAATCTTGCTAAGAAAGGCAGCCTGAGTCTTCCTGCAGGTGAGCCTCACTAGTGTTTCCATGACTTCTATTTTTTTAGCTAAAGATTAAAAATACTATCCAGCAAGAAGTTGCTAAACATAAAGGCTAGTCGATGTTGTGATTTGCAATATTGCACAAGGGGCTGATTTGTAGACTGGCTAAATTTTGCTTACCGAAGAAATCATGATTAACAATTATACCAAGTGGGTTGCTTCGCCTTGGTTTTCAGTGTCACAGCGTGCGAGGTGATGGCGAAGTGTAGGATTAGCTTGCAACTTGCTCCGCTAAGCTGCCACATTGTTTGCAAATTGACCAAGTGTCAGTAATACGAAGCACCACCATCTCATCTGAATCAGATGAAATTATAGAGAGAATCTCTATTGGGAAATGTGCCTTGTACGATCACTAATGTCAATCAATACAGATAGCCTGCAAAGAAATGATCGCAAGGTTGCCTGGGTTCATTTTTTAAGATAGGAATCCGCTTCTGTCACACGTGAAAGATTGTCATTTAATGTTTGGGCAGTCTGGCTGGTTGGTAATATTTTCACATAAACAAGCTGATAATGCATAATAGCAACTTGGTGTAAACGACTGACACGTACCTTTTTTCAGCCTCTTTTCTCGAAGAAGGCAAAAAAAACAAGTTATGGCATGTATGAAAACATATTTATTGCAGAAGTTACTAAAGAATTAAGCAATTAAAGCATTCGCAAGAAGAGAGAGTTTTTTTTGAAAAGCTAAGTCACTTGCCAAAGGTTTGCACAAAGACCCTTGTGAAGACAAAATGGCCGAAATTGCAGAAAACCCTACACAGACTTCGGCTCAAGTAAGTCTAAGCGAGCAAATGAGGAATGCATCCCACATACAACTCTACGATGAAGAGTCTTATGCTACTTCAGGCATACCTACAAATCCTAGCTAGCCTTTCACTCACCCAGTGAACCAAAATTTATTGAGTGCGGTTCCTCATAGAGACCAGGCAGTGGTTTTGGAGGATTGGGACAATGTCTTTGACCCTGAGTTGTCTAGCAATCCTAAGAGCCTTCGGGAAGTTGCATGCAAAAGAATGAAGCATAAAATGGACCAATTTCCTAAATGACTATGGTACTGTGGGCTTGCATAGTACATGGTCCCCTTGGTGCACCCTTGCCTAGAGATTGTAGCAGTATGCGTGACACTGTTTGACCCAAACACAAGGGTTATCAGCGGCAAGGATTTCTGGGTAGTCATTAGCCCCATGGCTATTCAAGATATGTTGTGTATCCCATTTCCTTTGGGTAAGGAAATTGAAGATTTTAGCCTAGAGAGAATGCAGCAAAAATGGAGAGAGCTCCAATCTGGGCCACAGTTTTATCACTCCGAACTTCAACATCCGAGCAGTTCGGCCCCACCCAAATTCCCTTTCAATTTGAAAGCTCTGAAAGGTGTGGCACAATCTACCACTTCTATGCTGACAATGGTGTGTAGGTTGGACTTAGACAAAGAGGTTCACCAGTTTCAAATGTCCCTCTTCTTTATGCTGAAGAAGAATCGCGAGAACCCACTTTTTAATTTTGCAAAGATTATTAGCAATGGCATTTGGCTGCAGCTAAAGGAATTTGGGGTCAGCTCTAGGTTAAGGTATTTGTCTTTCCTATCCTACTTAATTTTGCACCAAAATCTGGATTACTTTTCAACATCTATGCTCCTATCTATTTTTGATGAGAGTGGCTCGAGAAATCCGGTTTTGACATGGACCCCCATCATGTCAAAAACATTTGATTATTATGCATTTTCGGATGTGTTCATAGCCCCGACTATAAGGGCTTTGGGTAAGGTTGGTATAAATATGACCGAATGCATATCATCCTGCCAAAGGTCTTGGCTTCAGAAGTTAACTCCACCCTGTAACTGGTTCTTTGGCACGGATTTCACCATGCCCCGCATGCCAGGCTTTGTCCAAGAACCTTTTCGGCTTCCTCGTTTCCTCTCTGATAGAGTGCTAGCCCTGGAGGCAATGAGATAGCTATGTACCCTTGATGATGATTATTGGGGAGGAAAACACTTAACCTCCCATTTGTTGTTGCTAATCATGTTTGGTTCGGTGTCGCTGGTTAAGAAGAGGACCCCGCAGATCAATACCTCAGTGATTCTACTTTCAAAGTTGGGTCATCTCAGGCTGGTACTAATAGATGATCCCTGAAATTACAACCCTAAAAATAATTTGTTGGAAATCGGCATCAAAATCTCGCATTCACCTCAGCCATTCTGGGACCTCCGGAGGGATTCCGATGAGGGAAACATAAGTAGATATGTAGGCCTCGAATATTTTCCTACAGTGGATGGTCGACCACCCTGGCTGAATTTTTATCACATTGTGGGGAGGGTCAACCCAAAGCTTGTGATCAACCTCCCTTCAGTCACCCAATTAGAGAAGCTTAATTGGGCACTCGAGAAGATGTAAGCTTTCTAGATATACCGGCAGGAGATTCTGGTAGCTGACAAGTTATATGACGAAGTCACCCTTGATGAGAAGTTTGATGACATTTGGAAAAATGAACATCCGGATGTTGAGAATTATTCGAACCGCTCAACATCTGTGTAGCAATATAGAGAAGAGGAGGCTGCTATGAAATC
This sequence comes from Sequoiadendron giganteum, assembly GCA_007115665.2. Classification (NCBI taxonomy): domain Eukaryota; kingdom Viridiplantae; phylum Streptophyta; class Pinopsida; order Cupressales; family Cupressaceae; genus Sequoiadendron; species Sequoiadendron giganteum. The sequence continues at coordinate 542,751,910 of CM021108.1, forward strand.
TGGGGAAGAAGTAACTCAAAATTCCCCTGCCATCACCGAGAATCTAGTACTTGAAAAGAATACTAGTAAACAACCCGTGCATGAGGAAGAGTCATGCATACTAGCATCCATGCTTGTTGCCTCCTCTAAATCAAAATGAAAGCCAAGGACCACCAGTGGTAAGAGATGGGTCATTCTTGACCTTGATGATTTCCCGGAGGAGAAGCGACAATGTACCGAGGAGGTTGGCAGGGAGGAAGAACATCCAGTGAAGGAAGCGGTCGAGGCATCTATGGCCCCGCTAGAACACTAGGTAAACTTTCCTCCTTTTTTTCTTTCCTCTATGTCTTTTGTCTCACCACAGTCTGCCCTTGTTGTCTCATACATGCCAGTCATCTCTGCTTCTGGTTTTGCCAATCATTCTGGTCTTGCCCCTCCCGTTTTCCCTCCTATGTCCTCTACTTTCCATACTTTATCCGGTGCACAATTTGGTGTTAGCACCGGGCTTGTAGGCCAACAATTTTTATCTCCAAGGCCCAGCCCTACGGTTGGTGCATCACCAGTTTTTCCTTACACCGTCACTTCATTTTCATCCCCTTCGAGTGGCCAATTCATCCCGCCATTCTCCTTGGCTATTATAATGTGACCTAGCAAGACCTATGATGCATCAGCTACACTATCTTTCTCGTTGGCTATCCCTCAGGAGTTTCCTTTTGATGGTGGACTGGGTATCCCAGCCCAGGAATATTTCTCATAGGTCGATGCAAATAAAAGTGCTCGCACCAACTATATCAACAAGCGAAGAGTGAAGGATGCAACCAGGTAGGCAGAGCCCCACTTGCAAACCGTTTTCAATGAAAGCCATAATTCTTTGATGTTTGCGAAGATCACTCCTAATGTGATCAAGGAAGTAAGCGACATGTAGCCCAACGATTATTCTGTGAATGTTGTTGGGTTAGACTTGCGGTAGGCCCATCGGCAAGATAAAGTTGAGTTATTGGAGGAGACTCAAAAAATAGTGACTACTGATTTTCTCAAACTCAGCCGGTAGGAGAAGAAGAAGGATGATCAGATAGCGAAGCTGAAAAGGAAGGTCGACATCTAGGTAAACAAATTCAAAGCCTAGGAGAATGAAATAGGCTGGCTAGAGAAGGAGAGGAGTACCTTCGAAGATAAAATCAAAGAGTTGCATAATTTCGGCGAGGAGGTCGTTCCGACTCTTGAGAAGCAAGTTGAGAAGCTCCAAGTAGAAGAAAAAGAACTCCAAGCTAAGTCTAAGATGCTAACTGAGGGCATGAGAGAGCTCCAACAGAACACCACTACTGAGATTGCTGAAATGAGTACCAACTTGGAGTTGGCCCTGGCAGAAAAGGAAAAAGAGGTTTTTACCCTGAAAGAGCAGATGTTCGTATTGGATAAAAGCTTGGCAGAGGTAGTGGTAGGTTTAGTCAGTAAAGAGGCATAATTGGCTGCCCTAGGAACCCAACCCCTTGTGCCTTGGATAAGCTCCTTGGAAATTTCCAAAGTCCTACATGCATCATACTGGGACAAGGTGAACGCTCTGTGCCCTACCCTACAACCCACTTTAAAGTTTATGGCGCAAGTGGCTAGCCTCTATAAAACAATGAGTGAATCGATACAACAGGTTCAGGAGTCAACTTCTAACAAGGTTCCCAAGGCAAGAATATTATTGGGTAAGTTGTATACTGCTTCGGATGAAGCATTGAGTAGCATGGGCATCAACGACCGAACGACGGCAGCTTTGGGCGCAAGTAGCCTCATCTTCATGCATGAGGCCATTCAACAGGTAGTAGATTGCAGAGCTCAGTTAAACCAGGTTACCAACGACATGCGGGCAAAGTTTTTCCTTTTGACTCAGAGAGGTCTCCCTTTGCCTTTCATTGTAGACCAAGCAGTAGTGGGTGTGGAGCATATTATTGAAATGATCGAAGAGAAGAAGCAGGATCTTTCTATCTTCTAGACTTTTGATCAATCTCCGACTGCTGAGGAGATCAAGAGGATCGTGCATCGACTGACACAACTTTTCTTCCAATTGGAATTGGAAACTAAAGTATCAGGCGGATTGCCTTTCAAGGCAATTATTGATCTCAAATTGGCTCACAAGCATCTGCGAGCTCTCTCTGCACCGAGAAATGAGGTATGGAGCAATCTGTAGGCTACCCTATCAAGGTTGTGAGAATTCTTGTTGCTGAGCCAAAGGTTTCTGGGGTTCTCCTTTCCATGAGCGAAAAGCCCCTATGAGTCACCAAACTGTTCAACAAAAACCGCCTAAGCCTTGGCAATTTTCTTTTCCTTTGCAGCTGTGCCTTAGTTTTGTATGCTCACTATCCTCGGAGCTCACCACGTGGCTCCCTCGTGAAGATTTTCATTTTTTCCTTCACTTCATTTCTTTGTAGCCTCCATCTGCATGCCACATCGGTTGCATTGGCTGTCTTTTGAGTCGGGCCCACCTCATACTTTTTTTCTCTTGGAGTGCTTTACGTGGATCTTTCTCACGGCTTTCTGCTGGGCGCCTTTGCTACTTTTTGTCGAGCTCCGTCTAGGTGACACGTGGTGTTTCTATTCCTGCGCTGGTTACCTTGGAGATGACGACAGATCTTTTGTACTCCCTGCTACCGCATGTCCTCTCCTATTGCTGCATGGTTTTTTGTTTCGTGTCATGGCCTCGTTGGCATGTTGTTGATCGATGGATGTTTATTGTGGTGGCTCAGGATAATCTGGGCCGAGGATCACCATGCATGGTTTGCTCTTTCATAATGTATTTTCAGGTGGTGGGATGGCCAATATATGGGGCCTAGTTTTCTTTTATTAGGTTGTTGATTAAGTTTATAAAAAACTCCCAAGCATTGGGAAGTAAGTCTTGTGTAATAGTTGCTTTTAATTCAAAGACTTCGGACTCTGCTAAATAAATTTGGCCTTTTTATTTTCAAGCATTTGTTGAAACTATTGACCTGTGCTGTTATCTTTATTTTGTATGAATACCTGTTCATCAGTTTTTGTAACCTCTTAGAGCTGGAATAAATACAGATCATGTTTCTACTACTCTTCTGTGTTAATACAAGGTTATGCTTGATTACATTATACAAATTAGAGGGTATTTTTGCATGACAAGTGCTTTTGAGAAAATTATCTTAAATAACAGCAATTTAGTGATTTAGGCCTTTGCATTATGCACTGTGCTCTGATAAAGTTGTCTAAAGATTCAGCGTATCACCTATAGTGTAAATTTTACATTTCTCACAACCTCCCTTACTTTTTACTTCACCCATTAAGCGAAGAGCCGGCTTCAATAAAATCCTAGAGGTTATTTAGCTAGTGCATAATGTCCCCCAATAGTTAAATTTCCCATAAGTCTGCTGCTACATGAAAAATATTACGTCAACACTCTACAAAGGTATCACTGATGACATTTAAAATTCACACACTAAAATGATTGATCCTTGTCTGTTTACACAAGAAATGCTCTAGTCAACTCGGTTTAATCATACCTTGATGCTTGTGTTCATTTGCAATATCAAAAATCATGGAAGTCATACTCAGGTCATCATGGTCTAAATTATACCATTGATGTTTGTACTCACTTTCAACATTTTTAAGAGCTCTATGATGATACAAAACATAAAAGTATTGTTAAAATGCCAATAGTTTGCATATAGGTTTTTTATGATAAAATTAGATTGCATACATAAATGATTTCTACATCTATAGATTGTTTGTTATAAAAATGATTCAAATTGATGATTATCTTTTCTATTAATAAGACTGAGTATACTTGACATAAAACAAAAACATCATCGTAACCATGTAGTTGCGTCAACATTTTTTCACATTAGAAGGAATTTTCTATTCATCATAAAAATATTTTAAATCAAATCATGTTGCATCCATATCATATTAAATTTCTAAGAGAAAATTTCAAAAGTAAATCATATCATTACACTTTTTCATCTATCCACCAATTATTTCTCCCATATCAAGTCATCACATTATCCATATACATTTTATTATCAATACATTACTGCCATACATTAAAATACATCATACATTCATTCATCATTTTATTATTACATCATATTATTGCATACATCATCTATTTTCACATTCATGTCAACATAGGAACATACATCCCATCAACATTGCATCATTACATTGACATTCATGTATAAAGACGATCATCATATAAAAAGAAAATAATCGTGCATCCATACATCAACAACATACATCCATACATCATTCATTAATTAGAACATCATACATCATAAGCATATCATCATCATATAAACAACATTTATAATATCATAATTAGAATCATCACATGGCATATAGAACATTGAAAGAAAATGCATCAATCATAGAATCATAATATAACCATCATATATCGATAAAAATTGACTACATACCATAAAAATCATATAAATCATCAATGTCAAGTATACAATGAAGTCTGAAATAAAAAGAGATGCATCATCAAAACTAGCTTAATTGAAGTATACACCATGTTAAAAGAATATCACATAATCATATAGGGGCAGCTAGGATCTACTATTGCCAGATGGTGCAGGCATCTCAAAACCAGTACCTTCCCCACTAGAAGTACCTAGATCTCTCGGATCTCTTAGATCTATCTATGGAGGATGCATCACACCCTCGCTAACTGTCCTGGTATGTGTCCTGCCAAATCTGGACAACACATAGCTATTTCTCCACTTGGAAGGAATGACATCATGGTAACGGCCTTCGTAGAACTTTGCCTCTTGGCCAACATGGATAACCTCCCTCATATAATCACCAATGGTGGTACCATCGACTATCCATTCTAAGGTCTCAGAAGTCCCCTGTACCTACTCGGCAATCTGCCTGGCACTATCTCTCTCCGCAGTCAGTGTAGCAATCTATGTTTGCGTAGCTACCAACTATCCCTGTACCTGAGCTAAGACTTGTGTATGAGCGTATGCCTGGGTTTGTAACTATGTTTGTGTCTGCACAAGTAAACCCCATGCCTGAACAAGCTAACCCTACAGAGTCTGTATTTGCACTTGTAAGCTGGAAATCTACGATTGATGATCTGTCAAAGAAATCTCCACTGCTCACCTCTTATGAGGCCTACTAGTGGATGGACTTGCGCTACCTACCACAACCCCTCTTCCACTATCATCCCCATCATCACTATTTCTCTCATTACTACTAATCACCTCACTATCATCCCAACTATCCTCCTTCATATCGATATCCTCCTCCACCTCAACATCTATGACCGAATCCTCCACAATATCCTCCTCTATGGGTAGGGGTGCTGGCTCATCAAGAATGGTAATCTGAGGACATGGATGTAATGATAGATATTGTGCATACTCTATAGTCACTGGTGCCTCTACAATATCACGATGCATGTCCCAAGCTGAAGGTTGTAGAGCATGGTATCCTTATACTATGGTATCATAAGAGAGTGATGGCCCCCAATCTACGGTATCACTCTAACATCAAGCATAATGTGCAAAACCCTAGGGTATGCACTGAACAATCTCATACTATCTATAAACCCTCCGCAATAAGAATCTCTCCAATACAAAGCAGGTTCTACCAATCAAGTACATGGAATCACACAAATAACCATGAACTGCATCATCCTCCTCCCAATGCTCAAAATCTAGATATGGGCACCATGTGACAGCCTCTAAATCATCCAATACATGCCTCCATTGCTACAGCTTACCCATCCTAAACTGGGTAAGTCAACCTCTATATCTAAAAAAATAAGGCCTAGTAGCAGGTCTATCTCGTACTGGCAGTGGTCACATGATAGAAATATGCTCCCATGCCCAAACTTGAAGCAGAGTAACTCCAGCTGACAAGATACACCCTCCCAAATATACAACTAAATGTAAATCATGATAAAGATGTGGCAGCATGTACATACCCCAACATATTTGGTCCCATGCACGACCATGATCTCAAGTACACAACCCCAACCAATAGAGAATCCCTTTGACCTATGATCAGGACAAAGGAAACCTCCAATGAATCCCACAAGCACTGCCGGTAAAGTAGCATAACCATCGACCATCGTATGCCACCGAACCCACAATCCTACAATGTGATTATCCTGAAAAACTCTACAAAGAGCATCTATCCCACCAGCCTCCTATGAATCATATCCTACAATCTCCCCAATATATTGTATCCGTAATATCCGCCATACATCCTCTGGAGTGACTATCATCTCCCCAGTAGGTAGGTGGAAGGTATTATGGTCACTGTGCCACCGCTTGGCTAATGCTATGAGGAGACCCCTATTAATCCTAATCTTGGGAATGCAAAGAAGAGAACTAAGACCACGTCAAATAATAATCTGTCTCATCTGGTGTCAACTGCAGAATAAAATCAAATGTCCATGGGAAATGCTCTTGAATCTGGAGGTTACCCAGACGCTCCTATCATCATGAAATATTTTAAATCAGTACACTATGTCAAATATCACATGTCATTATCCTATCAAATCTAATCAAACCTCATTTATCATGAGGTCATCATTATCAATCTAAATTGTACTTCGCCTACATGAGGTCAATTTATTTAAAATCAACCTCACCTATCATGAGGTTCATCAAACTTTGATTTTATTCCTAACCTATCATGAGGATAATCAAAGTCTTATCTATCATCAGAATCAATCATAAGGGTTATTTAGATCATCAAATCATATCAAACCAAAGAGTGGCCATGATCAAAATTGACAAAAGCAAGTTTAAAATTTGACAAATTTTGCAAATCTAACTTGGATGCATTAGAACAGGCATTCAAAGCACTAAAACATCAGATGTGCTACAACAAGCATTCAAAGCTCTAAAAAATTAGAAGAGCTATTTCATCACTTGGAGGCGCTAGAATAGGAATTCAAAGTGCTATTTCATAACTTTGAAGCACTATAACACACAATGAAATTACCACATCTATCAAAGTGCTATTTCAGAAGGTCAAAGTGCCGAAACAATATCTCGAAGCGCTAAAACTTTGTAAGCCCTAATTAAAATTATTGAAGCACTAAACTATCCTATCAAAGCGCTACTAGTTTCAAAGCGCTAATCTATCCTATCAAAGAGCTAACATATCTCAAGTAAGTGCTAATTTTCAAACATGCTAAAACAATCCCTAGGAGCACTACACCAGAGTGTGAAGTGCTAAAGTGCATACTTGAAGCGCTAAAACTACAAAAAATTAAAAATACAAAAAAAGGCACAAAAATCAGAATTGCATGAAATACGAGGAGGATTATGGGTATGTATCAGAGGTCCGTAAGTGGCCAGGTGCTAGTGATATTGCACACGCTCGAATTAGTAGCTATGTTAAGGAATTGACATCTTGCTCGAGGTGGTTCAAATATGTCTCTCTCACAAAGATTTCAAAAGTCAAATGCACAAATGAGTATGAAAATGAACTTTTGACCTTTTATTAGTTTCTTAAAGGTGGAATTTTGTGGGATTTTTAACTTTTTAATTAATTTTATTGCGGGATTAATTGAAATTCATCCAAGGAGCAAACTTTCTTCATCATTATTGGGAGATAAATTATTTGACCATCAAAACTTCATCAAATCATTGAAAAACCATTATAAATTGAAAATTTCTGAAAAATTCAAACAAATCAAAAAAAATAAATCATAAATTTATCTCCCAAGGGGGCATATTATCATCAATCACCTGAAAATCAATGTTTGGGGCAGACTGAAATTTTTTGCCGATACGAGCAATAATAGCACAAATTTTTCTTGAAGCAATGTGTAAACACATCACTTCAAAGAGGGGAAAAATGTATACACTTAAAATTAGTCTGGAGAATCTAACTAATTGAATACGAGTTATTTGATTAATTATCCTAAATTCATCTACTATTAAAATAAATAGAAAGATTTATTTATATAGTTCACATTTAAATTCTTGTATTATTTCATCTCAATTAAATAAACAAAAATAAATACTTTGTGTGAACCCTTGTTCCTATTCCTGCATAAACACAACAAACAAACATATTAGTTAGTTCATATGCAAGATAAAAAAAGGATTCCCCATGAAATCCATTTACAAATACTCAAAATAGGAAAATGAAGAAATAAAACATACAAGACAAGTGAAATCCTAATTAAGTAAGCAAACTATTGATCCCATGGGGGAATTGGTGCCAATTGGTGTGTTGAAATTGGCCCTTTCCCAACTCCTTTGTAAGCTTTGTTGATTATTTGATGAGTGATCCACCTTGATGAAGATTCAATCAAGCTCCATGATGAAAATTTGCATAACCTAGCTAAGAATTTGATGAAATGGATGAAACTAGATATGCTTGAGGATGAAGTTGAGTATAGTAAGTTTACTTAAATTGTGGATGTTAGAATGAGAGGAAGAGTCTCTCATTTATAGATTTCCAAAATGGAAGAGAGAGTGACATTGAGCAATGTGGAATCATTCAACATCCAATGGCCAAGTGCCACTTTTCAAGATGTGAATGGTTGAAGGTTGTGCACATTTTGGTCAATGTGCATGATAAATGTTATGAGATTCAAATTTGAAATTTGAATGTGACATGTTGGAGGGAGAAAGAAATAGAGTTAATGTCACTTGGTTCAATGCACAAGGACATGTAAGAGGAGTGAATGCCTTGTTGGAAGTACCCATACACTTGGACTTTGAATTCAAATTTGAAAGAATATTCCTCCTTTATTCCATGTTGAGAGAAAATAGGCAATTAAATAAATCAAAGTAATTGATTTAATGTGCAAGTTGCATTCTCTAGAGGATTTTAGTAATTGAAATTAAATTAATCAAGATTTGATCAATTTAATGAGAGATTAGGTGATTTGACCATTTTGACCTAGATTTTAGGATTGATTTAAATCAAAATGAGAGGAATATGATTAAAGAATTAATTAAATAAAGATTTGATTTATTTAATTAAAGAGGGATGATATTTGATTTAAACCAAATAAAGATTTATTTAATTTAAATGAGATGACTTTAGGGATTAATTAAATAAAATTGATTTATTTAATTAACAGGATATGATGACTTAATTAGATAAAGTTAATTTATTTAATTAAGAGATGAAAAGTGATGAATTTAATCAAATACATATTATTCGATTAAATGACTAGCAAAGGAGATGATTCAGGATGAAATGGTGTTAGTAAATCAGGATCCAGTGTGTCAGATCAAATTGTATATTTTCCATGTCTACACTTTGTTTTATTTAATTATCAAATTCCCCTATTTTATTCTATCACATCATTAAAATAAACTAAACAAAAGTTAAATACTTTATTGTTTAATTATCATTTCCTTCCATTCTAATTTAATAAACAACTCTTATAGTTTTTTTCCTTAAATTATTTATTTCCCTTTTGCTAATTTAAATAAATCAAAATATTTAAATAAAGGTATAAATCAAATTCCTCTATTTACTCAAAACCAAATTAGATATCATATGTCTAATTTATGTGAAATTTATGTCTAAATTAATTGATTCAATCTTCACGGGAAATTATGGAGACAAATTTGAATCAATCTCTCAATCCTCTTCCATCAATTCTTCCTATCCTCTTGCCTAGTGTTTTTATGGGTGGGAACTAGTCCCAAAATTTTCTCTAGCTTCTTCATCTCTCACCATTCAATCCTCCAGATTGAATCCATGCCTCAGTTTGCTGCCCCTGTGAAAATGTGTTGTTGGGAAATCTATAAATACAACCCTATACAACAAAGAAAGGATCCTATTTTTTTTATGCAAACTTACTCTGCAGCAATAGCATCAATCATCAAGAAATCATAGCATCATAGAATTTTAGAATTATAATCATGGCTACATACTGTAGCTTTCATCCATCATTTTCATGTCAAGCATAGATTAAATTAGCTTCCTTCCATCATTTAGATATTATCATACAAGATTGGATCATTGTATCAGCATCATTTTGTTCTTTAAATTGTCATTTTAACAGCCATAGTGTCTTATTAAATCTGAGAGCTTCTTGACTTGATAAATCTTTGGAGATACAAGACAATGATATGCTTTCAAGTTTCTTATTTTAAATTAGTTTAATTATAGAATCTTTGATATAATGTTTCACTAAGGAGTGTATTTACCTTTCATATTTATTTGACACTTACAAATGGATTCGAAAGACATATGATAAGGGGATAGACAAAGGACTGAAGAATGAATTTCCATATAAGGTAAAAAGAACCCTTGTGTAAAGTGATCATTAGATGTTGGTACAACCTTATTAGAATGGATGGATTATGCAAGGGGATGGATCAAAGGAATTTGATGGGGTAGGTATGTGGGATTAATGTATGGGATGTTGGAAAGTGTATGGATGGAATGATGGAGTGGATATGTGATGGAGGACTATGTTTAGGACCAACATTAGCACATGTGATGGTGGATGTGAGAAGATAGGTGGATGAATGGATGTAGAGTGTGGAGATAATAGTGGAGTTGGGATAGTGAATTTTGGGACATAGGAACCCAAAATAGATTTAGGAGATGGAGGATGCAAATTATTAGCTTTGGGATTAGAAAATTTGGATGGAATTAGGGATTTCTCATTTGAAGGCATGGCCTCTTTTTTCTTGGGAATCCACATGGTTTTGGTTTTTTATTTAATGGGCCTTTGTGGAAATTTCGATTGATTTGAATTTTGGATTGGATTTTTCTTTTCATCAACATGTCTTTTATAGGGGACATGAGGAGCTTTAGATTCATGTGGATGTTTGGGTTTATACATTTTTTCTTTGGCATCCAAAGTGCTTTTAGTATCAATGGGATGGATATGAGGAGATGGAGGATGTGGAGAGGATGTGGATGGAGTGATAGAGGTAGGCGTTTGGCAATGATGTGTGGATGGATGATGCAATATAGAATGCATGGAGGGGTGCCTTTGTTGATCCTGACTAGGAGTTATGAAAGTAGGATTTTTATGAAGTGTGTGAGGGATAGGTGATGGATGGATGAGAGTTGGATAGGGAGGATGTATTATGGTGGATGGAGGTACATAAGGGCCCAAAATAGATACAGTAGATGGAGGGACATAAGGACCCAAAATGGACTTAAAGGATGAAGGAGGAAGATAGACAATTGCTTTGAGGGAATATGATGGAGGAGGGGGGATGGAGACAAATGATTTGGTGGATTGGTGAGAATTACCTCTCATTCCTTTAGAAGAGGATCGTTTAGGATGTGTGGAGGTTGTACCAACTTTTTTGGATTGTGATTCTTGGGAGATATATCCGAGAACTTGTGTACCTAGATGTTCTTTAACCTGGATGGGCTCTAAAGTTCCTTTCTCATGAAGGCCTAAACCTTTTCCTTGATAGTTCATGTTCTTGAACATTTTTATTAGGGTAGGGTCTTTATTCTTTTGGAAACATGATGTGAGTCTATTAGTAGGTGGAGGAGGAAGAGTGGTGCATATACTTTGTTTTTCTTCCATAAGGAGACCACCATGGAGGAGTATAATGTTACCAAGCTGATATAGAAGTGGTTTTGGGATGGTGGAGCTACGTAGCGATGGAGGATCATGAGATGGAGATGGTGGGATAGCAACATCTTGATTGGGAGGAGGAAGTAATAAGGGGTTAGGATTAGGTGGTATGATAGGATCTAGATTTGTGATAGCAAGTGATAAGGGCCCACGAGATGGAGTGATTGGATCTTGAGTGCAAAGGGAATCAGGGGATGGAGCAGATGAGCTAGTGTGATCTTGAGATGGGATGGAAAGGGTGGCATGATCTTGATTGGGAGGAGGGGATATGTTGGTATGCTTTGGATTGAGCTCTTGGCATGGCTCATCTTGTGTGGGAGGCATGATGAGGGAGGAATGTTGGAGGGATTCCTCAAGTGGGGGAGATGGAATGATGGAGGATTCAGGAAAGTCATGGGATTGAAGTTTGGTAATATTAGGACTAGGAGGATTGGATTGGCTGTCTCCAATGCATTAGGTGGATCTAGTAGTAGAAGATGGGGATTCAATGGGTTTGATGGGTTTGACGAGTTCAACCATTTGGATAGTGTTAGGAATGGTAATGGGAGTGATCGGTGTAGGATGGAGGAGGGCCTCATCACTAGTGATCGTACATGATAGAGTGGGAGGGCATGGCTCCACAACATCAAGATGTGGATCCGGGGATGTCTCTTCTGTCGTGAGTCCTTGGATAAAATTTGGAAGGAGATCTTTGGGAATTGTAGCTTCAGGTGGGGTGATGGGAATGGATGGAGAACTATGGATGGGAGAAGGACTAGGATTAGGGATTGGTGGATTAGGATTAGATAAGTGGATGGCATTGGGTGGAGGACTAGGAGTGGTTGGAGGACTAGGATTAGGGATTGGTGGATTAGGATTAGAGGGAGGATTAAGATATAATGCAGTGAAGTGGGGAGTGATTCAAGAGGATGTGGATGATGGATTAAGATAGGAGGAGGCAGATGCTAGATTAGGTTGAGAAGATTGGGATGGTGGGTATTAGTAAAAGAATGTGGATGAGGGATCAAAGTAGGAGGATGTGGACATTGGATTAGGATGGGAAGATATGGATATGGGATTAAGATAAGAGGATGTGAGTGGTGGATTATGATAGGAAGATATGGATGGAGGATTAGGATAGCAATACGTGGAGGTTGGATTAAGGTAGGGATATTGGGATGGTGGATTATGAGAGGAAGATGTGGATGTTGGATTAGAAGGGGAGGATTGAGGTGGTGGATTACCATAAGAGGGCATAGATGGTGGCTTGGCATAGGAATATATGTATGATGGATTAAGATAAGAAGATGGGGATGGTGGATTAGGATAAGACAAATATTGGGATGGTGGACTATGATAGGATGGCACAGATGTTAGATTAGGATGGGAAGATTGGGATGTGGGATTAAGGTAGGGGGATTGGGATTGTTGATGATGATAAGGATAGGAGTATGGGGAAGGTTGATTACTATAGGAGGATGTGGATATTGGATAGGATAGAAGTTGAGAGGGAGGACATGATGAATATGTTGATATTGAGGATGTTGGATATCCCTTATCAAGGGTAGCATAAGGATTGTTATTAGATACATACAAAGACATGGGGGATAGTTTAAAGGAGTAGTTGGATTTTGGGAGGCAATTGGAAACTTTTTCCTAGAAATGATAGAATGAAGGGGATCTATATTAAATTCTTCTTGATCAACAAGACTTCTATTATCCTCATCAACATAGTTAGGATTCCGCTTGACTACTATTATTGGTCGTGCGAGAGGGGGATAAGGATTCATGATGGATAAAAAGTAGAAGGAAAGAATAGATGATGGAAGATGAAAAAATATAGAATGGATAGAGGATAGATTGGAAGAAGATGGGGGAAGAGATCTTAAGCTTTGGTTTGATATCAGAAGAATGGATGAATGGTCAAATCGGGATTCAGGTTAAGCTCAGATTGGGATTAGATTAAAGCTCAGATTAGAAGTGGATTGGAGCTTAGACTAGGACTATATTAAAGCTTAGATTATGGTCTAGAACATTCCAAGGGTGACAGGATTGAGAAATCTAAAAATTAAAATTTTCAATTTTTTTTGGTTTTTTCTATGTTGTAGTATATCACATTTTCGGAGGTCTTCGAAGCAGAATTTGGGGTTGAAACTTGCGTTGACCTTTAAATTTGGGCCAATAAAGGTGCTCTATTTTAGGGACTGAATTAGTACTCTAGGAGACCTTTCCGAAGATGTAAACAGTTCTAAAATCTGAGCACCGAGTAGAAAGTTATGACCCCAACAAGTTGGGGTAAATAAATTCCTAGTTTTTAAAAAAATTTGGATGGTTTGGGGATGGATAAGATGACAAGGAATGATTGGATGATGATTTGGGACTGGGGAAGATGTAGGTGAATTGTGGTATGAAGGATTAACTCTTTGGATGTGATGAACAAGGTAGAAAGTAGTTGAACGAACATCGAAACGGGTTCGAACGGGGCCCCGAATGAAGAAGAAAAAAGTTGTTTCACCCCAGTTTGAGGGTAGAGACGCTTTTCCAAAGGGGTAGGGATGCCTGTCTAGGGTAGGGTCACCTGTCTAGGGTAGGGTCACCTATCTAGGGTAGGGATGCCTGTCTAGGGGGCAAGGATGCCTGTCCAAGGGGGCAGGGATGCCTGTCTAGGGTAGGGATGCCCAAACAGCCTTAGGACAACTGAATGATGTTAAAAAATGGACAAATAGATTATAGGAATGGGTGAATGATCACATGGAATAGGTGAATGGATACTCGAAACAAATGGATGGATGGTTGGGATGGGTAAATGGGTACTCTGGATGAGGGAATAACACTCAGAACAGGAAAACACGTTGTCAGAACGAGTGAATGAATTCCTGAAATGGGCGAACAACTAGTCAGAAAGAGGGAACAATGCTCAAAACGGGAAAATGGATATACGGATGGTCAAGATGGGCAAACGAGTACGCTGAATGAGGGAACAACACTTAGAACGAGAAAACAGGTTGCCAAAACAAGTGAATGACTTCCCAGAATGAGTGAACAACTAGATAGAAAGAGGGAATGGTGCTTAGATGGGAAAATGGATATCCAGAATGGATGGAAGGATGGTCGGGATGGGTAAACGAGTACCCAAGATGAGGGAACAACATTCAGAATAAGAAAATGGGTTGCCAGAATGGGTGAACGACTTCCAAAATGGGTGAATGGCTAGCAAATGGAGGTCGAAAAAGGTTGTTCTAAAGGGTAGGGATTCCCCTTTAGGGCAAGGTCACCCCTTGAGGGAAAGGTCACCAAACTTAGGGTAGGGTCAACCAAATAGTGGGCGGGGTCACCCAAACAGGGGGCAAGGTCGCCCAAACAAGAAAAATTGGCAAAAGTTTGACTTAAACAGGCTAAACAATAGTTGAAACAAGGAGGGTAGGGTCACCCCTTGAGGGCAAGGTTGCTTCTATGGACTAGTCTAAACCTAACTTAGTCAGAAATAGTTATGGAAAAGGATAAAAACAACAAGTAAAAGTCCAAAACTGACTAACAAGTACTGGTTTTTCAAAAGAAAACACTTCAAACAACACAAGCCTAGTTCTAGTGTTAAGGGTATAGTCGACACGGTCCTCTATCTAGGATTAACAAGGTTGCTAAGGGCATCCTCGATATACACACACTACATGGGGCACAACCATGAATACCAGCTCATCTACAGGCGTGAGTCGAGAGTAGCCAGTGATAGATTGGGAGCTCAGACCAACTCTTTACGTCTTATCTAAGTATCACCCTAGCTTTGACACTCTGCCAGATACGACGTGACTAGATTGAGGTATAGCTTTCACCTCCCCCCTTTATATACCCTATTAGTAACATGTGATTGGGATTGTCCCTTAGGGTGATGAAATCCCTAAGCAGGTCCTGCTAATAAAATAAAAAAGGGTAAAAGGACTAAGCGGACTATGATTTCTCTTCACCCAGGTTCTTCAAATGGTGCAAGGGGATTGTATACATCAATAGTCGACTTTCAAACACAACAAGAAAATTATTTGACCCTTTAATTAGTCACAAGTTCCTAGTTTAAATAAATTAAAGCACAAAGCCAACTAAATAAAGTTTCTCCACCTACAACACACTTGTCACTAGTTTTGGTTTCTGACTTTGATAGGAGAAAACAGTGGAAAACAACAATAACAAAAAAAAACTAAAAATCTATTTTTTTGGGCAAGGTCGCCCCTTTTGTGAACTTTCAAAGTGTTAGGAGAAAAAAACTGCAAAAATAGAAGCAAAACACTCTGGTTGTTTGGGCAAGGTTGCCTCTATGTTTCAGAATCTACAAAACTTTAAAAAACAACAAACATAAAAGCAATGGACTCGTGACATGGGTCCCATCAAGCGTGCCAGAAATGTGATCAAGAGAAATCTGCTAGTCTAAAAATGCAAAACAAAATAGAATGCAAGAGAAGAAAATGACACCTAAAACCTCAAGATTGGGCTATGTTAACTCACACAAAATAAAAGTAAAATGAGCAACGAATTATACCTTGTGTTGAGTTGATCTTTGGTTGGCCCTTTGATGGTTGATAATGTCTACTCCTTGGAAGTTAAGCTTGCAATGATGGTGGTTGAATGATCAATGGAAGTAGATGAGTTTCATAATGACTACTAAGATGTAAATGGAAGTGCTAATATGCTACAATAAATGGCTAAGATGCTTAATTGGCTTGAGAGTATGAATGCATAAAAATCACAAGTTCTAGAATCTAGATTTCCAACCCCCTTAATGAGTGATAAGGGAGGTATTTATAGAAGAATTTGAATTCTCTAGAGGATTCAATGGTCAAGATTGAGCCACCATGGCCAAGATGGAGGGCTATGATGAGTTGAGGACTCACAAGCCCTTACATGTCGCCATGTAGTAGGTGAAGTGTCCAAAGGACAAGAGGAGATGGCAAGGGTAGAAGTGACATGGAAAAGGCCATGTGGTCCCAAGGTACTTGCAAGTACCTTGGTATGGGAGAGGATTTCCTCAAAAAGGTATTCCTTGGCCCCATATGGGACTGATAGTGACAAGTGAGGACTTTTAGAAATTCCACCCTTGTCACCATGGGCATTGGAGATGGCCTTGGAGGAATAAAAGTGAGTTTTTAATTCTTTTTGGAAGAGACCAATGGGTAAGGCAAGATTCCCCCTAAAATGGGTCCTTGTCCCATGGGTATGATGTGACCTTTGAGAGGTCATGGGGAAGACAAATGCATTGGGGACTAAGTGTGAATTTTTAATTCACATGGGGAAGAGGTACCCAAAAAAGGTAAGTACCAAGAAGGTTGACTAAAGGACATGCTAGAAAAGGTAAGTGATTAGGATTAGGATTAAGCAAACAGGTGATTAGGTTAATTAATGATTATTAGAGGCAAGTGGCTAGATATGGAGGATGTGACATTAATCCTAATTAAGGATATGCACATCTTAATGAAGAATTAATAAAATTAACCTAGATTAGTGAAAGGGTTATGGAGGATGGTACAAGGAGAGAGAAAGAATGAATTGAAAATCGAAAAGGATAATTGACTAAATTAAATAAATTTATTGATTTATATAATTTAGAGGGGAAATGGTAAAGGATAAAGTATTTAATTAAATACTTTTAGGAACCTTTAGGAAATGGGATAATATTAATTAAATGTGTCATTTAAGTAATATAGATGGATTAGATGAATAAACGATATGATTTTGACCATATGGAAGTGGTCAAATTTGGATTTCTACACCAACAACAAAATCACACATAGAAAGACCCAAGAAAATCTCTCGAACAAGAAACACATCAAAGAGTGATCCTTCCCCACTCAAGAGATTCTCAACTAGCATTTCTTCCCATTCCCATTGAATGCATTAGGGCCTAGGAGGTACTCTTCCTCCTCAACCACACTACATAATTTAGTTCACACTAAACCCTCAAAAATTTCATCGAATGCATCTAGGCAAGAATCCAAACATAAATTATTCAAACAAAAACTTGAGCTATCATGCACCAAGAACTAATAACCATATGGGAAAAGACATGAATCAAAGATCCCAATGCTACAATATGGGCTTTGATACCAAATGTAATGCCTCAAGTTGATAAGATAAAAAAAACTTAATATTTTATTTTTTTTGAAATAACACTAATAATGCAACAATGACATGTTGAACTTGCATGATAACATGCACAAAATTGTCATATTCAAAAAATGTTAAAAAAAAGGCACTTCACCATTACATAAGAAAGGTGGTAACATCAAAATACTAACCAATCATGGGATAAATCTACCATGATGAACATATAAGAGATAGAGAGAGGAAAAAACCTACATGATGAGCGATTACTAAACCATGATAAAATTCTCTCATAACACCACAATAAATAGTATGAGGGAATCATCAACCTCCAATCCACATCCTAAAACATGAAAAAAATATAAAAATAGAGAAAAACCTTTAGAATAGGTTTCCTAACCAAGAGGCACAACTCCTCACAAACACTAATGACAAAGAGTCACTTCCTAAACATCTCACACTTTGCAAGACATCTCGTCACAATGCACCAAAACACAAGAGAAGAAAATACTCCACAACACTCTATGACCTATAAGGATCATTGAGAACACTCAAAAGATGAAGCACAAGGCTTATTTAACATTTATAACACCTCACATTACAAGAATAACAAAATCCCCAACCCTAGGTTTGGCAAATAATTCATATCAGAAGGTTGCATGCAAAATGATTGAAGAGATGATTGTGGATTAGATCCACATTTTAATTTTTTTTAGGTAGATGGATTTCCATCATAGGAATTCTTAAAGGTTTTGGTGGGTGTTTATACCAACCTCCTATTTACTAAGGTTTCTTTTAATTTTTGGCTAAGTATCAACTCCTTTTGTAAGCACCACATGGCACCCCCACGCTCAATCTTCGTAGAAGAACTCTTGGCATCCTTCAGAAGCAAAACCAACTTGACATGTGGTGGTTTCATGCAATACCAAAAACTAAAATAAAGAAGAGATTTTAATAAGAAATTTCTCTTCTACCTACCACACATTTCCACAACACTAATTTTGTGAAGTGCTCAAGCCTCGACAAGCTCCAGTTAAGCCATTCGCTGAGAGGGAATAGGCAGGGCCCATTATGAAAATATAACTGAAAGGAAACATGGCTTCCACATGGCATCTCAACACTCCTCAAAGAGTGAAGAAGGTTCCTTTATTGTAAAAAGGTGTGTCATTGGCCATTTTTGATGAGAAAAACCCATAAATGGAGCTATCTTAGGAAGGCTTTTCTTCTTGCCATGCATCATCATAACACTCATTTAAAGTAGGGTTTTGCTTATCAGATTTAGAAGCTACACCATTATTTACGATAGATAAGCCTCATTTCAAGTGAAGACTTTAGATCCAATTCAAAGATGGACACATGTCACTACAATAATTTTTCTAAGCATCAAGGGAATCATGAGGTATTAAGGTTATGCCATATTAGGGATTTAAATACCATCTACACATATGAGTTGAAGCACTTCCCTTTCAGTTACAATGGCCTCATCATGAGGAGGGATGTCAAGATTCAAGTGTCAATTATTTTATCTTTTAAACTCTACCATGCCGAGGCCATTGTGCCTACATATTCTAAAGTTCTATATTTTTAAAAAGACTTTTCTAGGGATTTAGAATTTTTACCAAGTATAATATTATAATAGTTTTATATATGAATAGAAGTAGTAGAATTTTTTTTAACCATTCTCAAACCTTTAGAGGTGCCTCTTACAAGAAGGATTGAATATTATATACTATGCCTTTTGGCCTTTGTAATCTACTCTCCACCCAATAAGGAAGTGTATGTGGTGTTCTATAATTAAATGTGTGGAATCAATTGTTATCAATTGTTTCTATTCTTCTCTTATATAGTGTTTGAATTTTATTTATGTTGTAGACTTTAAACCATGCATGTTCTTTTTAATTTTTTTTGTAATGCTTCAAAGAGTCTAGTCTATATTATGCAATGTTAGGGATGAATATACTAATAAATCTAGTGCATTGCTTTAAAAATATTCTAATTCAGTTTGCTTCTTATATTTTCTTATTCCCCTTTTCTCCCCCTATATTCAAAGATTCATCTTCTAAAATCTTGAAGGTTGTTTCATAGATAGAAAATTCGGTCCCACATTTGTAAAACTTCCCATAGGAGGTTGTTTATCGAGAATGAAGATTTTAGGCATCAACAGTTCCTTCTTTGGGATGCCCTGTGGGAATTTCTTCCCATAATCGCTTAATTAGATTTTAAAGTTTACGAGTTAGAGGCTCATTACAATTTTCTTAGCAACACAAAATCCAAGGTTACTACTACCACCTCTGCAAGTTGTAACCTGCCTACGATTAATCAGGTGTAGCACAACATAGTAGATGGTTGTACCATGAGCACCAAGGAAATTTGTAGCCTGGAATAGAAAAAGGAAACTAATCCCTCTAGTAGCCCTAGCTACATGGGATCTTAGCCCCCCTAATTCCTTGAAGGCACTCCCTAAGTTCAGGGTAGAATATTTTAAAATAATTGTATAACATCTTTAGGATTTTTACAATGTTTGTACCATGCACCATCACATAACAGAATGTGGCCTTGAGATTATTGGTTTCCTCTTTTAAGGGGAGAGAGCTCTCAATTGGTATTAATCCTTTCTAAAAAACTCCATCACCACATGGGATTAATTTGACAATAGATTATTTGAACAATTCAATGAGAAGGGGGGCCAATCATCTCTCCTACAATAGCTAATCACTATCAAAAAGGAGACCTACAAGAGGCTATTATTGATTTAATACCAAATTCCACAAGACCTAGAAAATGATCCTAGTAGTGGCCTAGCCGCCTATGGGTATGACCATTGTATTTTATCTTAAGGCCTTCAACTTAGACATAGTTATGATGATTCAGTCTCCCGGAGGCTAGAAACTACCAAATGCATATGAATTGACTACTCAAGTGAAGAATAATTTTACAGATGTTGAGAAACTCTCCCCACCATCACTTATGCCTATCTTCCCAAAATTATCAATGTCGTTGCAAGAGGAAGTTCCAAGTAATTCACAAAAAACTCCTCCCATGTATGTATATCCTACTACACAAACAAGTGGATTTGCTTCATCAATGATAGTCACAGAGATGAATGACATGAAAAGCATCTTGGGGAACTTCTGAAATGAGATTTGTCATAAGAGGGGAATGAAAAGAATACAAGAAACAAAGAAAATATGAATTAAACAAAGCTTAATTCAAACAAGATTAAGATCCCTAACCCATTACTCATGAAATGTGAAATGAAAGCCATGAATTCAATCAAATAAGAAATTAAGAACCTTAAATGAATCCAAAACAGCCAAATATTACCATACCATGTTGAAGTTGTATTCACATTGATGTTGAATTGTGTTTGTATCAATGCAAAGACTCCATTATGCATTATGAAAGCTTCAATGTGTGTGTAATGTAAGACTAGAATATGATGATAACTTGTAATGTGCGCAAGAGGTAATTGTGTAGCGCTTCACTATGTAAATTCTAGATGATTTGTGAGAAGATTGAAGGTTATATTATAGATTTTACATTTCGAGATGAATGATCAAGATATCATAGTATAAGATCCCGATCAACAGGTTACAACCATTGAGAGGAATTAGATTGGAAAGATTTGTGGATTTAGATTCCATAATCTGTGTGATTGATGAAATCACATTGAGTATTCAGTGAGATTGAAGAAATAGAATGAGAGGTTAGTAGGATTGAAGAATATATGAATTAGTTAGTAAATAGATGAATTAGTTAGCCAATCAGAGTGAGAAACCAATGGTAATGATTTGCTCAATCACAAAAGGGGTGAGGATAATTAATTAATTGAATTAATTAATTAACATTTAGAGTTTGCACGTGTAAGTCATGATTGAATTTAACAAATAAGGTTGTATTTTTTATTGACCTTATTGAATGACGTTGAATATCTGATTTATAGAAGGGATGGTGATATAATTGAATACTAAGTGATAATAATTTAATTGATTTAGGGAAATAGGGTATATTAGTGACATTATTAAATAATTTTTATTATTTAATTAATCAGGAGGAATAAAGTTAGATAAATAATGAAATAGTGGATTAATTAAATAATTAAAGATTATATAATTAATAGAGGAAAATAGGGGTTTTGATGAAAATGATGTGAAATGTAGTGGTATTAATGATAATAATGTTGATAAATGGAAAATATCATTCAAGATGTGTAATATGTATTAGGTCATTTTTACATTTCTACATTTCGCCACTCTTTGAGATAAATTATTGGTTGCTTTATTTCAAAGAATTTGATGTTAAGATCAAGATTTGAAAAAAATTATATGCTCCACTATGCCCTAGCAGTCAATGGAAAGATAATACAATGTTGGGCTGCCCCCTTGAGAGGTTGGCCAAACAATTTTTTTTTGGGTCAGTCTCACAAAAAGGTTCAATTTTACATCAAATCGTAGAGGGAAAAAAATTCAGCTTATAGGACCTTTGTTTATAGTTTAGATGTTCCTCAGAGCTCATAATTAAACATAGGAGGGTTTTATAGGTAAAAAAATTAGGGTTCATTTTACCTCATTTGCACTCTCAACCCTTAGTGAATTCTTGTCTCTGGAGGTTCTACTTTGGCAATTATCGATTCACGATGCTAAGGATTGAAGGTGCTCCACATCATGTAGAGGTGATTTGTGAGTTCAAGAGGCCTACTGGAATAGGTACTTCGATATTTATCTTCTATGTTCTTTTTTTTGTCTTTTCATTTTTTAGTAATTAATGCTAGAAATATTTTCTAGCAATAGCGATAATCTTATAAAATTAACTCTTTTGTACCGTTGTTGATTTTTCGACCACTTTCGTATTTCCTACTTGTTATTGCTTAAGATGCTTGCTTTTTGTCTACTGTGTTTGCTTAAAATTTTCTCTATTGTCTTTCTTTGTATGAAATGGTTGGTTTTTTGAATTTTTTATGCTATTGAAAATTTTTGTCGCTTTTGTCATTTTTAAACACCATTGAATTTCTTGACCACTATTGCCAAAAATAGGGCCACTATTGAATTTTTTGACTAAAAAGTGACTGCTATTGTAAATTTCAAAATTTTTAGCTAGTTTGTTTGTAGTCTTAGGTTCATGATGTGCTTTTATAGTAAATTCTTAATGTTGTGAGTTGAATGTTTGTTGGCAGTTCTTAAACTACTTTATTCTAGAGAGTGACGGTCATGACAGTTGTTTGACCTGATTGCCAACTTCTTCAAGGTGGAGAGATATATTCTAGATGTTGTGGGCCTACTACAAATATGCTAGAGATTTGATGTCATAGGGTGATGATGACCACCCTTGTGGAGAGATGGTACTCTAAGTTATCATCTTTTCATTTTCTGACCACCGAGGACACTATCACTTTGGAGGATGTTTGGAGGATTCTCATTATTCCTTTTCATGGGGAGCTCATTACCTATGATGTTAGATAGGGCCCCCGTGCTATGTGGTGAGTTCTCAGTGTTAGGAATCTTTAGGTAGTCGACTGGGAGATAGACTTGTCTTTGTTCATTGATAGTGCAGATCATGTATCTTTAGTCTTATTTTTTTGATCTTGGGGCTCATAGTACCTGATCAAAGAGGTAAATAGTTTCCTATTGGTTGGGGCATCTATATCAAGCGGATGTTTGAGCATGGTACTAGGTATGTACAATGCCCATATCTTCTAGCACATTTATATAGAGATATGCATGAGGTTGCCTATTGTGGAGGTCGTTCTATCTTTGTTGGTGTGACATTGTTGCATGTATGGGCCTAGGAGCACATCCTAGTGACTAGACCAAATGATGTTATGGATGAAGATTTGGAGGATCCATATTCTTACAGATACTTTGATTTTATGCACTACACCTGGCCTAGCCAACTATATTATTGGCATCACATTTTTGATGATATGCCCACTTTTTTTTGGAGACCATGGTTAGGCTATGAGGCCTAACATGAAAATGAGGAGAAAATCCCTTACTATCGATAAACACGATGGTTGTTTGGCCATGTCTATTCTCTCCTCGAGTTCTATCTACCAGATCAATTTCTCCATCAATTTGGAGAGTGACAAACACAATTTGGTGATGACTACCATGCTCATTTTGGGAGGACCACCAAGAAGTTAGGGTGTGTGGGCCAGAGCCCTCCTTTCTAGATGTTGTTGTTGAGTTCCACCGACTTGCTCCATTTTTATGGGGTTGGCCACTAGGTTTGGAAGATATTGGCACAACATACAAGTATGATCAATGGCGGGCTCACCATGTTCCACTTTATTTCATATATCCTACTGGCACTAGGCTAGCCACAAAGAGAGTAGGTGTAACCATTCATAGGGGTAAGAGACAATGGGTCAAGATCACTATTGAGCAGTTAGCTAGAAAAAATCATGATAGATAGCTGGATCAGTAACCTGATCCAATGCAAGAAGATTACCCAGTACCATAGGGTCCTCCCCCACTTGGGGACGTAGCAACAAAATCATAGATTTCCCAATAGATAACAAAAAGAGATGCAAAGATTAAATAGAGGTAGGATGGTGAGGCACATGTGGCGATATTGACTACAGAGGGAGATGGCTTCCATTGGGAGAGGGATGGGTTCAGACGGGAGATATGTTTCTAGGCGGGAGCTAGCCACAAAGAGCTAGCTTAGACTTTCAGCCAAGGTATCACTAGCTTCCTCCATTCCCCTTGCTTAGTACCATGCCGATCAAGAGAATTTATTAAAGAGATGCACAAATTATCAAACGCTCTATGAGGCCTTTGTTCCGAAAGAAAAAAGATAGCCTCGTTTTGGAGAGTCAAGTACTCAAAGAAGTGTGGAGTTAGGTGGTCATTCCATTAGGCAGCCCGATCAGCCTCTAGTCATGCCATAGCCATCTCTCCATCAAAGCCAAGAGCAGTCAAGATCTCCACCTTGGGATGGGCAATAGGGCTGATTTTTCTTGATCTTTTATGATTTATATTATTAGAGACTTTTTGTAGACATGATTTTTGTATATACATTCATCAGCCCAGCTGAGGCCTCGTATATATGTATTTTTTTGTATTTGATATCACACATGCTTACTTGATGATGTATATGAAATTCTCAATTTGGATGATATATGAAATATACCATGTTTCAATTCAGCTTTATTATGGATGATGATGTATACATGTTTAGGTTTTGTACTTTCTTGATGTATGCATATGATGCAAACATATGGGTGATTTATATATCTATGCGATGAATGATGATTTGTTATGTATATGATGGATGATGATATCTTACGTATGTGATGGATGATTATACATTATTTGTACTAATAAATTTTTGGATGTAGGATATATGTGGCACTAAGATATTGTGATGCAGGATGGAGCTATTAGTTAGAAGATTTTTTTGATGATAGATATGGATAGAAATTTGATATTGATAGTTACTAATGAGTTTTTCTTTTTCTATCATAGAGACTTTATATATTTTAGTGGTCCTTATTGATGTAGCAAACAAACACGATGCACCAGGGTATTAATAACCAAGGTGGCATTGTATCTATTGCATGGAATTTGACTCAACACACACAAAATATTCTTTCTCATACCAAACATATGAAAACCCAATTAGAGTATGTCATTGAGTTGTGTTAGAACTTTTCGGACCAGTTCGACAAAGAGGTATGAAATATCTAACATAAAACTTCTATATGAATTATCTTAAAAAAATCTTTCATACACAAAACAAAGAAAGTATTCACTGTGGTAGTATCACAAAAACATCTAAAAAACAAAACAAAAAGAAATCAACAGTTAATGTGACTATTCCTTCTTCTCTAAATCCTTATGGAAATCCTTAAGAGATTTTGGGAATGGGGTATTAAGATAAATAAAAAAGATAAACAATGTTGAATTATCACTTACCATAGTTGTTTTGATGTTACATGATGAAATCCATTTATGATGTCTATTGTAGGAGCTTTTTATACATTAAAACTCATGTTTAGGATTGTTGATAATGATCTTCAAATATCCATGGTCTTCTATACTTAGTCATTTTTTAAACTTGATAGTGTTCCAATCATTTCAATCTCCACTTTGGAATTTTTAATTTTGATATTTTTCTTGCTTGTTGATTGCGTTTTCAAAGGGTGATGGTGATGATTGTTTATTATAAACAAAAAGTTTATTGTAGATAAGTGACAATGGAGATATGATGTTTTTTTATTTTTTGAGTTTATCTGATGTTGTTTTTGTTGTTTTCAAGAATTTTAGAAACAAATAGGGGGACCTAAAGGGACTAACCTAGTGCCTCATGGGCTGATCAGAGATTAGCCTTGCCTAAGTGATGAACACAAAGACATTGTAGTTCGAATGTATTGATTGACGTTGTTTTTGTGGAGTTTTATGTATTTTATGAATGTTTTTGGATTTTGATAAGATATTTGAATGTTTTATTTTTGTTTTGGGGGACTAACCTAGAGACTCAGGGGCTCATCAATGATGGCCTTTCCAATGTTATCCATGCAGAGGCTTATAGTTCACTTGTTTGTTAGGAACATGTTTTTGAATATTTTTTTTATTTTTGAATGTTCTTGAATTTTGAACTAAGTTTAAAGATCATGATGGACACTTAAGGGGACTAACCTAAGGTCTCGAGGGCTGATCAAAGATAATCCTTGCCTACTTTATACACACAGAAACCACGTAGTTCAACTGGTGTTGACTCAAAGCATAACATGTTTTTGGGATTTTGATTATTTTGACTTTTTTATTTATTTCCTAGATGTTTTTTATTTTGATAGTTTTCCACCATGATGGGATTTACAAGGATTCAATCCACTACTAGTTTCGAGAAGTTTCCCCAAGTTCGAGACAAGATTACCTTCATTAGGGGAGACAAATTTTGATGGTGCAATGAGGTTCAACACTTGATCAGTTATTGAGCCAAGGTTGGTTTGTACATTTTATTATGAGACGAAAGGGGTAGATCCTTCAGATAGTGTTGATTGATAAAGATGTAGGTCTTATTCAAATGTAACACCTTTTTGCTAGGTTTTCACTATGGTACCTATCCTAGAAGCTCCAAAAAGTGGTTATGACTTAAATAAGTTTTTATTTCTCTTTGTTGTTTTTTTGATTTTTTTTATATTTTTATCTTTTTTCTGAGATACTCTAACATGTTCACATATAAAAGTTTTTAAAATGGTTGTTGTTCAATATTTTTTCTAATGGTTCTCCTTTAGGAGTAGCCAATTGATAATCTCTAGAGCCATAGATTGTTGTGATGATGGAAGGACATAACCAATTTGGTTCAAACTTCCCCTTCCCATATTGGTTTAGTAGGATCTTTTGATTCTCTTTTAGTAGTAGGTCACCAATTTGAAATATTTTATTTTTTATCTTTTTGGTGTAGCTTTGTTTGAGCTGATTTTGATAAACCTAGAGATGGCTTAACATGCTCAAATTCCTTTTATCTAAGAATTCCAACTCATTCAATCTGGACACCCAATATTCCTCATTGTTGATCATTCCTTTAAGGGATACTCATAGTGAGGGGATTTTAACTTTGATAGGTAAGATTACTTTAGATTCGTAAACCAAGGAAAAAGGTGTGGCACCTGAAGGTGTGTGAATGATGGTTCAGTAATCTCATAGGGTTAGGTTTAGTTGTGTACACATGGTGATCCACAATACTGGTTTACAATTTTCGGGAAAACTTGACACTGAACTGATTTTTTTAACTAAATCTTCACTTTTGAGCTCCCTTAGCAGCTAAACCATGACAAATTTGAAGATGATGCAAACTAGTGATTTTTTATGTTTTTTCTATAGATTCTAAATATATTTTTTTCAAAAAAATTGGAATTAGATTGCACTTATTTTTCCATCTCCTTCGAAAACCATCTTTTTTAAAAATATATATATTTTTAAGGAGTGACGCTCACCGTATAAAACATAACTTTTTCTGTATGAAGGATAAAATTATATTTTTTTTGAATTTAGATTTGTAACTACTATATCTAGCACTTTCATTTGGTTTCATTTTGTTTTATTAAATATTTTTTCTTATATCAAGTTTCGAAGTGAAACCAATTACAATTGGAACATAGACAGACTGTATACAACATAAAATTTCTATATGTATTAAAATTAAATTATTATTTTTAATGAATCAATGACATCAATACTCAGCCTATATTTTTTTAAATTTTATTTTGATAATATGCTATTTTTGCACATATGCAGAAAAAAAAGCTTGAATTTTCGATGAAAAACCTATGTTTAATAAAACTAAAAAAACACATACATAATAAAACCAAAACATATTAAAATTATATTCATTAGATAGCTTGGTACGAGGACTACCATGATCATTTCAAATAAATTTTAAATGAATTCATTTGATCCCCTAAAAGGTAAATCAAAAGTGATTTTTTATTAGGATTTTGATAGGTGTAAAGGAGACTCTATTGTAGGTATGGTTTAAAACTAGTGGGGTTATATCAAAGGGGGTTTGTTCTAATGTGGTTTTATCAAACCCTCTTCAATTGAAATCTTTAAAATGGAAATTTTTAAGGCTTAAATCATTATATTTTCTAAAAATATGTGATTTCAAAAAAAAAAAGAATCTCCCAGAAATTGTAAACCAGCTTTGTGGGATCACCCAACACCTAAAAAATGTCCTAGCTTGTAAACTAGCATTTTTGCACTCATATTTGTCTATTAATTAAATGATTTAACATAATTTAGTTAATTCATCATCGAACAACATCGAACGAAATTGAACAAAATCAAACGACATCGAACAACATCAAACAACCTCAAACAACATCAAATAGCTTCAAACAACATCAAACAACCTCAAACAACATAAAACATCATCAAAAAGCATCAAAAAACCTTGAACAACATCGAACGACATCAAATAACATCAAACAATATGAAACATCATCTTTGATCATCTCAAAATGACTTAAAATAATCCCGTAACACATCAGAATCATCTCGTAACACCTCAAAATGATTCAGAATCATCCTGTAACATCTTGAAATGACTTGAAATCATCTTGTAATACCTTGAAATGACTCAAAATTATCTTGTAACACTTCAGAATGACTCAGAATTATCCTAAAACACTTTGGAATAAATCGAAATCATCCCAAAACATCTCAAAATGACTTGGAATCATCCCGAAACACCTCATAATGACTCAAAATCATCCTATAACACCTCAGAAATGACTTAGAATAATCTTGTAACACCTCAGAATGACTCAGAATCATCTCGAAACATATCAGAACAACTTGAAATCATTCTGTAACATCTCAAAAAATGTTGAAATCACCTTGAAATATCTCAAAATTATCTTGTAATGTCTTAGATCATTTCAAAATCATACCACATCACACTACATAACATTACATCAAAATGACATCAAAAACCTTAATTCCTATATTAATTGAACAATACAACATTATTTAATTAATTCACTTTTTCATCATTTCAGACAAATTAAATAAATTTAGTTATTTAATAAAGTCCCAAAAACCCTAATTCCTCTATTAATTAAATAAAACAACATTATTTAATTAATTCAAGTTTCATCATTTCAACCAATTAAATAAATCTCATTTATTTAACAAAGTCCTAATCCCACCTTATTTCATCCTGACTAATTAAATAATGCCTTGAATTATTTAATTGCGTCGCTAAATCATCTTATTCTGCTAAGTGGATTAAATTATTAAATAATAATTGAATTACAACACTTTCCCTCCAAAATTTGAATAATTAAATCAAACCATTCAAATCAATTATCAAAAATCAAATGAAACTAATGCAACTTTGTTTTCAAAAGTCAAACTTGATTTGCACATTCAAACTCCAAAACGAAATTAAATCATTTAAATCAATTAATTCACATTCCTCACCCACTTTCTGATTGAGAAAATTATGATTGTTGACTAAGAAATGTAATTTGTTAACTAATCAATCTATTTTGTTAACTAAAACATCAAATTCCTAACTAATCCATCACAAACTTAAATGATCAATCTATTATGTTAACTGATCAATCACATCCCTGACTGTCCAATCTATTTCCATATCACATAAATTATGCAATCCACTTTGCACAATTATCTCATGCCTAAATCCTCTCAACACACTCCAACTGTTGATCTGGATATTCTTCAAAACGATCTTGATCGTCCATTTCAAATCTCATTTTCTATATAACAAACCTCTCTCCTCACAAACAAGGATTGGAGAATTAACATACATTGAGAAACAAAGTGCTGTTAAGATCATCCTTGAGAGAGCTTCATCCATTGTATTTGATCAACCAAACACAACAATCATTCATCCACACTTTTCACATGAACTTTGGAGGCTTCACTATGATAAGAACAATCCAAGATCAAGTGAATACACTTCTCTACGGGATGGTAAAATCTATCTTTTTTTCTCTTTTGGTAATTATTAGGTTCATTATCATGCTTGCAATAGAATAGTTTCAATTTTGTATGTGTAGGAGTTTCTAGATCCTAGATTTAAGCTTTTTGGCTGTAGATTAT
This sequence comes from Sequoiadendron giganteum, assembly GCA_007115665.2. Lineage (NCBI taxonomy): Eukaryota > Viridiplantae > Streptophyta > Pinopsida > Cupressales > Cupressaceae > Sequoiadendron > Sequoiadendron giganteum. The sequence goes on from CM021108.1 coordinate 542,782,075, forward strand.
ATTTCTTTGTTAGATTGCTCTAATGTACCTCTTGGATCATTGATCTAATGTCCATCTTCCCTCTCACACATTCTGGCATGCCCTGTGGGACCCTTGTCCCCTCCTCTAACATTCGTTTGAGTCATTTTTTAAGTTGTAAGTCCTGGAAATGCTTCTCTCAAAGTTTTCACGTGCTTGTCTAGAAGACCTAAGCATTTTTCTGTCAATAAAACTGCACATTTATCAAAAGAATAACACATTTGTCAGAATAATGGTGCATTTGTCAGAAGAACTGTGCATTTGTCTAAAACTAGTACATTTGTAAATTATTAGGTTAGCATTTGTCTGACAGGGTTTTTTATCATTTATTTCTAAAATTGTGTAGTCATTTGAAACCTATGCATTTGTAGTTTTTGTTCTGACAAACAAATACACCAATCCTGCACTCTTGTAACAGTTTTTTTCACTAATAGGTGTTTGTTTTTGTATGTGTAAGTAGGAATTGACATATTTGATGCTCGATTACAACAACTTTAACAAGTTTATTTTAGGGAAGACGGTCGATCCTAGTTGTTGAAATTCTTTTTAATTAAACTTAGGAATTTTCATTTTAGTGCTCTAAAAATGAACAACAAACTCACACTTTGATTTTGGTGTTGTTAAAAAGAACAAATTTTAAGCTTTTTTAACTTAGGAATTTTCATTTTAGTGATGTAAAAATGAACAACAACAAACTCACACTTGATTTTGGTGTTGATAAAATGAAAAAAATTTAAGCTCTCTAACTTAGGAACTTTCATTTGGTGCTCATAAAAAGAACAAAAAACACTTAATTTTGGGCTCCAAAAATGAACATTTCTAATGTTGTCATAAGAAGGAACCTTTAATTTTGGTGCATAAAAAGAGTGAAATCATTTTTCATTTTGTTGATGCACACATGTTTTTTTCATTTGTTGACCAAGTTAGGACAAGGATTTCCTTTCTTAGAAACACCTCTATTGGAGCTCATAAAAATGAACAAATGTTTCTTTATGATATTTCACCATTTCTATCTTAATTGCTTGATGTCTTGAACATTTCGTATTGGTGCAAGTTAAAAAGAACTTTGTTTTGTTTATTCACAAATTTTTGGGGATAACATTGCTCGAGGTGTTTAAAATGAATCAAATTGCTATGGATTTTTCACTATGAATTAATTGATTGGCAAAGCTAAAAGTGTTTTATCTTCTCCTCTCACACCTTTTGGTGATCTTAGGTGAGAGAAAGATCATTTTTGAGCATTGCACTATATTTTTAAGTTTACCTTAAAGATGGAGCTTTCCTTGAAATACATCCCACAACAGAGAAATCATTGCAAGGTCTTGAAGAATGTTTACTGGTGGCCTATATTAAAGGTTGTGAACTCGTAAG
>CM021108.1:542788591-542876042 GCA_007115665.2 Sequoiadendron giganteum
AGATTTTATACTTTCTTATGGAAAACATCTTGACATGGAGCCCTATCATTGATCCTATCCTATCCAACATTATATGAGCCATGAGGCATTGTCCAAAATTGAATACTCTATCCAAAAATGTTATCATATCACAAGATAATCCATCACCTACATTACTAAACACTGGGGGCAAATACTTGCATGTTGCTTCAAAATATATCTGGATCTATGTACTCTAGCTCACGTTGTGATCTAGACATCATCCCAACAACAAGGTGCACCATCGAAACACTATCAAGGTAACCTTCAAAGATGAGGACAACATGGAGTATTCCATCACTCAAAAATTCTAAGATATCAACAGTTTGCTTGAACCCCATAGCTAGTTCAAGTAGGCTTTTCTGGAACATATCCTCTAGAAAAACAAGGTGATGTATCAATCCAAGTTTTCAACATCTTATCACCTAGGAAAAAGGGTAAAAATCTAAAAACATCTGAAAACATTAAAAACAAAACAACATCATTGGATTATTCCTTCACTCAAACAGTCTTAAGATATCAACATTTTCTTGAACTCCATAGCTAGTTCACGTAGATTTCTCACACCATATCCTCTATACATGGAAGTGGAATATCAATCCAACAATTTTTTATCCCAAAAACAAGTTTATGCTTTGAGTCAAATGATTTAACTATGTTGTTTCTACATGTACAACATAGACAAGCCTGATCAGCCTCCGAGGCCTTAGGTCAGTCCCATTAGGTCTTTATCAGGCTTTATTTCTCTTAGTCAAAAAATATAAAATCCAAAAGCATTCACAAAACAAAAAAACCCATGAAACTGATAATCCGATCAAACAGATCCTGAAGTCGTCTCTCCCTTAGCTGCAGTCATTTGAGGACCACTTGCAATAATTTTAACCAAGATTCTATGGTTTCATTCTCAACATGTCAAACAACACAAAATGATATAGAATATGATAAAAAATAACATTTAGGATGACAATAAGCAAATGCTAATAAGGTTTAAGTGAAACAAAGGCAAATGCAAGCTCACAAAATCAAGGGAAAATTTACCTGCATAAAAAATTGAAAACCACCTACACCATTACAAAGATCATGAACTTCGACCCCATTTAAAAAACAAAACACTGAAAAATACTTCTATATGACCAAGATATGGTCGTTTGAGGACAAGGTAACATTACAAGTCACAAAGCAAACAAAAGTGACATTTTAGGACAACTGCATGAAACAAAAGTGAGATTTTAGGACAATTGCATGAAACAAAAGTGAGATTTTAGGACTACTTAAAACAAAAGTGCCAGTTTAGAAGAACTGCACAATTTTCAGACAACTACACGGTTTTTGAACAACTACTTAAAATAAAAATGCCAGTTTATGACAATAGCACAAATTTTAGACAAAAGCATAGTTTTCACAAGTACAAAAGCACCAAAACTGATGCAGATGCTCAAAAATCACCAAAATTTTGCTATTGACTCAAGAAACTTGGTACACACATAACGAGAACATAACGAAGCGAAACAAGAAGCAACAAGGTACATACTACAAAAATGATGCCCAAAGGATATCGAAACTCTTGAAATGTATCCATGTGATATGAGGCTCCCTGAATCCTCGCCATAGCTCCTTGACAATAGACAAAACAAAAAAATTTATATAACTATAAAACACAACAAAAACAACATCAAATTAACATCAAAAAGTGCAAATTTTTTTTTTTAAATCTTAAAAAACCTATTTCTGCCATCACCTATCTGCAATAGAGGTTCACCCATAATAAAAAAATCATCACATTTACCCTTTGACAAAACAGACAAACAAAAAAACCAACATCAAAAGCTAGAACTTTCAAGAAAACAATCACAAGGATTGGAACACAAGAAGACAAAAACAAAGCCAGGTATAACTTTTTATCTATTGAAAATTCCCAACAACATCCTGAGATATGTCTTAATGGATCCATTCCTATGATAGACATGATCAACACCAGATAATAGTCTCATAACAGATAGAGCAAGTGATACAACAACATTATTTTTATTTTTTTGTAGTCTTATCTTTTCAATTACATTATTGAATCATTCCTAGGATCTCTCGAGGATGTCCATAAGGATTTAGAGAAGAAGGAATGAGGGCAATTAAGCATCATTTCAGTTTGTTGTTTATTGGATTATTTTTTTATACTACCATGGCAAATACTTGCTTTATTGAGTGTATGAAAGTTGTGCTCAAAAAATTTGTGTAGTAGTTGCATGTTAGGTATTTTATACTGTAGACACATAAAAATGGCCTAGACCATCAAACCACATTTTTCTATATCATGCTTCGTCTCAACATAATTAAAATATTTAATTATGTCCTATAGTCCAATGTCAACTATTAATTAAATAATTCATAATTATTTAATTAATTCACGTCTTTTATTACTCCTAGCTATTTAAATAAATAAACAAACTTTATTTAAATACATCACTAATTTCTTATGTCACTCTATAATTAAATAAATTCCTAAATTTATTTAATTATTATTAGTCCATTACTTCTTGATTATTTAAAAAAATAAACTTTATTTATTTATTTAATACGTCATTAATTATTTATGTCTTCTCATAATTAAATAAATTCCTATTATTTATTTAATTATTATCCTCTCCAACTTTCTTTCTAATTTTAAATAAAATCATCTATTTAAAATTATCCATTTTCTTCAACTTTCTTTCTAATTTTAAATAAAATTATATTTAAAATTACCCACTTTCTAATTTCCCTCTTTTTAGTAAGTAATTCGAATTAATTATTTACTGTCATGTGACCACACCTTTTGAATTAAATTTAAGTTTTAATTCAAAATAATATTTTTTCCTCCAAAAATCAAGTAATGTCTATTATTATTTGATTCTCCAGCCACCTTTTTCTCTGTGCCAATCTTATCTCTTATCACATGCATTGCCAACCCTTGATTTGATTTTCTAAAAATCAATCATGTCCATTCATTTCAAATTTGACCTAATGTTGCCCTAACCCTAATTATGGGTTGTCATATTGAATCTTGTCCATTGATTCTAGGGCACTTGTCAACTTTCAATCTTGGCCATTGATAAAGACATCTTATTGACATCCAATATCAACCGTCAATCCAAATCAGACCTTTCCTATAAATAAACTCTCTCATAAGCTCTTTGGGGGTTGATTCTTCAAGTGTCCTTATGCTGTCAAAATCATTCTTGTTTTCATCTATTTCTATTTATTATCATCTATCTTCATCCACACATATTATGCAAATACATTATTCTAGTGTGAGACAACAATCTTCAATTTTTTTCTAGTCACTTGTCATAGGCTTAATATTGCACACTAAAATTTGAGGGCAATTATCATATTCAAGAAAAATGGAGAAGAGCAATGGAGGTGAATCAATGGTAGCATGAAGATTTGGTAATATTGTTTTATGCTTTATGTCTTTGTGCTCATTTGTGCTTCATCATTTATTAGGGTTTGATTTATATGCTTTATTGCATTTCACCTTAATATTTCTTCCTTGATTACATTGGTGAACGTGACATATTTTGAAGAATTTTGGAGTTGGATCTTTTTTTGTTGCAGGTTTTGTTAGCATTTTATTGGAGGTTTTGCATCATTTTGGAACAAAACCCTAGTTTTCAAAAGTTCAACCACATCTCGCAAATGGCTTGATATTTTTTGACAAAAAAGTTTTTATAGGTTGGAGAGTATATCAAGAGCTTCTAGTCTGAAAATCAGATTTTTTGGAGCTATTTTGAATTTTTTATTAGCTTTTTGTTATTTTTCATGATAAATTAATTTTGAGAGCACATTAGCGAATGTTTTGGATTTATTTACATTTATGGAAAGCTCTCTGAATTGAAATGGGTGACATTTCTTTATGTTTTTAATTTGGCTGCAAAATAATTAAAGGAAAAATAGGTCTTTCAAAATTAGGGTTTCAAAAATATTTGCTTATATCTCACAAACGTTTGTAGATCTATTCACAATTTTTTTTCTAAAGATCTGGAATGATATCCGACACCTTCAGTAAAAAAAAAATTCAGAATTGTTGGACTTGTTTTGAATTTTTATAATTTCTTTATGATTTTTCATAAAAAATTAATTTCAATTGCAAAATTGAAAAAAAATCGGATTTCTTTACATTTTTGGAAAGCTTTTGAAATTGTAGTAAGGGTCTGTTCTTTGTATTTTTATTTTTACTATCAAAAATATTTCCAAAAATCAGATTTGTCTTGACTAGCTAACCCTTTAATATTAGTGATCAATTATCTTGTTAGGGTTTTGGCTTTGTTGGGTTTGTGAATGTGCAAGAAAAAAATAAACACTTCAAAGCACACATTGGATCAAGTGGACAAAAAATTTGGAGCTAAAGAAAGTCTAAGTGCACACATTTCATCTTTCATCTCTCATCATTGCTTGACAACACAATTCAATTTGGGCTTAAAAAGAACATCTTATTTGTCACACATTTAGATTTTTGGGTCTAAAAATAAATCTTGTTTGTTGTCAAATCTTTGAAATTGGGCTTAAAATGAACCATTGTCTGCAATCAGACATTTTGAATTTGGGTTAAAAAGAACAAGTGCTTGAACCGTTTACACACATTTCAATTTTTAAAGGGAAATTAATCATTGCGAGTGTGAATCAAGTGTGTGTGTCCTCCACAACACCTCACTTGGTTTTTTTTTTTCATACCCTTCTTAGGAGGCCTGCTTGGAGCACACACCCCTCCAAGGGATGACCTCAATCGATTGTGAATCCAAAGAAAAACTCCTTTGGAATTTGAAATCTTGTCACTCTGGGCTAAGCCCCAGAGAACTTTATACCTTTGGGAAGTGAAGGTGAAGGGTGGGTTACTCCTTTCTCCTAGCTTATTGGCAAGATTTTGCTTCCAAATTATACCTAGTTAACCTTGTGCAAATTATCTTGAGACCTACTTGGCCACACCCACTTGACTAACATTAGGCTTGTTGTTTTGTATTCAAGTGTTTTCTTAATCATAACATTTAATCTTGAAAGAAAAATTTATCATTATGTTTGTGTGTGTGTTCATGCATTTTCATGTGAAATCTTATGTTTGATATTTTCCAAGTCAAACTTCCAATAAAAACTTGCCACATCATCCAAATCATACAATCTTGTCATTCCACATCATTTTACACCATGACAACATTAGAAGACATGGCACTAAAGCTTGTTCACATACTTCACAAAGCTCAAACAATCCAATCAAATTTAAATCAACAAATCATTCAAGAAGTACATGACATGATCCAAACACTTCAAACAATACAATCACCTCAAATGCAACAAATCATAGCACAAATCCAATATCTCATGGCCACTTGAAAAACTCAAGAAGCACATCATCAAGTCCAATCACCACATCAAAAAATTTCACCTCAATCCTATGTGTCACCTATATCATGATATCAACCTCATCCATCCACATATCATGTTTCCCCTTCATCAACCTATCACACAGCTTCTAATGTCAACCATTAATCTATGCAAAACCTTCATCATTATCACAACAACAAATCATATCACAAAAAGTCCAAACACCATTCCAACCTCAACACATTCAATCAAAATCCTATGTGTCACCTTTATCATCATGCCAACCTAACCCATCTACCTATCATGTCAATGCCACATCAACATATCCACCCATATCACAACAAGAACATAGGATCCCAAGTCCACGTTGGCAACAAAATCAAGAGCCTTTCAATTCTCATGTTCCATTCAACAAGGGGAACACCAATATAGTTCATGTACCCTTACCACCATCCAATCAAATGCCTATCCATAAGACACCATGTCCTAGTCCTAATCCATTGGTATCTCAACCTTCTAACCCATTAAACTCTTCATTACCCCCACCATCATCTAATTCTCCATTAAACCCACCTATAAAGGATGTGACCAAAGGGCTACAAGAAAGGACTCAATTGTCACCATGTCATTCAACACATATACTTGAACATACAAAAGAGTCCTCAAACATCATGCCAAGGCCTTCAAGCCAACCATGTCATCCACAACCCCTTGAGCCAATTCAAGAGTCTCCCATCATAAGTCCAAGTCACCCTCTTTCATGATCCTATGTTGTTGACCATCAAGAGCATGTCAAGTCTCTCCATGAGAAATCCCCTTCAACTTCCATTCAAGCAATACAAGAGGTATGTCAAGATCCTAATCCTACGCATGTGGAAACATCAAGCCCTAGTCCCAATCAAGATCAAATCATTTTTATCCAACCTATCCATACTCTATATCTTTTTTATGATCAAGATGATATCCATAATGATGAAGAGCCTATCCATGAGCAACTTGATCATATACCCATCCATGAGCAAGATATTCCAAATTCACCTCCACCTAGTCCTATCCATGACCCATCAACATCCACTTCCCTTGATGAGACATATGCCTCCCAAGCACGCATAGAAGATCAAAAAAATACCTTGGATCCAAGTGAAGATAATTCCAATCAAGATTCTATCGATCCTCCATCATATCCTATTAGTCTTTCCACCCTCATTCATGAATGTTCCTCCTTAGAACAACAACAACCATTATCTTCTCCATCCAATAAGGAACTCATGTCTAGTGTTCCACTTGTACCTAGTCCCATTTTCCATTTCATACCCCAAGTACACAAATCTCAAGATGTTGGTACTTCCCCCATACATCCTAAGTCCACATCCTTCCATCCTAAATCCTATCATATGCCTAAGACATATGTTGCCATCCTTCCTCCATCATCCTAAAAATTTCAAAAGCATGTGATCATACACCTCCCACTATTAGCTTTGCCACCATCACTTCCAACACCTAATATCCCTACCATTCAATCCTCTTATCCTTTTATCCACAAATAACCTAACATTCCTAATCATGACCAACAAATGCGCACACTGTCTAAATAAGAAGCTTCCACTCATTCCACCATACCCATGGGATTGAAAAGAAAAAAATTCAGTTCCTCTACCTATAAAGTAAAAAATCCTAAGGACCCTCATGCCTTAGGACATCAATACAAAAATTCAAAGCAAAATCCATCTAAAGAGTTATATAAGCCCATACCTGCAAAATAAAAGTCCAACAAAAAAATGGTTTGGGTCCCTAAGAAAATGGAAAGCAAGTCAAATGAGACATCTACATCACAAAAATACCAACCATCCACTTCCACCTCACATTCCCACTCTATTAAAAAATCACAAAAATCCCACAAGCAAAATAAAATTCATAAAAATACTAAGTCTATGTGGGTACCTAAAGCACTATATCCACCATCTCCTAAGAAAACAAACACAATTGCTTCCTACACAACCTTCCCATCAAAATATTCAATGTTTATCACAATGTGTGCAACCATTGGTCATGATTCCATTCCCACATACCTCCATCTTCTCGCCCTTCACTCATTATCCTACATATCTCCCCCATCACCTTCCTATGGTCCATGCTTTTGGCTAAGCCTCCTCATTCATCTTTTGCATAAGTCCTATATCTTCCCTACATAATATGCATCATAATCCACTATTTTCCTCCATAATCCATCATCTACCTACTCCATCTCCCTTTCATGTCATCCCTTATCAACTTCTATGAGCACATTCGACATGGTCAATGCAATGAAATTCATTTCTAGTGGGACTATCACCTTTCATGGAACTAGATACTTGAGTCCCTCCTATCCATATTCCCCTTCTCCTATCCAAAAAGTCAAAAAGTCAAAAAAGAAAAAAGAAAAAAAAAAGAAAAAGGAAAAAAAATAAAGTAAAGAGAAATCCATTCATCCAACGGTGAAAACCTGGTTAACAGGTGCCCTGGATAAGTACCATGATGAAAACCTAGCAAACTGGCATCATATGTAGGTTGATCTTCTATGGCACTTACACTTGGGGGCATAATGTCTTATTTATCCAACCTATCATTTCCATGTCATATCATTTCCAGCCTACCTACCATCTTTAGCCATCATACATCCCTATCATATTTGAGTCCACTTATCCACCCTTCTCCTTTTGATCTTGATAAAGACATAGGGGGAAAAGTGTTGAAACATGTTTTTTGAATATCTTTTGACATACCTCATCTTTCTAAACAAAGCCTATCATTATCCTATTGTCATAAGCTTTGTCATCAAAAATCCTAAGTATTGTACCTAGAATGGGGCATGTTGTTCCTATGCGACATAGTCTTTGGAGATCACATCCTTGCTCTCTTATGATGCATACATCTTTTGCATCCATCCATCTATCATGAGCCTTTTATCAATTATCCTATCACCCACCCTTGCACCTAGACTTGTTTTTCCCCTTGTCATTGGTATCTAAGCACAAAGGCTACCCAAATTTTCATCCATTGACACCTCAAAACATGTCAAAAATCCAAAAAAATCATAAAATGTCAAAAATCCAAAAAAATCAAAACATGTCAAAAAATCCCCCAAAAAAAAAATAATAAAATGTCAAAATTCTTAAAAATCAAAACATGTAAAAAAAAATTGCCAAAATCATAAATGTCAAAAATCCAAAAAAATCAAAATATTCGAAAAACGCAAAAAAAATAAAAAAAAATCCAAATAACTTTCAAAAATAAAAAAACAAAGTCAACATTCATCACATCAGTCAAATTAGGAAAACATAGTCCCATCAGTCAAATAGGTCAGACAATGTCCATCTCATCAAACATTAGGTCACATTGGTCAAATAAGTCAGATAATGCCAATCTCCTCACACAAAGTCATCTTTCATCAGACATAGTCACACTTGAACACAAGATAGTCATCAAAACATTTGCATTCAAATCATGATCCAATAGACATTATAGTCCAATCGGTTATTAAGTTAAACTCAGACAACATAGTCTAGTCAATCATCTAGTCACATTTGTCAAATTGCCAAATTAATGTCAATCTTATCACTCTTTGGTCCTCTCCAAGATGTGTCCTTCTTGGACTTGGACTCATTAAAATGTCATTTTTCTTTTCAACATGTGTCCTTCCTGACCTTAGGCACCGTCAAACTGTCAAACTGTCAAACCATCATGCAAACAATCTTTGGCAAGCAAATATTGGCAAACACATTGAATGGTTGTTGATTTTTTTGGTCTATTTTGTCTTATCTTTGTCTATTTTGTCTATTTTTGATGGTTTGTTTTGTCTCTTGGTCATGTTACTAGCTACCTCGAGGATGTCCCATGAAGTATTTAGAGGCGCGATTGATGTCCCATGACCTATTTTCTTTGACTATTGTCTATGGATTGTCTTAGCAAAACGACTGGGGCAACTTGGCCCTTAGTATGAGCTAGAACATTCCTTTCCTTGTCTACGACTGTCTGTTTTACAAGTGGATGACCTTGCACACCTTGGTCTATGTAATACCATGGTGTTTGTTGTCCATTTGTGTCATTTTACCACCCAATGATGATTAGTGCAGAGTCTTTTCTGGAAAAATATGCATCTTTAAAGTTGTATCAACTAAATATCCATGTCTTCCACACTAACATTTCTTTGTCTCTTCATATTCTAGTCTCCTCATCAATGTCGAGAGCACACCCATGTTCTTGGAACCCATTTTTCCTCTTAAGGGGGCATATCGTTACCCTCCTCATCATTCTTCCTCATCCTATTCTGCACTAGGGCATATTTTTGACTTATTTTCTTTGCCATAATGCGATAAACTGCATTATGACAAACAGGGGCAAATGTAGACACATAAAAATGACCTAGGCCTGCAAGCTCTATTTTACCACTTTCATCCTAACATAATTATAACATTTAATTATGTCCTTGGTCCACATTCGACTATTAATTAAGTAATTCATTATTATTTAATTAATTCATGTCTATTGTATTCTTCATGATTATTAAATAAGTAAAATATATTTATTTATTCAATACATCATTAATTGTCTATTGTCTTCTTACAATTAAGTAAATTTATTAATTTATTTAATTACCTTTATTCATTTATTTCTTCCTCATTATTAAATAAATGAATTTTATTTATTTATTTAATATGTCACTAATTCTCATAATTAAATGATTTTTTTAATTTACTTAATTATCAGTCATAATCCTCTAAATTAAATAATTATCTTTAATTATTTAATTACCTAATTTCACATTCCTCTCATTTTAAATCAATGAAATTATTTAAAATGATTCCGTTTTATTTTGTTTTATTAACTGTTTCTTCATTTTAGTAAATAATCTAAAAAAAGATTATTTATTGTCACATAAAAACCCTTATTTTGAATTAATTTAATTCAAAATGGTAATCTTCTTCCAAAAATCAAGTAATTAATCAAATTCCTGATTTTTCAAATTTGCTTTTCAATTCATCTCTTATCTTCTTGATTTTCTAAAATCTTTATCTTTTTTGGCTAAATTATCACATTTATTCTTGACCGTCGATTTGATTTTATCAAATGACATCTTGGCCACTCATCTAACAATCTTTCCCTAACCCTAATTAGGGATTTTCACATGAAATCTTGACCAGTTATTTTAGACTTTTCTCAACTTTTAATCTCGTCCGTCCATCCAAAATTCCATTCTTTATAAAATTTCAAATTTTCTCACAATTAGGGTACCACTTCATTATTATTAGCACCACTTTTTATGATTATTATTGCACCACTTAAATTTAGAAATCACTTTCATTATGTTTAGAATTTACTTTGCATTTTAGGCATATTCATTTATCATAATTTGTTATCATTCAAATCCCTCAAAACTTGCATAGGACAATGGCATAGTCAATTCGCTCACACAGACCCGAGGGCAACAATCATACACTACAAGCTAGGAGGTGTTATGGAGGTGAATCATGGAAGCTTCAATGGATATCATGTATAATCGTTCTTGTTTTATGCTTTCTTTGTACTTCATAATTTTCTTTGGGTTTTATTTAATTTAATCATGCTAAAATCCTAAACCTAAAAATAACCCATTGATACACATACCTCTTTGTGTAAATGGTTCAAAATTTGTGTAACAGTTGCATGTTAGGTATTTCATACCTTTCTATGTAAATGGTCTGAAATTTGTGTAGCATTTTCATGTTAGGTGTCCTATACCTCTCTGTGTGACTAGTCCAAAAAGTTTTTAACACAACCCAGCTATATACTTTAAACAAAGTTTTTGTATGTCTGGTATGAACAAGAATACTCCTTGTTTGTAGAGTCAAAGTCCATGCAATGGATACAAAGTCACCTTGGTCATTAATACCCTAGTGCATCATATGTGTTTGCTACATCAAATAGGATTGTTCAAATAGGGAAGCCTCCAAATAAAGAAAAAGCAACTCATCAATGACATCAAATTCTTACTAACATTTTCTTCTAATATCATGCACTTTCTTGTATCTTCTCAATATTACTAACATTTTCTTCTTCTCAACATTTCTTCTATTAGTCCTTGCACTTAACGCATCACAAAAAAATGTTCATTATCAAGAATTTTCAACAAATTTTCTCGACGGGGCACCATGCATGCTATCCTTTATAAGGCATATTGGGGAAAATATTACACCTGGGGCATATCGGGCCAATGTTCTTTGAAACAAAGAGACCAATACTTTGTATCAAATTGGGGGAAAATGTAGACACCTAAAATGTCCTAGCTTGTAAACTAGCATTTTGACACTCATATTCATCTATTAATTAAATGATTTAACATCATTTAATTAATTCATCATTGAATGACATCGAACAACATTGAACGACATCAAATGGCATCAAACAACATCAAACAACATTGAACAACCTCAAACAACATCAAAAAACATCAAACAACCTCGAACAACATCAAACAACATCGAACAACCTCGAACAACATCAAACAATATCAAACAACTCATAATCATCCCGTAACATCTTGAAACATCTCAGAATCACTCTGGAACATCTAAGAATTATCTCATGATTTCTCAAATCATTTCAAAATCATACCACATCACACCACATTGCATTACATCAAAATGACATCAAAAACCCTAATTCCTCTATTAATTAAACAATACAACATTAGTTAATTAATTCACTTTTTCATCATTTCAGACAAATTAAATAAATTTAGTTATTTAATAAAGTCCCAAAAACCCTAATTCCTCCATTAATTAAATAAAACAACATTATTTAATTAATTCATGTTTTATCATTTTGGCCAATTAAATAAATCTCATTTATTTAACAAAGTCCTAATCCCACCTCATTTCGTCCCGACTAATTAAATAACGCCAATTATTTAATTACATCACTAAATCATCTTATTTCCCTAAGTGGATTAAATTATTAAATAATAATTTAATTACAACACTTTCCCTCCAAAATTTAAATAATTAAATCAAACCACTCAAATCAATTATCAAAAATCAAATCAAACTAGTGCAACTTTGTTTTCAAAAGTCAAGCTTGATTTTGACATTCAAACTCCAATAAGGAATTAATTAATTAAATCAAATAATTCATATTCCTCACCCACTTTTTGATTGAGAAAATTATGATTGCTAACTAAGCAATCTAATTTTTTAGCTAATCGATCTATTTTGTTAACTAAAACATCAAATTCCTAACTAGGCCATCACAAACTTGACTAATCAATCTATTTTGTTAACTAATCAATCACATCCCTGACTGGACAATCTATTTCCCAATCACACAAACTATGCAATCCACTTTGTACAATTATCTCATGTCTAAATCCCCTCAACACAATTCGACCGTTGATTTGGAATTTCTTCAAAACGATCTTGATCATCCATTTCAAATCTCATTTTCTATATAACAAAAATCTCTCCTCACAAAAAAGGATCAGAGAATTAACATACATTGAGCAATGAAGTGCTGTCAAGATCATCCTTGAGAGAGCTTCATCCATTTTCTTCCATCAAGCAAGCACAACAAGCATTCATCCACACTTTGCACATGAACTTTGGAGGCTTCACTGTGATAAGAACAATCCAACATCAAGCGAATACACTCTGCTACGGGATGGTAAAAGCTATATTTTTTTCTCATTTGGTAATTAGTAGGTTCATTATCATGCTTGCAATAGAATTGTTTCAATTTCTTATGTGTAGGAGTTTATAGATCTTAGATTTTAGATTTTTGGTTGTAGATTATATTTCTTTGTCAGATTGCTCTAATGTCCCTCTTTGATCATTAATCTAACATCCATCTTCCCCCTCACACAAGTTGCAAATGCCAATCACAATCGGCGTCATTATCATTCTTTTTTAGTTTTTTTAGAATGGTTTTATTGGATGGTTCATCTTAACCATTTCCTTGGGGATAGTAGGGCGTGGAGAATCATTATTGGATAGAAAACTTTGAACAAATCTCTTTGAAATATTAGTTTTTGAATGGGGTTCCATTGTCTATTATGATAGTTTGGGGGATTCCATGTTGACATAACAAATAATTCAAGATGAACTTGGATATCTATTTCCTTGTGATCTAAGTTAATGGAATTTCTTCTATCCACTTTGTGAAGTATTCAGTTGTAGTGATAATGAACTTCTGCCCATTGGATGAAGTAGGACATATCTTACCTATCAAGTCTAGTCCCCACTGTGAGAAAGGCCATGGTATTGTTATAGGTCTCAATTCTTGTGTCGGTGTGTTTACAAGATCACAATGTTGTTGGCATTGGCGGCATATTTTTGAGTATTGAATGAATTCTTGTTCTATTGAGGGCTAATAATACCTTGTTCTTATTAGTTTTTGTACTAGATTAGGTCTACTAGCGTGAGACCCACAAATAACTTTGTGCACTTCCTATAAATCGATTTTCCCTTCTTCCACATTGAGACATATAAGTAATGTTCCATCTAGACTTCTTTTGTATAGGGTATCTCTTAAGACGGTGAATCAAGATGTTCTACAAAGAAAGGTTTTCTTTTGGTTTATCGTTAAGTCAGGATGTATGATACCATGTTGGATATATTCAAATGTATCTGTGTACCATGGTGAGTTAGGACCAACAACATCACACACCAGTTCTGATTTTGGGATATTGAATGCCGATATGAGGAGTTGCTCCATGATTTATTCATATTTAGGGATATTTTGTGGAATTTCAAGGAGTGAACCTATTGTCGCCATAGTGTTGGTTGCTTTGTTGTTGATCCTGGGAACCTATTCAAAGGTGATGATGAAAAATTATTTTTTGAAACTATCCACCATTATTTTATATCGCAATAGCTTGTCGTCCTTTATTTTATATTCATCATTTACCTACTTGATGACTAGTTGGGAGTCTCCATAAATCATTAGTTCCTTTATCCTCCATTCTATGGCCATCTTCAGTCGTATGATTAGAACTTCATATTTAGAGATATTATTGGTACATGGAAAAGCTATCATGTAAGCCTAAGTAATACTATCTCCCTATGGTGTGAGAAATAGGGTACCTACACTTGAGCCATGTTGATTGTGGGACCCATCAAAGTACAAGGTCGAATAACTAGAATGATCAGTTAAAGGGATACTTTCATCTAGGAATTCTATTGTTAAAGGATAATGATCTTCCATCAATGATTCTTCTAGTTGATCTTATATTATTTTTCATTTGATATATATATTTTCTATGTAATCTATGTCAAACTTGCTCAGTATCATTACCCATTTAGCGATCATGTCTATTAGAGCTTCTTTTTCCAATAAGTATTTTAGAGGATCTACCTTTAATATCAACTTTACTTGTCTATTTAAGTTGTAGTGTCTCAACTTATGTGCCACAAATATGAGATACATAGAGGATCATTGATTTATTTGGAATTGGTGGCATTAATACTAGATGAGTGGGTAGATACCACTTGACTTGTTGGAACACTTGTTCACATCTACCATCCCATTTGAATGTTATATCCTTGTGTAGCAGATAGGTGAATGGATGACACTTTTTTTCCAACTATGCAATGAATCACTAGATGGACTGTAGTTTCTCTTGTATACTTCTTCCCTAATTCAATTTTCTTGGAAGAAGAATTTATAATATAGCCTTTACCTTGGAAAGATCTACCTCAATGCATCTTCTCGATACTATGTACCCTAGCAATTTTCCAGATGTTACTTTTAACACACACTTCTTTAGATTGAGCCTTAATTTGTATTTTTTGAGCCTGTCAAATAATTTTGGTAGGTTGGTCAAATGGTCTTCTCTTTTGATAGACTTTACTAGTATGTTATCCACATAATCCTCCATAGTTGTATGTAGCATATTATGAAATATGTGTTGATTGTCCAAAATACTGAGAGGGAGGGGGTGAATTAGTATTCCATAAAACCATTTAGATTTAAACCACCCAAAAAATTAAAGAACATATGACTTCAAACTAGAATGAAGACATTGAAATGAACATCATAACACAAAACACATCAACACTACACTTTTATGTGGAAAACCCAAAATGGAAAAAACCATGGTGAAGATTAGCTCACAATATAATATATCTAGATATAGAATATTACAGGGCTCACTACCAAGACTCACTATCCATAGAAGACTCACAACCAAAATATACAATAAAATGGCTAACCGCTAAGATACAAAATATATGGCTCACTGCCAAGAGGATGAGCTGATGGAATGTATCTTTAATGTGTTGTGTCAAATTCCAATGAGGCTCTAAATGTAAAGTACTACTCTGCATAACAGTCTTAAAATAATTCTACTTTTATCCTTGTCTCCTTCCACAATGTGTCACTCATAACTAATAAATAGTTTAAGCTCACACATCCTTTCCCCTTTCACATACACTTATTCTCACTCACTCTCTCACATCAACTTCAAAAATTATTATCTTTATATAAAAGTATATCTCATACATCGATTAGGTCAAACTAATTAAATATAAGAAAACCAATCAAAAATAACTCATGTCGGCACCATATAATATTTAAAAACATTTTTATCCATGTGGTGTATCATATCAAGTTAGTGTAGATTTGTAAGGGATCCAACCAAAAGTTGCAAATTATAATTATTCTTCTTAATACATTCCATATATTAGGTTGGCCAAGAATAGGGCCTAATCACAAAAACTCCAAACCAGCATACACACTTCAAGTAAGACACTTTCTAGATCTGACATTACTTCAGTTTATCATCACATTAATATCAAAGAGATCACCATTAGAACCACAACACCATAAATTTCTTTCTAAGAATATGCAACAAAAAAACTTTTCAAGATCCTAGATATAGCTATTTGAATGAGTCATAATAATGAGATTAAGAGAGCAGAGTCATATCTCATCTTGTGGTGAATTCCAGACTCAAATACCAACGTGCTGGTTCAACAATAGAGAACACTTCAGGTAGATATCAGCTTCCAGTATACCAAATATGTTTCCCAACATGTCACCATAATTTTGACAACAATGACAACACTGGGACAATAAAGATACTTCATGCTCATGTTGCAATTTTCCAATATTTCCAACAAGATGGTGGTCATTGTGCATTGATAGGTTGCCCCTGCATTCTATAGACTGAATGACATGATGTTCTAGCAAAAGGTCCCCAACGCACAAGTGAACGTTTTTTTATGTTGGTCATTAGGGGATATTTTGATTGGATTGTATATGGAGATGTCGTCCATCAGTGATAGCATTTCATGCCTTGTAGTTAGGTATATAATTAGGTCAATGCTAGGTAGAGGGATTTCATCCTTGAGTAAGCCTTATTTATATCCTAGAAGTCTCTGCATATACTTATTCCCCCATTGGGATTTGATACTATTAATAGATTATATGCCCATTCAAGATAGTCAATGGGTTTGATGAAGCCCACATCTAATAGTTTTTCAAGTTCCACTTTTACCAAAAGTGTTATCTATGGATGCATCTTCAGTAGCTTTTGCTTGATGGGTTTAGCTCTAGGGAATACTGCTAGGTGATGTACGATAAATTTTGGACCTATCCCTAGCATGTTTGAATATTTCCATGCAAATTTGATTTTTCTTTCATCAATAAATTCTAAGAAGTTCACCTTTTCTTCAGGATCAAGTTATGTTGCATGATATGTGATTTTGGGTATTTTTGTTATGCCAACATTGATAAGTTTGATGTCTTTAGCTAGGAGTCTTGATTTCTCTTGATATTATATGGTGGGGAGATTGAATGTTCCATATTCAGGTGGCTTAGAGAGGTTTTCACCTTGACATGTGTCCTTTGTTTTTCTATTTTCTAGATACCATAAAGCCACATAGTGGTTTTCTATAGGAGACCTCTTTTTGATTATTATTTTTTGTAGTTTATTTTTGTGATTGGAATAAACAATCTCCCCTCCAAAATATAATCTTTGATATAATTACATTACAAAATTTTCTTTATGATCTCCTTGCCATATATTGGTTCAAAGTCCCATGAAATTTGCAATATCCTTATCATTGTGGAATGTGTCCAAAATTGGAGTATACTATTGTTTGTCCCAATCTATCAACTGTGGATAATGCAAGGATATTTTTTCATGAGTATCTGTGAAGTTTATAAATGTTGTATCTAGGTTAGGGACATTGGTTTTTTCGAAGCTACATAAGATATCTAGGTTATATTCACTTGAGTCATAGGAATCTCATTCATATTCATTGGAATCCATTTCAATATGGTCCTCATTAGATGTAGGTTCAGATGTAGGTTCAACAATGATAGTATATATGTTTAGGTTCTCAAACATATTTTTGGATATACAAATAGTCATCTAGATGTTCATAATTATCTGATGTTTCATCAGTGGTAGAAGTAGCTCTTTCCTCATGAGAGGTGATTTCAATAATTGGGGTAATCATGTTAGATGAAATATAACCCAACTAAATATTCTTTGGGTGATTTTTTCTAATGATTGGTTCTCTTCTTCTTTGTCCATGTAGAACAAGGGCACCTTGTCCAATGAATCCCATGTTCTTCACTAATTGAAACCCTTTTTTGTTTTCATCAATAGGAAGGGGAGGTAGTGGTTGATACAATCCATCTTCTTTGTAGATCCGTGATAGATAGGTCTTCTTCACATACTTCCTCATCTTTCCTGTCACCCCACTTAGTGAGGATGGTGCGTTTGACTATCATTATGATAGTTTATACATGTGTGATCTCTTTTGATCCTCCATATGTTTTCAATGTGGGGGAAGCATCCCAATACAAAAATATTGGTTGAAGTGGTATTCCCCATAGCCCTTGTCAAGTACTGGGATCTTGGTATTAGATTGAGGTAGCTCAATTGATGATGGTGTAGTGGAGAATAAATCTAGTGATGTTGGGTCAAGGTAGGAAAAGGAGTACAAAGATATATCATTGTTGGGTATTTGTTAAATATTTTTATACTTTTCCTCCAATTTAGCATAGTAATGGAAAGGTTCGGGGTCGACATATAGGGTAATTTCATTATTGTCATAAGGAAACTTTAGGCATTGATGGAATGTAGATGGTACTACTTTCAAAGAATGGATCCAAGGTAAACCCAAGAAAATGTTGTATGGAAGCTTGAGATCTAGTACTTGACATGTAGTTTCTATTATTGGTGGTCCTCTCTGAACAAGTAACCTGGTTATCCCTTCTGAATGGCACTCCATGTCATCATAAAATTTTATGGTGATGCTCTTGATTTTATCTATGATATCATCAAAGTATCCTAATTGTTTCATAAATTTTAAAGTACAAATGTTTAGACCTACACTGTTATCTATGAGTACCCTCTTGACTTTGTGTTTTTGGACACCTAGTTCTAAATAAAGAGCTTGGTTGTGGAAATAGTTTTGTGGAAGGTATTTCTCACAAAATACCAAATTATGGGTGGATGTGATCCTACCAACCATAGCTTGAAATTGATTGGCTTGAAGGTTGTTTGGGACTGATGTTTTGAGAGGTTATTTCTCCAATATTTCCTTATGTGTTGGTGACAGTTTTAAGAGCTCAATGATGGAGATTAAGGAAGGAGTTTCCTTGAGTTGTTCCATAGTTCTATAGTCACTTGACGACTTACTTATGGTTTTCACTAGGGGTGGTTCTCCTTGGATTGTTACTCTTCCCCTTTGGGTAGTCACATTACAATCAGGACCTCTACCTAGTATGGTTACCACATGGATGGTATGATAATCACAAGAGGTATGTCCTAGAACGATATCCTCACCATAAGAGAAGGTGGCCTTATGAATATTTTTCTTTTTCGTTTCCCCTAGAATGGTCGAGGATTGGATCCTTGTAAATATTTAGGTCTTTATTTCCAGGTCAATGTTCTATGCCAACCTCTCCCTTTTCGATTAAATCTTGCATGATTCTCTTGAGTCTCATGTAATTGTTGGTATTACGCCCCTTGATTTTGTGAAATTCACACTTGTCACTCTCATTATACTGAGGGGGTTTAAATTTGGGTTCCTCATAATTAGCTCTATCATTTATTGTGATGAGGTTCTTTTGGACTATTTTGTGCATAATTACCTCAAGGGATTATCCCAATGGAGTAACTTTCCTTCGTGGTTGGTCATATTGTCTTAGTGGTCTCTTTTCTTTATCATATCCTTTATTTTTTTTTTGGTTGTCGGGTTGATTGTTTTGAGAATAATTGAGTTGATTGTTCTATTGATAATTGGGTTGGTTGTTTTGTTGATAACC
This sequence comes from Sequoiadendron giganteum, assembly GCA_007115665.2. Taxonomy (NCBI): domain Eukaryota; kingdom Viridiplantae; phylum Streptophyta; class Pinopsida; order Cupressales; family Cupressaceae; genus Sequoiadendron; species Sequoiadendron giganteum. The sequence goes on from CM021108.1 coordinate 542,808,254, forward strand.
TTGTTTTATTATTTGAACCTAATTTTTTGGAACATTGGGTGTTTCCACATTGCATACAATCTTAGCGTCAATTACTTTTTCACTGGTTACGTTCTTGTTTTTCACCCATATCTTGGGTTTGTGATTTGAAGAAGGTTGATCTTTAGGGTTGTAAAGTTTAATTACTCTTCTTGCAATGAGGGATCTTTCAATAAGTATTCCCTTCTCAATAGTTTCCTCAAAATTTATTGGGCATAGTACTATGAGGTTGTAATTGATATCTACATGTATGCTGGAGATAAAGAAATCAACAAGTTGTTTCTCTAGAATGGGCCACTTAACTTTTCTTGCTTTTTTTCTCCATATTTGTAGGTACAAGGAAAATGATTCACCTTGAATTTTTATTTTATAGAGGTAGGTGATCATAATGTCTTGCTCTATGTTATATGAGAAATGATTGACAAACTTATTTGACAATTCATCAAATGTTTCGATACTTGGTGGTAAACAAGAGAACTGGTATATAGCGAGTGCATTGAGACTCCATAGAAAAAGTCTCATCAAGTAGGTGTCATTTCATTGTAGTTCCATGAAAGATATTAAAAATTCACATACATGCTCAATCAGATCCCCTTTCCCCCTATACTTGTCAAATTTTGGTATTTTGAAGGCTTTTGGGAAAGGTTCCGTGGATAAATTTTGATGAAATGGATATGGAAAAATGAATTAGAGAGAAAAAATATTCTTTGGATCTCCCATTTATATATCCAATATATTTTGATTGATTGTTTGAAGTTGCATTTTTATGTCATTGTTTGGTGTGCTTACTTGAGTATTTTGGGTATTATAGATCTGTTGGACCATGAAATTTGTTTGGTCGTAAATAGGATATGGTGTAGTCATGGGACCTTGAGGACCATGTTGTGTATAAGGTATGTTTGGTCCTTGTTGTGTATAAGGTAGGTTGGGTCTTTGCTGTATACCTTAATATTGACTTTGAGGTGTTCCTTGGTACTGATTTTGGTTTTGTTGAACAAAGTGTTATTGAGTTTGGGGTGCACTTTGATAGTTTGTTTGTGGTATACCATGTTGATGTGGGTTTTGTTGAAGGCTACCTTAATTTTTCATTGATGGTTTAACTTGTTGTTTTGGATTATGTTGAAGGGTACCTTGGTATTGCGTTGATGGTACACCTTGTTGTTATGAGTGTTGTTGAAGGATACCTGGGTATTGCATTAATGGTACACCTTATTGTGGTTGATTGTGTTGAAAGTTACCTTGGTGTTGTGTTGATGGTACACCTTGTTGTGATTGTTTTGGTTGAAATTTACCTTAGTATTGTGTTGATGGTACACCTTCTTATGGTTGATTTTGAAGGTTACCTTGATATTGCATTGATGGTACACCTTGTTGTGGTTGATTTTGTTGAAGGTTACCTTGGTATTGCATTGATGACACACCTTGTTGTGGATTTTGTTGTTGAAGGGTACCTAGGTAGTTTATTGATGGTACACCTTGTTTTGGCTGATTGTGTTGAAGGTTACCTTGGTATTCATTAATGGTACACCTTGTTGTAGATTTTGTGATAATTTCCCTTGATGATATTGTAAGTTGTTGGAGGGCTCAATTGAATTGTGTTATTGGTTTGTTCAAATATTTCTCATGTTTTGCATAGTGTTATATTGTGGTGTGTTTTGGGGTGTATTTCCTTGATACTTTTATGCCATAAATGCTTCTTCAGTGTGTGATGGTGGTCTAAACAATGGGTTATCCATGGGCTGTGTTTGATCATTATTTTATGAAAACAATGGTGGTATGTTTGGATTCATGGTTGGTTTGGGAATTTGTATAACTACTATTTGATCTCCAAGTAGAATAATATTTGGATCTTTTAGCATGTCCACATTGAAGTCAATGGGTAGTTTTGCACCACCTTGTGCTAGTGTAAGTAAATATGAGTTTTAATTTTTTTCAAGAATCTTTTCCATAATATTTTTCATCTTAGGTTCTTGGGAGTATTCTAATAGATTCTCATCAGTGAGTTCCTCATCACTATCATTTTCTTCTATGACCACATCATTGAGATTTGGAAGTTGATTTTGACTACCAATCATGTTTTGGTGTCTAAGGCATACTTCCTCATCACTTGGTGGTTGGTTTGGTGTACCTTGGTTTATAACCCCATGGGTTGGTTTCCACATTAGTGATGTTTGTTTTTGATGCACTTGAGTGACTCTTGTTGGCTTCCATATTTTTTCTATGTTGAGATCTCATGGTTGTCATAAACAATTTTAAGATGTAGTTGAATTTTGGTGATCACTAACTATGAAATGGAATGATGTTTTATTTTTGGTATTTTTTGTTTAAAATATGGTTTGTAAGCTAGGATTATCTATTGCCATGTAGGAGGTGGTAATATTGGTCTTTTGGCTGCAAGATCAACTTTTTGTTCCTCTTTGTCTAGAATAGTAGCCACATTTCTCCACTAAGTTGGTGTTTCCTTTTTGTCAAAAATGAAACTTATTAAAATACTAATAACTTCCAATTGTTCACCTTCAACTTGTGTGAGATTTGGTTTTATAATAGGAGCTATAAGGTCTAGTTGTTGAATAGGAGTAGTAGGATGTGAGATGGTCATGAAGTGTAAGATTTTTCCTGATGTTTGATCTTTTTTTGTTTAAAATAATGATGAATGATGATGATGTAAAAGAAAACCTTCTGAAAAAAGGCATTAATGTTTTGCTATGGTTTTTGTGGTACTCAAGACCCTAAAGTATAAGCGATGTTTGGTGGATGTTTTGGGGATGATGCTAATTTTGGGACTTAAAGTGTAGAAAACTTGGGCAGATATTTTACTCCATTTATATAGAGGATATTTTTGAACATCTACTTGAACTAGCCTTGAGGTGAAAGAAAATGTTGATATCTTAGAAATTGAGAGTAAAGGAATAATCCAAGTTGTGTTTCAATTTTGAATCCAAACACTAGGTTGATGTGTTTGATTCTTTTACAAATGGATATGGAATGATGTAGATATAATATATTTTGGAGGTCTGATTGTTTTGCTCCCAAATGATGAAAGATTAAATAGTTTTGGATTAGTCTTGGATTTACACTAGAAAACAAGGAAATAGAGGCAATCTTTAGAACAATGACATTTCAAATCTATGAAAACATCGGTCAAGCTTAGAGTGATAGTGATCTTTGTTTCAAGTTGTGACCGGTGAAACAATGAAAAAAATAGTTGTAAATTTGAAAGAAGTAGCCTTGTTTAGGTTAATAGTGGCTAAAAATTTAGGAAAAATGCATAAGGCTTATTAAAAGTGGTCTCTGTTGCAATTTTTTTGGCTAGTAAAACAGTGAAGGCAATAGTGGCATATTTGCCAAAAGGCAAGATTTTCATCAACTATAGTTAAAAAATAGGTCAATAGTGGTAATGTTTAGATCAATAGCGAATTTTTTCAGGTCAACTATGATTTTATTTTACAAAAATGAAAAAGTTTTGATAATGATTTCCATAAACTAGAGAGCAATAGTGGCATGTTTTATATCAACTATGGTAATCTTTAGGTCAAAAGTAGCAAAATATTTGCAATAGCAGCTTCTGTTCAATTTGTTTCTAATTATGAAAGGTTCTCTCCAAATGTTTGCAACTTTGTTTGATCTATTTTTTCAATATTTCTATGTGTGAGATATGGCAAGTGATACAACAAAGCAATAACAAATTTTGACTCTAAATGTCTATAGCTTAAGCAAGTTTCTTTCCACAAAGCTCAAAGTTTGTGAAAGTCAAGATACTAAAACCAAAGTTCCTAATGTTGAATTTTTTTTAAATGTGGCTTGAAATGTAAGCGAAAATATTTAGAAACCTTTAGAGATATTTTTTTAAGATATCTTTTAAGGAGTGCAAATATAGGGCACTTTTCAAAGGTATTCACACTAAGTCCAAAGGGTTTGAAATTTTGATAACCAAGTTCAATGTTTGTTTTGTTGTGTTCTTTTTAAATCAAGCAAAGTGTTTGATGTCCAAAGTAAAGGAGATTTTTGGAAAGTTCATAGAAGACAATCATTAATCCTAGAGATAGGCATGTTATTTTATGTGGGCTTACCTCATGCCCCGAAGGGATGATTTTACATGCAACTTACAGAGAGTTTTATGTCTCAACCATAAATCAGACTTGGTAAGTAAATGTTTGGAAGTAAATTTTGATGCACCACTTTCAAAGAATGTTTAAGAAATAAGGGTGGCCTCTACTACAAGGTTCTTAGTCCATGCTTATGGGATCCAACACCTAGATAACATCCAACAAGCTACTAAAAGCTTTAACCACTCACTACTAGGGGATCTATATACTTGAAGGTACCTCCCCATTTTGAACAAAACTTTTGACCAAGTAATCATTGATTTGGTTTTGGTGTTTAGCCATGACCTGATTTATATAGTGGCTTGAGGAAAAAAATACTTTTATTTTTCTTGAGTTCTCCAACACGGGATGTCTCTCAAAGGTAGGTTTTGTAATGCCCTGCCACACAACCCCACAAGACACAACAAAGTAACTAAAGATAGAATAATTTTGTTTTTAAAGATAACACTACACAACAACCATAATAAGATAAAAATACAACATTATGATAATTACTTAACGACACCTAACTAGTTCTATGGGGTTTAATGGTTGTGTTACTTGAAAATGTTCCTAACTAATAAACAATGTTACAAACAAATACCAAGAAAATAAATAATAGAAGCTTACATATACAAGATAACATAATGATCACATACAACTATCCATTATTCAATAGAGAAGATAAAAGTACATACATCATTAATACATTTCATTTCATAGTTCAGTATTAAAATTATAGAGCATATTTCTATAGATATAACACTTCAAGGATACAATAGTACATTACAAAAAGCTTCCCTTATATCCATGGGAAGAGTACAAAGAGTACAAGGATAAAACATCACTGATGAATAAAGTAGATAACATAGAACAATCTTCAATCAAGTGAAGCTCCAAAAAAAATGCATCCGCTTCCGCATCACGAACACATCTAGGGAACCCAATGGGGTGCATAGCACATTCCACCCAACCATGTGGACCCAAAGGTCCACCCCCCATGCTAGTATATGACAAAAAAGGACCCACGTACAATAAGGTCAAAACATAAAAGACTAACACCACCCAACACAAAACCACATAAAAACATAAACAACAACAATAATACTCCAAAGGCAACAAGATCAAGAGAAGACAATGGGCACAGTGGGAGAGTGTCATCGCATGGACTTACATGGATTCACTAGACTACCTAACACTAGGAGTGACCTCCATCTATGGTTAATCTGATAGCCTATCTAAAGGAACCGCCCCATAGGGTGACTCATGTGGAGCCACTTACCTTTCACAGAGACAAGGTAGTGACCTTACCAACCAGGTCTTCCCACCCATCCTTAGGCTTTGAGAGCACTAACAATAGGGGTGAGGCACATTTTTTAGTCTTGTTATGAGTTTAACTAACCCAACCCACTAGATTCTCTAATTAGGTTATCACTTATTAAGGGATCTCTTCCATGGACAACCACCTTGTGTGCTAGCCCCCATGAAGAGCCACTCTCCCTATGGCTACCTAGAACAAAATTTAACCAAAGGGGTGTACCTCATCACTCAAAAACATAAAGGACATTTATTAAACAAAACACCTGAGGTATGACCATCTCGAGAATACATAACATATCAATAACCATGAATCAAGGAGGTACCACCCATGCACACATCCACAGATAAATAGATAAATTGAACAACAAAATGCACAAATACACAAATTCCCCTAACCTCTAGAAGTGAGTAAACATCTACCCAAGGACGGAAATGAAACATGATTCCCCGAAATCTCAAAGTCATCACAAAATACAACTAAACCAAAATTCCAAACGTAATGACATATAGCTCTTTCTTAAACAAATAGATCATCAACAAATATTCTCTTTTATAAATAAAGCACATTTAAACGACTTCATGAATTTAACTCACTATTAAACATGTAAAGTAAACTAATGACTCCAATCAATTTAAAACCTAACATAAATACACATATTACACATCAAATAATAACTCCAAAAGAAGTCAACTCAATGCCAATAAGCACAATAATCATCAATGAGAATCAACAACCAATACATGATACATCTACATAAGACATTAACTTCACAACTCATGTTGCATAACCGTTAATAAAAGTACATAGCTCAAAACGACCAAACAATCAATTAACCCTAACTATAACAACATTGTAACTCATGCAGTGATGCATATCAATTACAAAACAAGAATTCCAAATAGAATTACTAGATAAGTCATTAATAATTAGAAACAAATCTAAATCTAACAAGCTAGACCATATATTTTAAACACATAAAGGTACTATCTTTACTTCCTTATCACCCACTTTCACTTATCCAATTAAATTAAAAAATAGAATTACCTTCCACCTTAATAATATTTAAAATATAATTTTAATATTAAATACACCAACTTCATTGTTCTAATTACTACAAAACCCTAATATTCATTTGCAACTTCAAATCTACCAATATAATATCACATTTCCATAGCAATATTATTACTAATCACATAATTTATTAAATGATAATGTAAGGTAAATTTATACTCAATCAATGTAATGATTTCCATGAACAAACTAAATAATAAATTTCCATTTCCAATTTACTCTTACGAGGAGATCATTTCAAAAATTATAAAAACATATTATATAATTACCTCGCTACACCTTTAACACAAAATCATTACATTTTCCTATATCTTCTTGCATATTCCTAACAAATATTATAGGAAATAGATAGATCTTAAAACCATTTGTTTATATTTTGTTTAATTGCTCAATACGAAGTCATTTACAAATAATTAAAGAAATCATATAGACATATTTTATGAATAACACAACAATCAACATGAAATGATACACTAACTTTGATCAACAAAAAGCAACTAGATGAGTTGGGATTAAGGGATATTTAATATTATTAAGATATCTATAAGATCCGAAGGTAAACATTATCATATAAAATCTAAGCAAAGACTCCTATTTCCTTCGTAGATAAATAAGCTTTTACTTCATAGTTAGAGAGGACTTATGTTTCTTATGCACAATAATCAATCATAGCATGTAAGACATTCATATTTAATAATATTTTGAATTTTATGCGATGACCATTACCATCCTATGAAGATAAAATAATATAAGGTAATAATAATGAAATGGTTCAAGGCAACAACATCATCTAATTGCTAACTATGAGACATTAATGATTTAAAAGAAAGATTCTCTTTTAAAACATAGTCTATTATAAATACTTCCAGATATTAATAAGATAGGTCACCCTCTACCCAAGAAACAATCTATAGTGCCAATATAGTATTAATATTGAGTAACTACAATAGAATTACAACCAACTATGGGTTCCCCCTATGATATAAAGAGACTTAAATTGCCTTAAGATTAGAGGAGCGTGATAGCGGTCACAAATACCATAAGATTAAGAACATCTTCAATATATATATATATATATATGTGTGTGTGTGTGTGTGTGTGTGTGTGTGTGTGTTAAACCATAATAAGAACATATATTTCTATAAACTTAAAATATAACCAACCCTTACGCCTAGTAATTTCTTCATGTAAAGAAGGAATATATATATTACTCTCAAGGCCTAAGTTTGAGATTAATACCTATTTTAACTCCTTAGTTAGGTAACATTATGATCAAAACATTAATAATTAATAATAAAAATAATTAATAATACTATTTAAGTACAAGGGCAATAATATTTTTTAATCCTAATTGCAAAATCTGTTCCACACATTATGCATCATTATATTATTAATATCATTTGACATACCCATTTGAGTTATATTGAAAATATGGTTTGATTATTTGCAGCTAAAGTGGAAACTGATGCCATACCAAATATATTGTTTTGATTTGTTGTAATAATTTATTTTAAATATCCTTTATATCATGCAGGAACCCTATACAGATCCAAGAACCAAACTTCAATATGCCAATAGTCATGTTTTCAAGTGTATAAGATACCTTTCCAATGATCATATTCAAGGATATTTGGGTCTTAGAAATGCTACTGTTGTACTGAAATAATTGTGAATCAAGGGAGAGTGAGTTGGCCTAAACAATTACCTAAACTATCATTAATATAAAGTCTCCAAGGGATAAGATTTGATGGATTTAAAAAAAGGGCGTATATACTGCGAAGGGCCCCAAGAATAGCGAACTTGCCAACTAGCGAAAGAGGTAGTTTCAATGAAAGAATGGAAAGGGATGCACAGAGCCTTGAATTAGACCCGTACTGGGCAATGGCGTTGAATCATTTAACAAATCATTCTTCACAGGAAGCATTTTCATGTGGAACGGTTCACTGAGATAGCTCTTCTCGGAACCGACCACCCTCCTTGAAATTTCATTCACACTATCATCTTGCACTAACATATCATAGCCAAGGTGATTAAGACAAGTTGTAGGCCACGACTACATGTTGAATGGAACAAGTCAAACATCAAACAAGAAGGTTCACACCACCATTGATTTGGGTCTTAAAATTTATCTGATCTAGATGATCTTCCATGCAACATAGGATAAAAGGTTTATTAAGTCCTATTGCTCACTCATCTACGTAGATCCTATTAGTAATGTTTGTAGTTTAAAAAGATATTTATCTAGGCGATAGAGCATCGACACCATTCAACAAAACTAAAATTCACTTTTATCATGGAAGAAAGGCACAGGTTAATGAATGTAACTCCCTATGGTGGATAACGTCATAAAGAAACCTGATTTTTTGGATGCTCCGTATGCAGGAATAACTAATAAATGGAGAGAGAGACAAAACAATATATATACACACCTATATGTTCGATAATCGATTCAAATGAGTAGGGTTCCAATTCTATACATGCAGATCTTGTCAGTATCATAAGAGGCAACAAAGCATACCTAAAAAGTAGACTGGATGGTTCGATCACATTTCCTGATCCTCCCATCTCGATCCATTATTGTAATAGCAATAACTGATAGTTGCAGCCTTTGTTATAATTGATTAAGTTCAAGTAATGTCTCACAAGTGTTTCAATAGCCGAGGACTCTCAAATGTCAAACTGGATGAGTTAAATCACAGTCCAGAATTCAAATGGTGCCTACGTAACTACCATCCTCGGCATAAAATCTCCCAAACCCCAAAACCATTATCCACCTGTAAATCTTAATACAGAATCAAACTTACAGACCCCAAAAATCAATCATCCCCAAATCCCAAAAACTTCCTCCATTTTAATCTCGAAAAATAGATAAGTGTTCGAAAACCAAAAGTCAAGTAAGAATCCCAAATTTAAAACAATTTTCCTAAAACAAAAATCAAGTAAAAATCTCTCAAAATAGCAAGCTTCCCTTCGAAATTTAGTTGGAGACTATGCATGTGCACAAGAAATATTTTTCTATCTTTCCATAGTTTGAAATCTTATCCTATTGATTTATTTAAAAATCACATCTTTTTGCCATATATAAATAATTATCTTCACATGATAATAGATTATCAATTATCATAAAATACAATTTAAATACAATACTTTTTACAAGGCAATTTAATTTATTTATATAGTAATAAACTATTTACTTTAAGTTTCATAAAATTACTTTATTTAAATATTACTTAAATTCTAATTTTATTTAAATTACCTTATAAGCAATTTTGATTTAATTAACTGATTACCCAAAGCCATATAAAATATTAATTCCACCACATAATTGATTAACACAATAAGCAATGGAATCACCAATACACATTCACTCAAACATCCAGAAATCTCAATATGGAGGGCACTACATCCTCCCCCCTATGATTTGACCTACTCTTGGAAGTCGCAAGATGGACTAAAGCGCACACAATCATAAGCACAACAACACAATGAACCCACAACTATATCAGCAATTAAAATGACATGAATTAAATGACTCAAAACAGGACGATACTGAAAACAGGGATGAAGTTGCAAACATACCACATCGTCAAACATAATGACAGGGTGACAGACAAGGATGGGGAACTTTCTTGTCAACTCTATTTTTTTTCCACATCATAGCCATTGGGTTTTCTAAGGCACGCTCAGACCTGACAGTGTAGGCGTAGTCGATGTTTGGTACTTGCAATCCTGTATAAGAGCAAACGTTGTGTACAACATATATTTATAAAATATCATATCAACCTAGTGTAAAGGGAATCGTTGTGTCATATGCCTCTCACAAATGAGTGATATGACATCATCCTTCTAACACTTAAGAATCGGTAAGATATTATAATCAATATCACATAGATATCACTAATCAAATGCATAACCACCATAGCACTAAATCCATATGATAACCGTTACCAATTAACTTACCTTCATCACTAAGTTCAAAGCCGACTACCTAAAAATCACAATATAAGGTGGAAACATAACACATTAGTATCGATCATTCAAGTTGATTCTTTACCCTCAAAACACTACATAAGAACACAACATAATTATCCACACAAGCACAAACTTTCATTAAATAGAATAATTTACACATAAGGCATTCCACTTCATACATTATTCAACACAAAATCTCACAATATTTCCAACCAAAAGGCCATACTTTTACTCCTTTAGAGATTCAAGAAAATGTAATTTGTCACTCCATAAACACATACTTCCAAGTTTACACACACAATCTTCACAATCACACCTAGATTCACATCACCATAAAATGCACCACAAGACAACACGAGGGTTCATAATGCATCCTTGGTAGGAAGGATATTGGTGCATTGCACACTACACCGAGGGTCCTATCCTTTCCACCAGATTTCTGCACCATTGAACCAATACCACCTAGGGACACACTCGAATGGCTACGCGAGAATGATAGAAGGGTGAAAACCTAAACTCAAGAGTCTAAATGCAAGGTTAACATAATGGGCTTATAGTGCATAGTGTATGAACCTATACTCTGATACCATGTTGTAACGCCTCGCCACACAACCCCACAAGACACAACAAACTAACTAAAGACAGTTTTATTTTATTTTATAAAAGATAACACTACGCAACAACCACAATAAGATAAACATTCAACATTATGATAATTAATTAATGACACCTAACTAGTCCCATGGGGTTACATGGTTGTTTTATTTGAAAACATTCCTCACTAATAAACAATGCTATAAACAAATACCAAGAAAATAAATGATAGAAACTTACATATACAAGATAACATAATGATCACATACAACTATCCATAATTCAATAGAGAAGATAAAAGTATGTACATCATTAATACATGTCATTTCATAGTCCAGTATTACAAATGTGGAGAATATTTCCACAGATACATCACTTCAAGGATACAATAGTACATTACAAAAATCTTCCCTTATATCCATGGGAAGAGTAAAATGTGTACAAGGATAATAAATCACTAATGAATAAAGTACATAACATAGAACAATCTTCAATCAAGTGAAGCTTTAGAAACACTGCATTCACTTCCACATCAAAAACACAACCAGGGAACCCAATGGGGTGAGTATCACATTCCACCCAACCATGTGGACCCGAAGGTCCACCCCTCATGCTAGGAGATGACAACAAAGGACCCACATCCAAAAAGGTCAAAACAGAAAAGACTAACACCACCCAACACAAAACCACATAAAAAACATAAACAACAACAATAATACTCTAGAGGAAACAAGATCTAGGGAAGACAACAGACACAGTGGGAGAGTGTCATCACATGGCCTTACCTGGATTCACCAGACTACCTAACACTAAGAGCCACCTCCATTTATAAATTAACCTGATAGCCTATCTCAAGGTGTCGCCCGATAGGATGACTCATGCAAAGCCACTTAACTTTGGCAGAGACAAGCCAGTGACCTTACCAACTAGGTCTTCCCACCCATCCTTAGGCTTTGAGAGTACTAACGATAGGGGTGATGCACATGTTTTAGTCTTGTTATGATTTTAACTAACCCAACCCACTAGATTCTCTAATTAGGTTATGACTTATTAAGGGAACTCTTCCTTGGACAACCACCTTGTGTGTTGCCCCCCATGAAGAGCCACTCTCTTTACAGTTACCCAAAACCAAAGTCAACCAAAGGGGTGTACCTCATCACTCAAAAACATAAAGAAAATTTATTAAACAAAACACTCAAGGCATGACCATCTCGTGAATACATAATGTATCAATAACCATGAATCAAGGAGGTACCACCCATGCACACATCCATAGATAAATAGATAAATTCAACAAAAAATTGTGCAAACGCACAAATTCCCCTAACCTCTGGAAGTGAGTAAACATCTACCCAAGGATGGAAATGACAAATGATTCCTCGAAATCTCAAAGTCATCAAAAAATACAACTAAACCAAAATTCCAAACGTAATGACATATAACTCTTTCTTAAAAAAAAAGATCATCAACAAATATTCTCTTTTATAAACAAAGCACATTTAAACGACACAATGAATATAACTCACTATTAAACATGTAAAGTAAACTAATGTCATCAATCAATATAAAAACTAACATAAATACACATATTACACATCAAATAATAATTCCAAAAGAATTCAACTCAATGCCAATAAGCACAATAATCATTAAAGAGAATCAACAACCAATACATCTACATAAGGCATTAACTTCACAACTCGTGTTACATAACCGCTAATCCAAGTACATAACTCAAAATGACCAAAAATCAATTAACACTAACTATAACAACATTGTAACTCATGCAGTGATGCATATCAATTAAACAAATAAGAATTCCAAATAGAATTACTAGATAAGTCATTAATAATTAGAAACAAATCTAAATCTAACAAGCTAAAACATATATTCTAAACACGTAAAGGCACTATCTTTACTTCCTTATCGCTTGCTTTCACTTATCCAATTAAATTAAACAATAGAATTACATTTTTCCTTAATAATATTTAAAATATAATTTTACTATTAAATCCACCAATTTCATTTTTCTAATTACTACAAAACCCTAATATTCATTTGCAACTTTGAATCTACCAATATAATACGACATTTCCATAGCAATATTATTACTAATCACACAATTTATTAAATGATAATGTAAGTTAAATTTCTACTCAATCAATGAAACGATTTCCATGAACAAACTAAATAATCAATTTCCATTTCTAATTTACACTTATGAGGAGATCATTTCAAAAATTATAAAAACATATTATATAATTACCTCTCTACACCTTTAACACAAAATCATTACATTTTCCTATATCTTCTTGCATATTCCTAACCAATATTATAGGAAATAGATATCTTAAAAACATTTGTTTATATTTTTTTTAATTGCTCAATACGAAGTCATTTACAAATAATTAAAGAAATCATATAGACATATTTTATGAATAACACGACAATCAAACATGAAATGACACACTAAATTTGATCAACAAAAAGCAACCAGATGAGTTGGGATTAAGGGATATTTAATATTATCAAGATATCTATAAGATCCAAAGGAAAACATTATCCTATAAGATCTAAGCAAAGACTCCTATTTACTTTGTAGATAAATAAGCTTTTATTTCATAGTAAGAGAGGACCTATGTTTCTTATGCACAATAATAAATCATAGCATGTAACACATTCATATTTAATAATATTTTGAATTTTATGCGACGACCATTACCATCCTATGAAGATAAAATAATATAAGGTAATAATAATGAAATGGTTCGAGGCAACAACATCATATAGTTGCTATCTATGAGACATTAATGATTTTAATAAAAATTATTTAAAAGAAAGATTTTCTTTTAAAACATAGTCTATTATAAATACTTCCAGCTATTAATAAGATAGTTCACCCTCTACCCAAGAAACAATCCATACTGCCAATATAGTATTAATATTGAGTAACTACAATAGAATTACAACCTACTATGGGTTCCCCCTATGGTATAAAGAGACTTAAATTGCCTTAAGATTACAAGAGAATGATAGCAGTCACAAATACCATAAGATTAAGAACAAACTTTGATATAGTAATAGATATGTGTTAGACCATAATAAGAACATATATTTCTATAAAATTAAAATATAATCAACCCTTACACCTAGTAATTTCTTCATGTAAAAAAGGAATATATATATATTACTCTCAAGGCCTAAGTTTCAGATTAAACCCTATTTTAACTCCTTAGTTAGGTAACACTATGATCAACACATTAATAATTAATAATAAGAATAATTAATAATACTATTTAAGTACAAGGGTAATAATATTTTTTAATCGTAATTGCAAAATATTTTGCACACATTATGCATCATTATATTATTAATATCATTTGACAGACCCATTTGAGCTATATTGAAAATATGGTTTGATAATTTTTAGCTAATGTAAGATAGATTTTCGAATCAGATGGATACTACTGCTGCACAAGATCACAAATATCAATCCTAATCTAAATAAAACAAAAAAGAACGATTAAAGTATGCATAATTAATCTAAACTAATAAAACTAGAATGATCTCACCGAATATGCGATTACTTCCTCGATTTATCTCGATTGTTCTTCTCCATTTTGCCTTTTCAGTATTCTTGCCCTCAGATTTCTATGTTTGAATGCAAGCATAACTTCATCGAATGTCTAAGAAAAATATCGAAGATAAGTCTCTTCTCAAAAGTGTATGATTTCGGGAGGAGGAATAATTATAATGACAGGCCATTTTATAGCTTTTGGGTTTTTGAACGATCGGCTTAGATTGAAAAAGAGATCGATGGATGAGATTGATGAATGCCATGTGATGTGAGTTTTGTCTTAGATAGAATGTGAGTTATAACATGAGTTAGAAAAGACTGCAGGATAAAGACTAAGTTAGAATGATAACTTAATCTTGAGTTAAGAATCTTCGAAAATAGAAGAAATAGACTTTGTATGTCAAAGACAAAGTTAGAAGTCTAAGAATAATGCATCGAATGAAAACATGAGTTAATTAATTAAATAAAGACATTTAATTAATAAACACATCATGCATGAGCTGGAACTAGTTAACTGATTAGTTGTGACAGAGAGTTCTCTCGCAAAGATAATCAAATGTTAAACCTAGAGATAACTGGAGAACTAAAAATAGATCTCAAGTCAGAAGGTGAGTGAATGATTAGATAACTGATTGAAAGAAGAATGTGACATAAATAATTAAATATGAATTAAATGTTAATTTAATTCAACATTCAAAAATAAGAGACTTTAATTAATTAAATAAAGATAATTTATTTAATTGACTTTTGAAAAGGATTAAATAAATAATTAAATAATAATTATTTAATTATAGATAAAGGGGGTTAAATGAATAATTAAATAAAGATATTTAATTATGGTTGAAATATGATAAAAGGGGGGGTGTATTAAATTTAATTGATAGATAAAGGGGGTTTAATTAAATAATACAGATTTAATTAAGAAGGAAGAATTAATTAGTTAGGGACATAATTAAACAATATGATTTATTTAATTATCCAAGTTGAATAATGGTCATTTATGAATTAATGAATTAATTAAAAAGGGGTATTTAATTAATAGAGGAAATATGTGTTAGAAAGGTTAATTAAATAATAAACATTATTTAATCATGACCATGGATAATAGAAAATTATGTCGAAAGTGGTGTTCGCAGGCCTAGACCAATTTTCGGTGTCTATAGCTAACATGGAAATTGATGCCATATCAAATATATAGTTGTGATTTGTTGTAATAATTTATTTTAAATATCCTTTATATCATGCAGGCACCATATACAGATCCAAGAACCAAACTTCAATATGCCAATAGTGATGTTTTCAAGTGTATAAGATACCTTTCCAATGATCATATTCAAGGATATTTGGGTCTTAGAAATGTTGATGTTGTACTGAAATAATTGTAAGTGTATCCATACAATGCAATGGAAAATCAAGGGAGAGTGAGTTGGCCTAAACAATTACTTGAACTATCATTAATAGAAAGTATCCAAGGGATAAGATTTGATGGATTAAAAACAAAGGGCATATATACTGGGAAGGGCCCCAAGAATAGTGAACTTGCCAGCTTGCGAAAGAGGTACTTTTATGAAAGAATGGAAAGGGATGTGTAGAGCCTTGAATTAGACCTATACTATGCAATGGCATTGAATCATTTAACAAATGGGTATGTGCCGAATAATCATGGAAAAAATAGGCCCTTAAGTGGCGAAGAAAATTCAAAAAATCAGAGTTAGGCAATTTGACATAAAAATTTGAATAAGTTATCTATATTATTTCATAAATATGTAAGAATAGAATCTGTAGAAAATTGAATGTAGTTTCTAAACTACTAGCTTTATTTAAAAAAGAAAAAAATCTATTTGGTGAAAATTTGAAATTTCAATGCAATAATACTTAAATTTTAGGGAAAAAAGAACATGTAGGTGTCTATCTAATGACCCTAACCACAATAAAATGATAATATATTTTAATAATATTTTAGATATAAGTAGAGGACTCATGTCCCAATGTGATACATATTTTTTTGTAATTTTTTTCCAAGTAAATAATTAATTATGTTTTTTTATTACAACTTTTAAAAAATATAAAAACTCATCTATCTGACCACCTTAACCTGGTCAGAACTTCATGAAATTCAATTTTTCTTTTTTTAATCCTATAGTATGTGAAACATAGAATGTAACACATATTTCAGATTCAAAAAATGTGATACCGTTTGAAAGCTATAGATGTTTTTCAATTAGCCTATCAATTACGACTTTAGTCGTAATTCAAATAGAAAATGAATAATAATTATTTATTAAATTCAAAGTAAATCATAATTTATATTAGTGGAAAGTTGTGAATCTCCTTTAAAAACCCTTTTCATTTCATCAATTTTGGGTTAAAAAAAAGTCATCAGCCACATGGGCCACCATATCACTTACATATCACCACTTTTTGGCCCATCATGATCTTGCACATACCCAAATCATTCTTCACAGGAAACATTTTCATGTGGAACAATTCACTGAGATAGCTCTTCTCACAACTAACCACCCTCCTTAAAATTTCATTCATACTATCATCTTGCACTAACTTATCATAGCCAAGGCGATTAAGACACGTTGCAGGTCGTGACTACATGCTGAATGAAACAAGTCAAATATCAAACAAGAAGGTTTTCACCACCATTGATTTGGGTCTTAAAAATTATCTGATCTAGATGATCTTCCATGCAACATAGGATAAAAGGTTCATTAAGTCCTATTGCTCACTCATCTACACAGATCCTATTAGTAATGTTTGTAATTTAAAAAGCTATTTATTTTGGCGAAAGAGCACCGACACCATTCATCTTGAAACTGAACTTCACTTTTATCATGGAAGAAAGGCACAGGTTAATGAATCTAACTCCCTATGGTGGATAACGTCAGAAAGAAACTTGATTTTCTGGATGCTCTGTATGTAGGAATAACTAATAAGCAGAGAGAGAGACAAAATAATATATAAACACCTATATGTTTGATAATCGGTTCAAATGAGCAGGGTTCCAATTCTATAGATTCAAATTTAATCGATATCATAAGAGGCAACAAAGCATACCTGAAAAGTAGACTAGATGGTTTAATCACATTTCCTAAACCTCCCATCTTGATCCATTATTGTAACAACAATAACTAATAGTTGTGGCCTTCGTTATAATTGATTAAGTTCAAGTAATGTCTCATAGGTCTTTGAACAACTGAGGACTCTCAGATGTCAAACTAGATGAGTTAAATCACCCTCCAAAATTCAAATGGTGCCTACATAACTACCATCCCCAACATGAAATATCCCAAACCCCAAAACCATTATCCACTCGTAAATCTTAATACAAAATCAAAATTACAGACCCCAAATTTTCTTTCGAAAAACCCCAAAAGTCAATCATCCCCAAATCCCAAAAACTTCCTCCATTTTAATCTCGATAAATAGATAAGTTTTCGAAAACCAAAAGTCAAGTAAGAATCCCAAATTTAAAACAAGTTTCCCAAAACAAAAATCAAGTAAAAATCTCTCAAAATAGTAGGTTTCCCTTTGACATTTAGTTCCAGACTATTCATGTGCACAAGAAATATTTTTCTATCTTTTTGCATCTTCTACTCAATTTTATCCTCATTTTGAAATCTTATCCATTGATTTATTTAAAAATCACATTTTTTCACCATATATAAATAATTATCTTCACATGATAATAGATTGTCAATTGCCATAAAATACAATTTAAATACAATACTTTTTACAAGGCAATTTAATTAATTTATATAGTAATAAACTATTTACTTTAGATTTCATAAAATTACTTTATTTAAATATTACTTATATTTAAATTGCCTCATAAGAAATGTTGATTTAATTAACTAACTACCCAAATCCATATAAAATATTAATTCCGCCACATAATTGATTAACACAATAAGCAATGAAATCACCAATAGACACTGACTCGAACCTCCAGAAAGCTCAATATGGAGGGCACTACAGGCTTGATCTAAAGGTTATTCTTGAAATAAAACAAATGTGAAACCCAAAGTTATATTCATCACCCAATATCTTCAAAAGACGTGAGAGGAGAGGATACACACTTAGTTTTCCAAGCACGAAAAACATGACATACAATCCATAGCAATTTGATTTTTTTAATTCCAAAATTTGAAGTGTGAAGATATCAAATTCATTTTTAATGTGCACAAAATCAAAAGTATTTGAGACTTCAATCAAATATAGCAATGTGTAAATCAAAATGTATTTTTTCAATTTTAAGCATCAATTTTGATTGTTTCTAATGGCCTTGTTCCTCTTCATGTGGCCAACAATAAAAAGCGTTCGTTCATCAACAAAATGAAAGGAATTGGTCAAAACAATGATCATTCAATTTTACAAGTACCAAAGTGAAGTGTTGTTTAACTAAGAAATATTTGAAGGTTTAGTTTTTAAAACACTAATTTAAAGTGTGCAAGTTGTTGGTTCATTTTTAAAACAACAAATTGAAAGATTCCTTAAACTAAGAAAGCTTAGAAAGTTTAGTTTTAAGAACACCAATTTGAAGTGTGCAAGTTGTGGGTTCTGTTTTACAACATCAAATTGAAAGATTATTTAAACTATGAATGCTTTGAAAGTTTAATTTTAAGAACACCAATTTGAAGTGTGCAAGTTGTGGGTTTAGTTTTACAACACCAAATTGAAAGATTCTTTAAACTAAGAAAGATTTGAAAGTTTAGTTTTTTAAAATGAAGTGCCCTTGGATTTTTCATCAACCTTGCAATGAAATTTTTAGTTGTTCTCATGGAAACACATACCATAATCCTGCAAGGGTTGCACAAACAACGTTAGCAACTTCTAAAACACCCAAAAGAGTGACTTGTTAGTGTTAAAAATAAAAAAACTGCTTGCATATTTAAATATAAAAGAAATAAAGCAATAACATTAATGTTTTAGATAGTAGTAGACTTCCTATCTATGTTAATAGCAGCCAATTCTTTCAATAGTGATCTATAAAAGTGCACATATGGACCTATTTAGTGCAATAGCAACCCTATCAAAATCAACTATGTTAGAAACATACAAGACAATAGTGGTTGAAAACATCAAAATAGGCCTTTTTTAGTGCATTAGTCATTGGGAAAAGTGCAACCATGGTAGAAACGAGAAAATGATCATAGAAAAATCTTGTAGTTTTTGCATAAAAATTTTCAACTACATTTTAGAAAATCGCATTCATCTTTTGGAACCTACAACTACTCAAAATAAACTCATGAAAAAGTTAATGTCAAGGATCGAGGTCCCATCGGGCATGCCAAATGTCATAAGGGGGGAATGAAAAGAATACAAAAAACAAAGAAAATATGAATTAAACAAAGCTTAATTCAAACACGGTTAAGATCTCTAAAATCGTTACTCATGAAATACAAAATGAAAGCCATGAATTCAATCAAATAATTAATTGAGAACCTTAAATGAATCCAAAACAACCAAATCTTACCATACCATGTCAAATTTGTATTTGTATTTATGTTGAATTATGTTTATATCAATGCAAAGCCTCTGTTATGCATTGTAAAAGTTTCAATGTGTGTGTAATGTCAAACTAGAATAGGATGATAACTCATAACATGCTCAAGAGGTAATTGTGTAGTGCTTTTCTGTGTAAATTCTAGATGATCTATGAGAATGTTGAAGATTATTTTATAGATTTTACATTTTGAGATGAACAATCAAGATTTCCTAGTAGAAGATCTTGATCAATGATTGAAAACCATTGAGAGGAATTAGACTGGAAGGATTAGTGGATTTAGATTGCAAAATTTCTGTGATTGATGAAATCCTATTGAGTATTTAGTGGGATTGAAGAAATAGAATGAGAGTTTAGTGGGATTGAAGAATAGATGAATCAGTTAGTAAATAGATGAATCTATTGGTTGTTTTTACTGTAACCAGGTTGATCTTCTAATCTAGCTATGGAATTTCCAATTCCAATCAAGGGCAGCTCAAAGGACCTAGACCAACTGACAAGGATTTTAAAGACCTACACTTTGGGCTATGTAAGACCCGGGAGGGTGATCCCTTAATGTGTATACAACCTCTGCACCATTATCATAAACAACAATAACAATAACAAATAATCTCACTTAATAGCTCAACATAATGGGATAATACTGAATAGAATTGGATGTTCATCAATAATATCAACCATTTGGAGCGTGAGATCATCACAATAATACTTCAAAGTAAAATATATTCATTAATTTTCAATTTGTAGCAAGCTCCAGGTGAGCACAAACAAATACTGAATCTCACAAACATCTACAACTTAGATTAGTGCCTTATTTCCATTGGAGGAGTCAAATTCACAAATACCTAAGGGTTTATAACAGTTTCAACACATAGCATATAAGATCTTTGATAATATTGCCTTACAATGTCAGAAATATACACCCTAACTCAATACTACTTATCAAATCCTTGTACACAATATATCAAACTACAATCTCATTTAAGCATTTTAATTAATTCTTTGAATTAAAGCTAAAACAAGAATTGCACACACCACAATAGTGAGATGAACAACATAACCCTTGATCATATTATTCAAAATTCAAGTATGCTTGTACACATCGAGACATGAGCTCAAATTTATCAGTTTAATTCAAATGCTAGTACTGTCATAAGACATCATATCTCCATGATTTCAAAACCTACAACAAAATGACTCAAAACCTAACTTGTATTTTCTCTATTACTATCAGACTCTACAATTGCTCTGCAACTTCACCTAGACTTGACCAAGACTTTCTAACTTGCTAACCCATACTTTTGGCCTTGAAATCCTTCTTATAGAAAATGAAGGAGCAAACAAGCATCGAGCCAGAATGCACACATGTCACTAGCCACTTGGACCGCTTTGTGACATTGAAAATTTGGTTACAACAGCAACCTCCCCTGGAGAATCTTCTTGTTTCAGCAACAAAAAATCTTCAAGAACTTCATGCCTAGACTACCACCAAAGCAAAACTAGAATTTTTTATTACTACAACAGTTGGTTGATTAACTATTAGCAGCGTACTCTTTCCTTACTCCTCCTCAGTTAAATATATATTCACCCAATGCACATACTCTTCATCACCTGGCCAATTAAAACTGATTACCTCACTTACTTAAATGATACTATAGGGCATATATTTAATTGACACTTGGTTTGCCTCTCATTCAAAAGACTCAAAGAATGAGTTGGTGCTGATAATTTTATCCATGCAACTCACTAATAAATCAAAATCCAAGTCATCAAAAATCAAAGTAATTTGAGCATTGATGACCTCATTAGCCTGATCCTTCCATTGTTGAAGTGACCTAATATTACCCTGCTCATCAATAATGTCAGGCAGTAGTGTGTCACTCCAATCATCAAAATTATTTACCAATTCTTTGATCTTCCTACTCAAGTCATCTAGTAAGGCTTGAAAACCTTGCAATGATTTAACCAACACTTGAGTAGGTCTTAATGACAGTGGCCTATTATTTACATCAAACCTTGAGGCCTTATACATTACATCTAAATCATTGGCCCTAGAGATCCACTTCTCAATTAATGGTATTGCTACCTCCTGATCCCTGTCAATCTTCTTTATTACACCTAATAATAAAGAATAAGAAGAATATATAGGTGAAAATATATCATCAACCTTATCATTTAAATGTCACAAGACAACAACAACAATATCCTTTTATCTTGAAAATACCTTTTCCTCACTTACCTTCAAAGATGCATGTAGCTCTGTAATTTTTTGCATTAACTACTTCTTTGTTGGATCAACATAACATTCTAACTCTTCCTCAATTGGCTCCAATGTAGGGATGAGGGAAGGAGTATGACTACGAGATCTCGGTGTAGAGACAATGTGGGAAACAAGAGGCAATGATCTTGATGTGGAAGGCAATGATTTAATCACTGGTGTGACTAATGTCTCCCCAATCTATCTATATTTTAACCTATCCACCTTTGTTTGCAGCTCAATATTCCTTTGTTGCACCTTATTACACTCTCCAATCATAAAATTATACTTTTCCAT
Organism: Sequoiadendron giganteum; assembly: GCA_007115665.2. Taxonomy (NCBI): domain Eukaryota; kingdom Viridiplantae; phylum Streptophyta; class Pinopsida; order Cupressales; family Cupressaceae; genus Sequoiadendron; species Sequoiadendron giganteum. The sequence continues at coordinate 542,830,961 of CM021108.1, forward strand.
AAGGCTCCTTTTTTTAGCTTCCTCTCTCTCTACAGTCTTTTGTGCCAATTTGGCCATATTCACAGTTAGATTTGTGGCCTCTTTGGTTGAGGTCTTTGAAGCTCTTTTTACTATTAACCCCCGTCTCAAATTTGGGTTAATATCAGTAATATTTGGATTTCTTCCTTAGGGGGGCAAAGCCCATATTTCCAAGGTTTCATATTCCTCACTAAAGGCAGAGTCTTGCAATGCTGCCTTGAATTCTTCTTCAGAATTCTAGAGGGGATGCTTGGACTTCAAATAGCATTTAAAGCTATTGCATCAGCAATATCCCACTCAGGTAGAATCAAGACACCATCTTGATTAACCAACTTTCTCCCTTCCTTTGGAGTGATGTTCTTAAACGCATTCATTACTTCAGCCTTTACTTCATCATCATTTTCCTGATCTGACCTATCAGGCCTCAGTTCTCTTCTTTTCTTGCACTTCTCCTGATATTCTTCCAACTTCATTCTCCATACCAGTTGCAGGAAGAATGGTATTTTCACAAAGGCATCATCATCCAAAAATTCTTTACAAGCTTCCATACTTGCATCTTGTACACATTTACCTTTCATATCCAAGTCTGATAAAACCAACTCAGCTGGTCTTCGAGGGGAAGGCATGCCCATTTTCATATCTTGATCGGTAACAATAATCTCATCCACCAAGTCCTCCTGGGACTGCTCAATCCTTCGCCTCTTGGGGCTTGGCACTAATGGTGGTGGTGAGGGACTTCTCTCGGGTGATGACTCCAGATCAATTATTTTTATTTCCCCTGTTGTTTTGAGATGTGGACCTTGTTGTTCATGCAATTTCATTATCTGCTTTCCATTTCTATTGTATTCTTCTTCATCACTGTTGTCATTCCTTTTCCTCCTGTAAATAGGCCTATCATCTGGAGGTTGGTAAGTTGGCCTTTCTTCAAGTGGCCTTGTAGCTTGTTCCTGTATACCCAAATCTAACTCTAGATTTATTTTCTTGTTCATCAGAATACTCATGATTTCTTTGAAATTCTCCATCAAACAATTAATCTTTTTTATGATAGGGACTAAATTCCATCAATGGATCATACTTTTTATCCATCTTGTGCACAATTGACAATAGCTTATCATAATTTACCCATTTCTCTTTATTCAACTCATTCTTATTTAAATCAAATTTATTTCTAACCAGGTCCTCAGGGAAATTGAATTCATGAACAAATCTGGCACCCTTTATTCTTTGTCTAAAAAGAGCAAAGAAACCCTCAGGATCATACTACCTCCTATGAACAAAACTCAAATGGTACACTTCAAAAAACTTTCCAAAATGAACCCAGCCTCCTTTTGAAAATACAAAATCAGACACCACTATATAGTTTGGGTAAAAAGTCCCCTTACCCTTTCCTATAAGGTTATATTCATGGATACATCCAATCTACCACATAACCTCATCAAATCCAACTCTTGGTGGCACATTATAAGGAAATATATGTGGGGTCCCCTAAAAACCATATACCCTCAAAATAGTGTTGACTGTGTATGGGATAATGCCACCCCAATTGTGGAAAATCTTCAAATCTGGCCTCCTCCCCTTTGGCCTAAGGAAATCATGCAACTCCTCAGGAACCCTGGGTAAATTTACCACCAATCTAGCTCCCAGTCTTGATGTAAAGAATTTTTCGAAATGTAGATAATTGGAATTCTCCCTATTGTATGAAAGGTCAGTAGTCCACACTTGTATTGGCAGCCTTTCTCCATTGACAAACTGCTTCAATCTCATCCTCTCAGAGAAAATAACAACATTCTTGAACAAAAAAATGTGCATTAACATAGAATACTAGTAAAAGGGGTTCCTACATCATTATGTTGCAATTTCAACAACCCTTCATGTATCTTTTCAACCAAGAAGGAAGCAAAATCATATACTATAGAGAAATTGGGGTATTGTATCTGCACCCCCATGAACATATAGGCTGTAGGCATCACTATATTAGGGCTAAAACCCAAAATTTGGGACAATAAATAGAAAGTGGCCAAGAAGTGTTTGGAAGAACAATCCAATCTAAAAGGCTCCTAGTCACTAGGGCTAGTATGAAGACTTGAACCTTCTGCCCTAGCCAAATGAGGTGGGAGCATCTTAGCTCTAAAAAGGGAATTCATCTTCCCATACTCATGTTTCATTCCTTCAAGCTCAATAGGGACCAAGAATGCACTGGGCTCACTGAGATTAAAAACCTCTCAAAATTTATCTTTGTTAATACTTAGCAAAACCCTTCCATCGTTATCCCTAACCACCCATGTGACAGGATCATACCTTGCGGCCACTGCCTTGAGAAAATCAACATCAAGAAACACATTTGGAACTACCAATTTCCCCATGTCATACATCCAACCATTTGAAAAAGGATGGAGTATATTTCTCTATCCAAACGATAGTCTAAACATCTCCAAACCCTTAAGTGGAACCCTAGCATTAGCTATATTAAAACAATTATACTATAATCCCTCCCCTAGGATTTTTCTTCGCAATAAAACCAGCCCCTTCTTCCTATCATTTGGTGACAATGACAATTGATCTAGGAAATCATCATACAGGTTTCTATTCAAAAATTCAATCTAGCCAGAATGATGTTTTAATGGTGTCATCCTGAGAAAACTAGGGCTTCCTTGTATTACAAACTTCAAACAAACTAGGGCTTTACGAAACTATGAAATTACAAAACAACTACCTTGAAATTTCCTACAATTTAGCTCACCTATAGCCCTAAAACAATTTTCAACAAGATTTCCAACAACCAAACAACAAATTCCCCCAAATTCATATTACAATTTGACCAGGAAATGAAAAATTTAGCTTACGACTTTGTGCTTCGTGGAAAACCCTAATCTTCACTACAACAACTCGTGAATTTGTCCTCAGCTTTAAGAATGCTCTGTGAAACTGCTTGAATGCTTTGTGATACAATAGAATAGGAAAATATCTGCTTTATTTCAATTAAATCATGCCAGAAAATGTCTCATCTGCCATTAAAGCTCACTCACGCGATGCACCAATGACTCCAATCACATTTGATGTAGAGTCAAATATTACCCATTGATCTTTCACTTTGGTTGGATCATCGAATGACCTCCACAATGGCAAATGGCCCACCACCTTTTGCATTGCCAAGGAAATCCATGTGTCACTCACCTGTGATATAGCAATCAGTAAAAAGCTTTCAACTTTTGATCATGTGATGGCAGGCAACCACAGATCTCAATCATCAATGATCCTGCTTGTTCAAAGCAACTTCCAACTCTGTCGTTAAACATCGAGCACCTTCCTTGTCCAGATTAAAAAATATCCATCCATTTGAAACATGTGCATCTTACAACTACTTTAGTAACCTACCAAATAATGTATTAAATCTATATTAATGTATTAAAGTACTCCTATCATTCCTTGGCTTCACCAGATGTGACACATGGCACTCACCCATGATATTGCGATCAGCCAAAACTATGTGGTGGGGTCATCATGGGATAGCGGGGAACGGTTGAGATCAAACAACGATTCATCGACGGTCATGAAAATTTATCCCTCTGCAAGAATAAAACAAGAGGGGACATTACTAGGTCGATGACAAATGATGACATAAGTTGTTTTTAAAAGAGGGAGCGTGGGGCCAACCTAGACTTAGGAAAGAATAAAGTCTAGCAAAAGAAATAAAATGATGGATCAAAAGGGGGCCAAACCTAGACAAATCAATAGGGCTCAAGTTGTTTTTTATAATCCCTCCTCCAAAAAGTAACAACCAAATATATCCCAGCCATGGTATAAGATGAGATACTAGGGTTTTACATAAATACATGAAAACAAATGTAAAACCCCAACCCTAGGCTTTCCTCAAACATCATGTAGAACTAGAAACATAGGCATGATCAAATGGAACTTATAGAAAAAAAATTGAAGTTCCATCAAAATCAATTAGCCAATCAGAGTGAGAAATGAGTGGTAATGATTTTCTCAATCACAAAAGGGGTGAGGATAATTAACTAATTAATATTTAGAGTTTGAATGTGCAAGTCATGTTTGACTTTAACAAATAAGATTGTATTTGTTTATTGACTGTTTTGAATGATGTTGAATAATTAATTTAATTATTCTAGTTTAGAGAAGGGATGGTGATTTAATTAACTATTTTGTGATAATAATATAATTTATTTAGGGGAATAGGGTATATTAGCGACATAATTAAATAGTTTGCATTATTTAATTAATCAAGAGGAATAAAGTTAGATAAGTTATGAAATAGTGAATTAATTAAATTATTAAAGATTATATAATTAATAGAGGAAAATAGGGCTTTTGATGAAAATTATGTGAAATATAGTGATATTAATGATAATGATGCTGATAAATGAAAAAATGTCATTTAGGATGTCTAATATACGTTAGGTCATTTTTACATGTCTACATTTTCCCCCTCTTTGAGATAAAGTATTGGTTGCTTTGTTTCAAATAATTCGATGTTAAGATCAAGATTTGAAAAAAATTATATGCCCCACTATGCCCTAGTAGTCAATAGAAAGATAATACAATGTTGGGCTGCCCCCTTGAGAGGTTGGCCAAAATAATCATTTTTTGGGTCAGGCTCACGAGTAGGGTATATTAGCAACATAATTAAATAATTTTTGTTATTTAATTAATCAAGAGGAATAAAATTAGATAAATGATGAAATAGTGAATTAATTAAATAATTAAAGACTATTCAATTAATAGAGGAAAATAGTGTTTTTGATGAAAATGATGTGAAATATAGTGGTATTAATGATAATGATGTCGATAAATGGAAAATTGTCATTCAGAATGTGTGATATGTGGGTATGTGCAGGATCATGATGGGCCAAAAAGTGGCGATATGTAAGCCAAATGATGGTCCATGTGGCTGATGACTTTTTTTAACTCAAAATTGATGAAATGAAAAGGGTTTTTAGAGGAGATTCTCAGCTTTCCACCAATATAAATTATGCTTTACTTTGAATTTAATAAATAATTATTATTCATTTTCTATTAGAATTATGAATAAAGTCCTAATTGATAGGCTGATTGAAAAATATCTATAACTTTCAAATGGTATCACATTTTTTGAATCTGAAACATCGTCACATTCTATGCTTTGCATACTATAGGATTAAAAAAATAAAAAATTGGATTTCATGAATTTTTGACCAAGTAAGGTGGTTAGACAAATGAGCTTTTATATTTTTTAAAATTTGTAATAAAATATACATAATTAATAATTTACTTGGAAAAAAATTATAAAAAAATATGCATCACATCAAGACATGAGTCCTCTACTTATATCTAAAATCTTATAAAAAAATATTATCATTTTATTGTGGTTAGGGTGGTCAGGCAGACACCTACTTCTTATTTTTACCCTGAAATTTAAATACTACTACATTGAGATTTCAAATTTTCACCAAATAGATTTAAAAAATAAAAATAAAGGTCTAGTAGTTTAGAAACTACATTCAATTTTCTATAGATTCTATTTTTACATTTTGTTGAAATAATATACATAACTTATTCAAATTTTTATGTCAAGTTCTCTAACTCTAATTTTTTGTCTTTTTATTGCCACTTAAGGACCTATTTTTTCCATGATGATCTAGCACATACCCATGTGTTAGTTCATTTTTACATGTCTACAAGATTATAAATCTCTAAAAGGAAGCAAGCTATGCCCCTGAAACCCCCTTTCCAAAATTACCAAGGCTCCCGAACACGATATCAACATAACCAATACTAGGGAGGGTATAGGACAAATCATAAAATACAACCCATAAATCAAATCGTCTTGGTTCAGAATTCTTTGCAAATAATCCAACCAAATTCACACAAAGAATTGGTCGTTGGATGAAACAAATTGGTGGATGACTCCAATTCATGAACTATTTCCTATACAATGGCATACACACACCCCAAAACTGGTTGAGGGGTAATCTATAGTAAAGATTTGCTAAGTAGCGAAGACAAGTGAGTGCACCTGATCCAACTCCTTATGGATACCAGTTACTGATTGTCAAGAAAATCATCTTGATTTTTGAGGTACAAGGTATGTTGTTAGAGTAGGAAGAGGAGATATCCTTAGAACATGCTTTTTTCTCTTAGATGGAAGGCAAGGACAAAATTTATACAAATGAGATTCCTATACTAAAATCCTCGCAAGTCCAATTAGACTACTATACTTGATCTAAGAAGAAACTAGCCAGGAATTATAAAAATTTCTTAAGGCCGAAAGTAACTTTCAGAAAGAATTCAAGGCATCAACCATCACCTCTAGTATACCAAATATGGGGTGAAATAGTGTAGAACAAGACAAAGGATCCCAAATTATGACCTCAATGTTCATTGAATGTGGTTGAGTAGCTGAAAAGGCCCCAATCAATTTTTCTCTAGGACATCTTATCAATTCTCGAGTAGAAATATCTATTGTGAGAGGCATTGGGAGAATAATATAAATCTATGCAAAGTAATCCAACTACAAAGATAGGATGGGAAAATTAGAGGAAAACAACGAGAATTCACAACCCCATTCATCATCTATATTCATCAACTCCAAAGAAGGGGTAAGTAAATCAAAACCAACCCCATTTTATTTAACTCTCATTGTGGGGGACAAGTTATTACATAATTATATAACTGATTCTAGGTCCATCACCATAGTGATTCCCAAGTAGATTATAGACACATTAAAACTTCCATATGAACCTTTGGATAAAGGGGCAATAAAGTTAAATTAGAAAATGGTTCAAATGATAGGCATTATCAAGGCCCTTCCCTTAATCTTGTACACTTGTCCTAGTATCATAGTACCCAAAGAGGTGGTGGTAATAAACATTTTGGCTATATTTGGGAAAATATTTTTCAATATATCTTATAGCCAAGGTAAGCGGATATTTTTCTTTCGATTGGTATCACTTGATTCTTGTAGACGCCTAAAAATTTCCTAAGCATATCACACAACTGATCTCGATTACTAACAACATTTTATCATAATTTCACCTAATTCATTAATTTTATTAATTAATGTCAATTATTTAGTTAAATTCACCTTATTCTCCTATTAATTGAATGAATAAGGTTATTTGGTTAATTGATCATTTTCATGCTAATGTTCCTCTCATTTAATTAAATAATGCCAAATTGTTTAATTAAATGTCATAATTCACTTTGAATAAATAATTCCTAATTGTTTAATTAAAGATCCTAATTCCTTCACTTTCACAATTAAATGATTTCTTAAATTGTTTAATTCACTAATAATACTTCCAATCCTCCAACTTCTCCAACATTCACAAGAATGTTCCCTCAGAATATTCCCATTTTAAATTTAGATATTTCCCTCTAAATGGAAATATCTCTCACATGGCTTCCTAAAATCAACAGAATTGGTTGAGTCTCTCATGAATTGTGAGCCTTTGATCTAATGCTTGATCCATGTCTTCATCTCTCATTTGATTTCATCCCTTGATCATCATTTTCCATCTTAAAAATTGATCAATATCTCTCAAATCTATAAATACTAGGCCTATTTCATCTTAGTTAATCCACAAGCCTTCAAGAAAAGTTATAATCTTGAATTGATGACTCCATTGGAGAAATTTGGGAGCATATTGTGAATCAACTTCATCAATATTTATCATTGAATATTTTTCACAATAATGGATAATGCATAAACTGAGCTATCCACATCCACATCTACTCATTATACATCAATTCACAATGGGATTGAGAGGTTTGCATAATGCTTTAATTATAGTTTCATTACTTTGATTTGAATCTCATTATTTTGTTCATAATAGTTGGTTTGAATTTCATTGAGAATATGTCTTTGATTGATCATTATCTTGTCTAATTTTCTTTGATTCAATTTTCTTTGATCAATTAATTTCACATGTTCATAACTCTAAGGATCAAATAGGGCTAAAAAATGAAGGTGTTTTCTAAGCCGCTACACCCATAACACATACCTAATGATGCCATGATGAATTTTGAAGTGGTGCACACTTCTTTCACAAATAAAGAAATGTATAACACATAAATTATCAAGGAGGAAGAAGTAGTTGACCAAAGGAGCCTAGAATAAGAGGTCCTCATTAATGAATTTATGAAGAATGAACTATTTGAAAATTTGTTGCCATGGACCTTATGACTTATTTAATCTATGATGAAGATTAGTCCATCCTTGAAGTCATGAATAAAAAATGGAGGATCAAAATGAGAAACCTAAAAATGAGTCTAGTTTTTTGACTCTACATTTTGATGGTGTGAAATACAAAATCGCCTCAAGAGCTGGTATCCATATTATGTCATTATCCAAGAAAGAGACCCTCAAGGTCTTTCACTTCTAGTTTTTTTGCACAAATAATGAAGCTGAGTACTAAGCCCTATTCCATGGACTAAACCTTACCAAGTGCATGGGTGTGAAGCAATTAAATATGTTTGAAGATTCCAAACTAGTAGTGAAACAAGTTAGAGAAGCTACAATCACAAGGAATGTGTGAATGAGGTCTTATTGCCATTGAGTATGGGATTTAATTGAAATGTTCTAGGCCTTTAAAATTTCGATCATTCTGAGATCGATGAATGTAGAGGTAAATATAAAGGCAATAGTTAATTCCTAATTTGATCTTCTAATCGATTTTCTAATAAGTAACTATCCAATGTGGGTAATTATAAAACTGACTATCCCAAACAATTATCAAAATTAGCATTTTTTGAAATTAATGCCTAAATTTCCATGTTCCTCTAGTAGTCATGTGAGTTTACAGATTAGTTGCAACCAAATATTGAGGAAGCCTACAAAGATCAAATTAACCAATTGAATTCCAACAAAATTCTAAAGCAGATGATCACTCTAGAGAATCTATTTGATTTTGAAGATGCAAGAAATGGCAAAATGGAGTTTGTCACTAACAAAAGTGACTAGTCCATGCTTGATGTAGAAGATGGAAAAAAATTGAAGGTAAGGAAATTTTTTCCTAAAAGGATAAGGATCGATTGATATCATTTTGTAGTAGTTATGAAGGGATTATAACTTGGACCTATCATGATATGAAGGGATATTATTGTGAGGTGACCCAATATACTATAGATATGGTAGAAGGAGCAAAGCTTGTCTACCAAAAGTAGAAACTATTAAATAAAAATATTGAGTCTCTCATGGCTCAGAAGCTAAAGAAATCAATTGATTCGAGAATTATATACCCAATCAAGCATTCAACCTGGGTATCCAACTTGGTTCCTATAAGGAAGAATAATGGGGAAATTACACTTTGTGTAGATTTTAGGGACTTGAAGAAGGCATCTCTAAAAGACCACTATCCCTTCCTTCCATGGAATAGATCCTCCAAATAGTTGTGGGCACAATAATACTCTCTTTTCTCAACATATTCTCAAGCTATAACTAGGTATGTTGGATGCACACAAGAGAACTAAGATGGGGGGTAAATTAGTTTTACATTAAAATATCAAAACCATCATAAATATTTAGATCCACATCAACTTTATTAACCCTTAATCTATTAGAATGAATTAACATCAAAGAAAATAATAGATATTAAAACACATCAACACCATGCACAATAGAACACCAAATTTATGTGCAAAACCAAGAAGGGAAAAACCATTATGAGGATTAGCTCACAATATTAATTAATTGCAACACCAAATACAAAAGAATCACTATTGGAGGGCTCACTACCCAAAATAAAGAAGGGCACGCTGCCAACGACTTACTACTATATTATAAAAAAGAAAAAAGAAGAATGTTATAATAATAAATCCATCTCAATGAAACAAAAAAATAAATCATGGCATCATCAACACATTTGAAGCCTCTTTGAAGATTGTATACACCTTCTTATCATTGCTTCTAGTTGTCTAGCTCATTTAACCTCACACTTCACAACTCTACAGTTTACATGACACAATACCACACAATTCTCCATCAATACAACACTCATTTGTACCTTCTTTTACCTTGAAAACATTCTCCAAGTTTGGGTATGCACCTCAACCACGTAAATTCATAATAGGTCACCACTAAGCATTCATGTGATGGAAAGGAATGAAGGAAAAACACATGACATCTTAAGTTGGACCCCAATCATACATATACACCATGCCATGCTTCCACAATCATTGAAGCAAATCCAAAATTAGAGTAAACACCCAAGGTCGATTGAACCTAAGCAAACACCATAAAAATTTAAGTACATGCTTCCTCAAATACAAAGATGCCTCATGGACCACACAAAACACGTGAAAAAATCTATAATATTCTACAAACACCCTAAAATACAACAAATTCCTTCACAAAAAAAATTACTCGAAGAAAAAATCATCTTGTTCACCTAGATAAGCCTCCACACACTATAACTTAACAAATCAACTTTTCGATCACCAAACAACAAAAAAAATCAACTAAAGGTAGATATGAACCTTATCAAGAAAATTCTAAAACTATAAGTCCAAAAACGAAACTGTAGAGAAATGTAGAACAAAATCATTTCTCCTAGAAAACACTACAACATAGCTCAGACATTGGTGAACACAACTTTCTCTATATAATGAACCAGACCAAGAAATTTTGGATATAGAACCTCTGAAAAACTCTAGCCAACATATCCAAACCAAACAAGTACATCTTCAACATATAATAAATGTGAGGAGAAACCAAAACACCACTCTATATACCAAAACACATCTGCAACACATTGTTCCCTCTTTTATTCAAATTTTATCAAAAGAACTTGGAAACCAAGAACCATAAACACCCTCTCATCACAACTAAACCAACTATAACAAAAATAAGCTTATCAAATCAACACCATAGGTTGGAATCAGTAGCACTAACTAATGACAACATAATAAAACTAATCAAAGCTTCAGATCAAAACTTCTCAACCATCACCAATTGACATTAGTGGAAACAAAAACATAAGATTGTTGACTTCAATGACAACACCAACTACTCATACTTGTAACATTCCCCCCTTTGTCATTGATGGAAAAACATGATGTGAAAAACCATCAACAACAAAAAACAAATCTGATCACCAACACACTACTCCATACTAACTCTTTCTCTTTATCTCTCCCCCTTTGACATCAATGGTAAAGGGAAACAAATATGCATCTCTTTCTCACATTGACATTAAACATACATACTTTCTTTCTCTACTACTTTGCATACTCCCCTTAGGAGCACACACCAAGCTATACCAACTACAAACCACTACACCTATCCTTTGACATGATTGATAGAGGAAAACACCAACCTACACCAATACTAACTACCCCTGACTACAAAAACCAACAAAGCACTAGCTACTCCTCTTGGGAGGTAGCCTCTAGAATTAGTCTAGAGCAAGGAATGAATCTCAAAATCCACTAGACTAATGCATATCCTTATGCATATAGTTCAAAGAAGGAAGGGTAATAACCCCTAACTTCTCCTAGAGATACTCAAAAGTATGCTTAGGAAGAGCCCTAGTGAATATATCTGCAACCTGATCCTTTGTAGTCACATACTCAAGCTTCACTTCATTCTCTACAAGCTTCTCTCTCAAAAAGTGATACCATATTGAGATATGTTTTTTCCTTGAGTGCATCGTTGGATTCTTTGAAATGTTAATAGCACTTGTATAGTCACATAATATAGAAATTGGTTCATCATATACAACTCTAATATCCTTCAACGTTTTCCTCATCCACAACACCTATGTGTAGCAAAATATTGCTACAATATATTCTACCTCAGTAGTAGATAAAGATACTAAATCTTGCTTCTTGCTCAACCAAGACACCAATATGCATCCAAGAAATAATTCACCCCCACTTGTACATTTCTTGTCATCAACACATCCTACCCAATAAACATTTGTATAAGAACTTAGAGGAAAATTAGTATTTTTTGGATACCACAAGCCATATTTCGATGTACCCTTCAAGTATCTAAATATTTTATTCATTTTTTAACATGTTAATCTCTAGGATATTCTTAAATCTATCCATAAGACAAACTACATGCATGATATCTGGTCTAGTAGTAGTTAGATATAGCATTATTCCAATCATTGATCTTTACTTTCTCTGATCAACCTTCAGAGATTTATAATTCTTACTTAGCTTGCAACTAACCACCATAGGAGTACATAACAATTTAGAATCTTACATTTCAAACTTCTTAAATATTTCCTTGACATACTTTTATTGTGAAATGAATATACCTTTATCTATCTAATTAATTTGCAGGCCAAGGAAGAAATTCATCTCCCCAAACATAGACTTCTCAAACTCTTTTTGCATCTCTTTTGAAAATGTCTTGCACATAGTTTATTTTCCTCTGAATATTATATCATCAAAATACACAACCAAAATCAATATTTGATCTTTTTCAACTTTCAAATAAAGATTACTATCTGTGAGACCTTTACTGAATCGTTGATGTATCAAGTACCTATCCAACCTTGCATACCAAGCTATGGGATCTTGCTTCAATCCATATAATGCCTTTTTCAATGTATAGACCATATCCAATTTGTTTGATATCTGAAATCCTTCCAATTGTTCAATGTATAATTCTTCCAACTCACCATTCAAGAATGTAGACTTCGCATCCATTTGAAAAAATTTAAAATATTTATGTGTTTAAAAAGAAAAAAACATTTTGATAGCTTCCATTCTTTCCACTGGAGAAAATTTTCCCTCAAAATATATTCCTTCCACTTGTGAGTAGCCTTTGTAGATAAGCCTTTCCTTGTTTCTTACCACTTCTACATTCTCATTCAATTTGTTTCAAAATGCCCACTTAGTTCCAATCACATTCTTATTTGTTGGTCTTCATACAAGTTACCAAGTTTGATTCTTCTCATTCTATACGAGTTATTCTTCCATAGCCTTGATCCAATACTCATCCTTATATTCTTCAATCACTATTTTAGGTTTAACTTTAGAAAGTAAGCATAGGTTTACATGTTCTTCAACAATAACAAATTTTCTTCTTGTTAACACACCCTTTCCTTTGTTACCAATACTATGATCTCTAGAATGATTCTTTTCAGATCTTCTTCCTCTTCAACCTGAACTTGTTTTTCCTTACCTTCATCTTTTTCATTTTCTCTGCAAGAGGACTCATCTAATTCATATCCTTCTATCACCACATAATTATTCTAAATTCTTCATCCACCTTGAAACTTTCACTTTCAATAATATTATTTAGCTTCCTATCGTAGCACCAATAATATTTGCTTCTTATAGGATATGCAAGGAATATACCTTCATCAAATCTTGTATCAAACTTCCCTAAGTTTTCTTCATCTTTTTTGATATAGCACTTGCTTCCAAATACTCTAAAATATTTGATAGTAGGAGTCCTTCCATACCACAACTCATAGGGAGTCTTTGCACTAGTTTCTCTTTCTTGAACTCTATTAAGAATGTAGATATCAGTATGAATTGCTTCTCTCTAGTAGACTTTTGGTAGGTTTGTCTCTTTCATCATTGTTCTTGCAGCTTCCTAAATAGTCCTATTCTTCCTTTCAACCATTAATTTTGTTGAGGAGTGGACTAGGAGTAGGGTATGTGTAGGATCATCATAGAAAAAATAGGCCCTTAAGTGGCAATAAAATTTAGAAAATCAGAGTTAGGCAGCTGGACATATAAAATTGGATAAGTTATCTATATTATTTCAAAAATATGTAAAAATAGAATTTGTAGCAAATTGAATGTAGCTTCTAAACTACTAGATTTTTTTATTTTTCTAAATCTATATTGTGAAACTTTGAAATTTCAATGCAATAGTACTTAAATTTCAGGGAAAAAATAAGAAGAAGGTGTATGTCCAACCACCCTAACCACAATAAAATGATAATATTTTCTTATAATATTTTAGATATAATTAGGGGACTCATGTCCCGATGTGATGCATATTTTTTGTAATTTTTTTCCAAGTAAATAATTAATTCTGAATTTTTTATTACAACTTATAAAAAATATAAAAACTAGTATCTCTGACCAACTTAACTTGGTCAAAACTTCATGAAATTCAATTCCTTGTTTTTAATCCTATAGTATGTGAAGCATAGAATGTGACACATGTTTTGGATTCAAAAAATGTGATACCATTTGAAAGTTATAGATTTTTTTCAATCAGCCTATCAATTAGGACTTTAGTCGTAATTCAAATAGAAAATGAATAATAATTATTTATTAAATTCAAAGTAAAGTGTAATTTATATTAGTGGAAAGCTGAGAATCTCCTTTAAAAACCCTTTTCGTTTCATCAATTCTCGGTAAAAAAAGAGTCGTTAGCAACATGGGCCATCATATCACTTAGATATCACTACTTTTTGGCCCATCATGATCCTACACATACCCAATAGATAAGTACCTCCTTATCCCTTGATTCTTACAAAAACCATTAAACTCATTGAAGGTGAATCTCCACCTTTGTTGAATCTCAAGCACCTGATTTTCATATTCATTTCATTCTCAACCATAACTTTGAATGCTTTAACTTATCTAGATCTTCTAATTTTTCTTTGAGAAATGTAACCCATGTCATTCTAGAATGAACATCAATCAATAGAATGAAATACCTATCACCTTGAAGATTTATTACTCTGGTAGGACCAAAAAATTTTGTATGCACTAGATCCAATAGTCTAGTAGTATATTGTTCTTTGACTTTGAAACTTCTTCTTTCTTGCTTCCCAATTTGACATTCTTTGCAAAGAGAATTGATGGGCTTTGTAATCCTTAAAAAATATCTCACAACTTGAACTGAACTAATCCTCACTAGGCTATCAAAATTGATATGAAACATCCTTCTATGCCATAGCCCACTTTCATTAATCAGAGTCATAAATCAATGACCATCAACACCTTTAAGTTGATAAACATTTCCATACATCCTTCTTCCAACAACAACCACAGTTCTAGAGCCTTTTTTTGATCTCACATCCCTCATTCTTAAACATAAGAATATATCCTTTGCTACAAATTTATCCAACACTCAAAATATTATGTCTCAAACCCTTAACATAAATAACATCATCTATATTATGCTTGCCATCAACACTAATATAACCCTTTCCACATATCTTAGCCTATGTATCATCACCAAAATTTACTAGACCTCCCTCATATTTCTCAAGTTTAACAAACTTAATTTTGTCACCAACTATATGATTTGAGCATCCACTATCAATAATACAGTAGTTCATCTCTTTTCTAGCATGAAGAGAAGTCGCCATAGCATTATGACCTGCTTCTAGAGCACTTTCCTTCACAAATCTCTCAAAGTTAGTAGAATTAGATTCAACTTTCATAGCTATGGACAAGCATTCGCTATACTGATCATCCTCATAGTTAGATTCATCATCAAATATATTGGCACCTTCTCTAACATAATAGATTCTCTTAATTGTTTTACCTTTGTTTTATTTTGTCTTTTCATTTATTACTCTATTTGGACATCTTGAAGAATAATGACCTATCTTACCACAACATAAACATTTGACAAGAAACTTACCTCTGTATTTACCAGTACCATTTTTCATTCTCCTTAGAAAGTTTTCTTCTACATAATCAAGATCCTCCTAATATGATTCCTCATTATTTTCTAATTTTCCAACCTAGAAAGTAGTCTCAACTTTTGCATTACTTGGAAGAAATTCTCTAATTTCAAAAGAATATAAAGCACCATACAACTGATCTCTAGAATATTTTCTTAAATCTTGAACTTCCTCAATAGAAAAATTAGTGACTATAATACTTAGGAAGATTTATAGTACCTTCTTTACCACTTCTTCTTCTTCAATATTTCCACCAAAACCTTTGATGGAATTGACAAATTTGTCTACCTTTTGCATGTAGCTTGAAAATTTTTCATCTTCAAAAATCTGCAAGTTCTTAAATGTGATCTTTAGATTCTAGATCTTAGCTTTCTTGACCTTATCATCTTATTCATAAATACTATCCAACTTTGTCTAGATCTCTCTAGCATATTTCAAACTCATAACTTTCACAAGTTCAGTGTTTGAAAGACCACTTAAAAGAGAATACCTTTCTTTACCATTGTTCTCATAGGCCTTGATCTCATCATTATTTTCTAGACCACCAGTAGGAATAGTATATCCAATCTCAATAGACTTCCAAACTTCAAATAGAAGAGATAGAATGAAACCTTCCATCCTTATCTTTTAGAAACCATAGTCTGATCCATAAAATAAAGGAGAATCCATTTTGTGTGCCATCACAAATCTACCTCAAGTGGTTAAGCTTTCTTCCAAGGAAACTTGCTCTGATACCAATTGTTGAATGCACATAAGAAAAATAAGAGGGGGGTTAATCAGTTGTACATTAAAGTATCAAGACCCTCATAAATAGTTAGATCCACATCAAATTTATTAACGCTTAATTTGTTAGAATGATTTAGCATGAAATAAAATAATATAAACTGAAGAACATCAACACCATGCATAATAGAGCACCATATTTACATGAAAACCCCAAGGGAAAAACCACGATGAGGATTAGCTCACAATATAAAGTAATTGCAACATTGAATACAAAAGGCTCACTACCAATGGCTTAATGCTAGATTATAGAAAAGAAGAAAGAAGAATTTAATAGTGATAAATCCATCAATGCAATAGAAAAATCCACCACAACATCACCAACACATTCACAACCTCTCTAAAGATTATAGACAACTTCTCATAGCTTCTAGTAGTCTAACTCATTTAAGCTTGTAATGCAGTTCACAAATTCATACTTCACAACTCTACAATTCACATCACACACTACCACACAATTCTCCATCAACACAACACTCATTTATACCTTATTATACTTCAAAAAAATTCTCCAAGGTTGGATATGCACCTCAACTATGCAAATTCAAATTAGATCGGCACTAAGAATTACTGTAGTGGAAAAGAATGAAGGCAGACCACACTACATATTAACTTGGACCCAAATAATACATATAAACCATGCCACACTTCCAAAATCACCAAATAAAATCCAAAATTAGTGTAAACACCCAAGGTTGATTGAGCACGTACAAACACCATTAAAATTTAAGTACATTCTTCCTCAAATCCAAAGATGAATCATGAATCAACCTTGTATAAACACCATTAAAATGTAAGTTCATGCTTCTTCAAATCCAAAGATGACTCATGAACCACACAAAACACTTGAACACAATCTATAATATTCCACAAATACCCTAAAATCCAACAAATTCCTTCACAACAACTTTCACTTGAAGAACAAACTCATCCTATTCACCTAGATAAACCTCCACACACTGTAACTAAAGAAATCAAATTTTGAAGCACCAAACCATGAAATACTTCAACTAAAGGTAGATATGAACCTTATCAACACACTTCTAGAATCACAAGACCAAAAAAAAAACTATCGATAAATGCATGGAAAAATGATTTCTCCCAAACAACACTACAACATATTTCACACATTGGTGAACACAACTTTCTCTACATAATGATCCAGACCAAGAAATTCTAGACATATAACCTCTGTAAAACTTTGACCAACATATCTGAACTACACAAGAAAATATTTAACATAGAAGAAATGTGGAGAAAAACTAGAACACCTCTGCAACACACTATTCCCTCTTTTATTCATTTTTTTGCAAAATCATTTGGAAACCAAGCACCATAAACACATTCTCATCACCACTAAACCAACTACAAAAAACATAAGCTTATCAAAGCAACACTAGAGGTTGAAATCAGTAGCACTAACTAATGAAAACATAATGAAACTAATCAAAGCATCATCACAAATTTCCAACCATCATTAGTTGACATTAATGACAACACAAAGATAAGATTTTTTACATCAATGCCAACACCAACTACTCATACTTGCAACAAAGTATGGGTTAAGTAGGCGGATCAACATAAAACCACATTCACAACCAAGTGGGGAACATTCATATATGTGAAAATTCCTTTCAACCTCTCTAATGTAGGAGACTCTTTTCAATGGGCCATGGATGTAGCCTTCCAGGGCCTAATTAACTTAATCATCCTCATTTATTTTCATGATCTCATAGTACTCTCAAAGAAAAAGGAAAACCATTTCGATTACTTAAAGAAAAAAATTCAGAATTGTCAAGTGTTCAAAATATCTTTGGAGCCAAAGAAATGCATATTTGACATTCCATAAGGTAAGATTTTATGATATGTGGTGTCTAAAGAAGGAATTTCTATCAATTTTGATAAGGTGAACACTGTAGACACTGAAAATTGGTCTAGGCCTGCGAACACCACTTTCGACATAATTTTCTATTATCCATGGTCATTATTAAATAATGTTAATTATTTAATTACCCTTTCTAACACATATTTCCTCTACTAATATAATACCCCTTTTAATTAATTCACTAATTTATTAATTCATTTATTCAACTTGATTAATTAAATAAATCATAATTATTTAATTATGTTGCTAACTAATTAATTCTTCATTCTTAATTAAATAATTTATTATTTAATTAACCCTTTATCATACTTCAACTATAATTAAATATTTATTATTTAAGTATTCATTTAACCCCCTTTATCTATAATTAAATATTTATTATTTAATTATTCAATTTATCCTTTTCAACAGTCTAATAAAAGATTTATTAAATCTTTTATTTTCAAATGTTGAATTAAATTAACATTTAATTTATTTATTAGTTATTTATGTCACACTCTTATATCATTCAGTTATCTAAGTCATTCACTTACATTCTGACTCAAGATCTATTTTTAAATCTGCCAGTTATCTTCGAGTTCAGTATTTGACTATTTCTGCAAGAGGACTCTCTGTCATAACTAGTCAGTTAACTAGTTCTAACTCATATGCATGTATGCATTCGAATGAATTCTTCATCTTCGAGTTCTAACTTTGTCTTTGACATACAAAGTCTATTTATTCTATTTTCGAAGACTCTTAACTAAAGATTAAGATTGAGAACTCTTGTTCTTTCTATTTTCGAACAGTCTTGACACAAGATTAAGTTATCATTCTAACTTAGTCTTTATCTTGCAATATTTTCTAACTCAAGTTCTATTTTACACAGAACTCACATCACATTAAATTCATCAATCTCGTCCATCAATCTCTCTTTGAATCTGATCCGATCGTTCGAAAACCCAAAATCTATAAACTAGCCTGTCATTATCATTATTCCTCCTCTCGAAATCATACAATTTTGAGAAGAAACTTATCTTTGATATTTTTCTTAGACATTCAACAAGGTTATGCTTGCATCAATACTAAAAATCTGAGGGCAAGAATATTGAAACAACAAAATGGAGAAGGGCAATCAAGATAATTCGAAGGAGTGGACGCATATTTGGTGAGAGCTTTCCAATTGATTTGTTTAGTTTAATTATGTTTACTTTCTTCATTCTTTGTTTTTTTGATTTAGATTATTTGTTAGTTTAGAATTTATCATTTTAATTTGTGCAGCTATTAGCATTAATATTTCCAGAAACTCTAGGTCTTACATTTGGTGAACCTGACGTGAACATGCTTCAAATTCGTGCAACAGTTTTCCATTTTTCCATCTTTCATTTTGCAGGTTATCTTACGGCACACCGCATCCGCTCAAAAAAATGAAACATATGTATTCGTGAACCACATCCGCTATTTTCCCTGACGCATCTATTATTCTGCACTGCATCCATGGTAATTTTCAATGCATCCTCCTGTCAACAATTTACACTACATCTGACTGTCAACACGAACCACATCCGCCTGTCAAAAATCGCGTCGTATCTATTACTTTAAAAGCTGCATTTGCCTGGTAATCAATTTTTCACTGTTTATTCACTTTCGTACATTCACGTTTTCATTTTTGGTTTTCATGTTATTTCATTTTTCGCTAATGTTTGTTTACAGTTGTGTTAAGGTGGATTAACTTTTTTTTGTAGGACGAAGCATAGAAGACCACATAAAACCAAAAACCATTGTTTTCTGTAGGATGGAAGTTGAAGACAGCAAAAAAACAAACTACTGATCATTTTGCATGCAGGACCTAATGACTTTATTTTATTTAAAATGATTTTTTGTATGGTAGATAGATCATTGTCATTTGGATTAAAAGGAATCATTGTTTGCTTTGTTTGGTGCAAAAGCATGTTTATGTCACACTTTATGATTCGGTATATCAAATTATCCTCTCCCCTTGCACAGTCATGTGATCCTGGGTGTAAGAGAAATAGTTCCTGACTCTAGAATTTGGGCCTGTCTTGGTGGGAAAAAGTACTCACCCCAAGATGACTCAGACCAGTAACATGCTAAAGCCAAGCAACTTCCACCCAATATATAAAAATGGATTTTTGGGGAAACCCCATAAATCACGCTCACTATTCTGACGAGAAGGGTAGAAATGGTCTCTTGTCGAGTTGAATAGTGCCCCACAAATGGAATGCCCTTACTAAACACCATGTTGTAGTTTTTCCAAAATCCTACCTATTTGTTGGTGCAGCATGTTCGGGCCTATGAAGCCGTCTTACATTCTTACGGTTCATGTGTGGAGATGAGATGTATGCCATGGAAGTTTCATGGGTATAGTAGCCTAGTTGCCCATATAAGTGAGTGTCGTGGAGGGGAGCCAATGGGGTCAAGCTACTAGTCATCGGCCTTAAATATACGTAGCTAGAGAAATCCAAGTAAGAATTCAGTAAATATTGTCCAAAAAGCCTAGGTTGTAAATGTTTTTGGGTCTTAACAGTTCTATCATCACAAACAAAAACTACATTGATTTTTGTGCTTGTTTTTTCTGTATTCGTCAAAAAAACATGATCAACAAATGGAGTCAATCGGAAAACAATCTTCAGAAAAATGAAACTATCAACAAAAGTCATAACTGTCATTTTTAACACCGCATTTGTCCTAGCGAGTCACAATTGTTAGGGTAAACGCCGCATGTGTCTATCAACAAAGTCCACTTTTACACAGTTTAGATCTTACGAGTCGCATGTGTATATGCAAGCCGCATCTTTCAATAGAAAAACCGCATGTTTTTATCAACAAGTTTAGGTCAGAGTCTATATTACGAGTCGCAACTATGACTGTGAGTCGCATCTATCAAAAGTTAAATCGCATCTGTCAAAAGTCAAAACAACCTGTCAATATTCACAACTAGTTTTAGTCAAATCACCACATGCGCACTGTAAACCACATCTGTCAAAAATAGAACCGCATCTGATAGGTGAACCGCATTTGACTGCCAACAGAAACTTAGAAAATTGCAAAACCGAGTTTGAAAACATAATTATCATTTTTTTCTTTTGTTTCTTAAGATCAACCTTGGACAGAAACTGGAAAATTTTTCTCAAAAACCTTGCATCATTAGGTGTCATATACGTCCTAGTCATAGTCATCCTAAGTTGCATGCATATAGATACTTCCTAGGAAATTGCATATCGCAGAGTAGATAACTTTCCTCGTCATTGGATGTGTTCATGTTTTGATTTTTCACAATCATTGAACCTAGTCACTTTAGTCCTATTTATGAATCTTTTGAGCTCAACAGTCTAGTTTGGGAAATTCATTTGTCAATTGTCTTTGTCCTACAATCAGGTTCATTGGTCAAATTCAAATCCTTGCATGCATTTATTCCATAGGAGGTAGGTTATACACATTTTAGAATCATTTACCATCATATTCTACTCGAGATTTTTCATATTGTCCATTCTACCATACGTCATCTTAGTAAACGTCATTTTAGAAAAAATGATAGCAACATCTTGTATTGTCAGAAAATCCAAAAAATATAGAAATAAGACATATTAGTTTTTAGACATAGTCTACATTACCCCATTTGAGCAAATTTTCATGGTCAAAACAAGGTCTCAAAAGAAACAAAAAGCAATGTCAGACCCCAACAAATTTGTCAATCCTTTCGAAAATCAACCATTAGGGAAAGAAAGACCACATAGACCTTTTCTTGAAAAACACGTCACTAGAGACACACATGGACAAATTTACATTGAAGACATAGACGCAGTAGTACAAGATCCTGAATTCACATCCTTTATGGATGAGTGTTTGGAAAATGATCCCCAATGATATCTAGCAAAGTTGCTAGCAGAAGGTGCCAGACTACCAATAGGATTTGATATTCATACTTTGCAAACACCACCTATTCAACCAACACAAACTATGATGTCAAGTGTTTGTATTCCCCAAATCACCGCAGCAATACCAACTGGTATACCAACTCAAACATCATCAATTTTAAACACAACCCCTTTCAACATAACACAAGGTTTACAATTTACTGTGGAAGCAACTTCATCAAACCCCTTTGACACCAACACGACTGGTAAGAGATCCAAAGTTGGCATGAATATTCATATACCAAATTAGAATATTTTGACAGGAAATATTCCCAATCCAAATCAAAACATGTAGACAGGATATATTCCCAATCCAAATCAAAACATTCAGACAGGGAAGATTCCTATACCAAATCAAAATATTCAAATTGGAAATATCCCCAATCTGAATCAAAACATTCTAACGGGATATATTCCCTCGCCAGATCACAACCCACCACAGAACATGGAATTTCAAAATATCTACATTGTTCCAAACAATGCCATCAACATGTCCTTGACACAAGTAGATTTCATCACAAAATGCAAACTCTTCAACAACAAATGGACAACATGTCTATGTCAGGCAAATGAACTATCTCAGCGCAAGACCTATGTCCATGTCCATTTGACAAAGCGCTTTATATGACACCCTACCCCCATGGATACATTATACCGAATTTTCTTAAGTATAATGGGAGGAAGAATCCTTTGGAACACACTAGAGAATTCTCAATGGCATGCATGGACATATCATATGACCCCACATACTTGATGAGACTATTTCCTTGAACCCTTATCGGGATAGCACTGGAATGGTTTTCTAAATTACCATATGGTATACGATCCTAGGGTGAATTAGCTGAGAATTTTGTTGAACACTTTGCCTTTAACATAGAAAATGAAGTAACGATAGAAACCTTGTGCCACACAACACAAGAAGACAGTGAAAATTTCACCACTTTTTTCCAGAGATGGAGAAGTCTAGCTAGTAGATGTCTAGTTGAAATACCAGAAAAATAGAAAGTCACAATATTCCTTGAAAACATCAATCCAAAACTGAGAGGTGACTTAAGGGTACATTGTTGTACTTCATTCCTATACTTGGTACAAAAGGGCATCATCCTTGAAAAAGGCCTATTGACAAAGGAGAAATAAAATTACCAGGTAGAAACCTAGTTGTCCAACATCAAAACGCACCTAATGATAGAAACAAATTCTGGTGTAGGAAAAAAAATGTTACAAATGACGGCATTGTCGATGCTAAAACCATATATATGGGACCAGTTATCACACTTAGAGGTTACAACCTCAATCAAGACATGACGAATAGTCCAGATCAAACAACCAATTATGTCCAAAATTCACAACAACAACGACCACAAAAGAGATTTCCTACATAAGAACTTACCCCTCTAGGGCAACCAATCGAGACTATTTTCAAAGATTTGATTAAACATAATCTCATAAAACCTTTGGAAACAAGAGAGTATGATCCTAAACAGTTTAAACCTTCATGGTGGGACGACAATGCCTATTGTGACTATCATCAAACAAAAGGACACAACCTACAACAATGTCAACAACTAAAGAATATTATCCAAGACTTTGTTGAAAATGTAACCATAGAGGTCAATGGGTAGAAAAATACCAAGAACAGTGATCATAAGGTCTTCACAGATCCATTACATGACCACACGAAAGTAAAATCCTCTAGTTTGGGAACCAGGACTAATCCATCAGCCAATTATACCAATACCAAGTATGACTATGGTAAAGGAACGATCATAAATCACCTCCGAGCTGCAAATGAAAACGTCAATACCATCATCATTAAGAAGCATCTAGAATGTGTTGTAAACAAACATAGAACTAAGATAACTATTCTAGGTCCTTCTTCTGAGCCACCTACATAGACTTCTAAGTTTAAGTACAACCTCCTTGATCAATTGAGTAATACCCCTGCACAGATCTCTATTCTGGAACTATTGACTTTATCACCTAAGCATCGAGCCATTCTTGACAAAGCTTTATAGAACACGACTGTTTCTATAGACTTAGATGTCAATCATTTTGAAGAAATGATGGGATATTTAACCAACTCACATCATGCCACATTCTCCCAACAATATTAATCAGCCGAAAAGTCTGATCATAATGACCCATTACATCTTGAAGTCTTAGTCCATCAAACTAAAGTCAGATGAGTCTTGGTAGACGGAGGAGTAGATTTGAACCTGTGTACCCTAAAATTGGTTAAGGCATTAGGATTCTCAGAAGAATGTGTGGACACCTCTAAAATTATAGTCATCAAGGCTTGCGATGATGAGGAAAGATCATCCAAAGGTGTTGTCACACTCCCTATCAGAATTGGCCTAGCAATTATGAACACCAACTTCCTTGGATACACGCAATGAAAGTTTTACCTTCAACATATCACCAATGTCTTAAATTCTCGTATAATGGCACTGAGATCATGATTGATGGTGATCCAGATCCTTTCTAGTATTGTAAAAGCCTAAGGAAAATTCCACAACGACAGGTACCAGTTAACCAAGAAGCTTCATCATCCACTTTATCCCTATATGTTGACCCATCACATCTTACTAAGTCCATTTCATTCAAACCACCATCATCCACTCCTAAGGTAGAGATCCAAGACAAGGGCTGTGGAGAATATTACATAAAGGCATCATACTATGTCAATCAACTGGTTCCACCTAAGGCATATGGCTTACCCATGGCAAATAGAAGACAATTAGTAGTCACATTCTGTGTTCCCCCTACAATGGCATTAACCAAATGGGGAGAGTTAAGTGAAGAAATTGTAGATCAAGGTGATATTATCTCTTGGTTGTATCAAGAAGACAATGAATGCCCCTCGCCATCTATTCAAATAGCTAAGGACCAATATGGAAAAGGATTTAAGATAATGCAAAATGAAGGCTATGATAGGAACAATGGGTTAGGACTACATCAAAATGGAAGGATGAAACTGATCACTATCTCACCACGATCGAAATACCTAGGGCTAGGGTTTTAACCACTTAGAATTGGGTTTCCTAGTACTTCGTCACCATTTCAAGAGGAAGTGAGTGTTTGTGAAGACATCGAGATATCTCATGAACCACTTCCCCCATTTTATGATGAATCTCATGAACCACTCCCCCTAGTTCATGATGAATCTCCTGACTCAAGCGATTGTGATTAGGATTCCCTTTCTTCTACCAGTACCATGAACATAGATGCTCTATTTGGAGAATTGGACCTAAAGATAAAACTTGTACCAAAACCATCTAGTGCCCGTCATAGGAAACACTTGTCCAAAGAAGAATGGAATAAGCACTATTATTGGGAAACCCTTGATCATGCATCTTGGGCACCTAACAAACCATCTTCTGAACCCTTACAATAGTCCCATAGAAGAGTTTACCTACCCATAGGAAAAAGAACAAGAAGTAGTTAGTCCAAAACTTTCATGATCATGTCAACCACTCTATATTTACCTTGTCATCTTCCACCTTTAATAACTCTGATGAGGACATGCCTCTCATATATCCTGAACTTATCGACTAGAATCAACAAGGTACACCCATCATAGACACATTTGAGAATGATGAAGCAATTGTTGAGTTCATGGGACTTCAAGAAGGCATACCAAGAGGGGATCATAAAGTTGGTTTTACCATAGAATTGGATGAAAAAGCATATTTTGGGGAGTCTATTTACACCTCTAGTCGCAAAAATGAAGATAAAAAGAAAAATGAGAAAAATGAGAAAAATGACAAGTCCCTAGGTAAAAACCGAAAGTCGCCTTTGGATGAAGAAACAATCAAAATAAAGGACGTATCTGAGGGTGAAAACCTCTCTAAGGCACCCAAGGATAGAGGTTTAAATATTCTCCCCGTCAAACAAGAAAAGTCACCAATGCTAGTAGAAGAGTCTATTGAGGTCAGCATAAATACAAAAGAAAACCCTCAACACATATACTTTGTAGCATCATTGACAGAGGTAGAACAACTTGAATTTAAGGACTTCTTCACAAAGAGATAGATAAACTTTGCATAGTCATATGCTGACATGCCTAGGCTGGATCCAGAACTAATATTGCACCATCTACCATTGTAGCCAGGTATTAAGCCAATCAAATAGATGTTAAGGATGATACATCCAAAGATTGCTCTACTGGTCAAGGCAGAACTTAAGAAACTCTTGGATGCTGGATTTATAAGAACTATAGACTATGCAGAGTGGATTTCAAATCTTGTACCAGTGACTAAACCAACTAGGGGCATCTGCATTTGCACATAATTTAGAGACGTCAATAAGGCATGTCCTAAGAATGACTTCCCTTTGCCGAACATAGACATGATAGTAGATCTTACAGTAGGATATGAGATGCTATCCCTCATGGATGGTTTCTCTGGATATAACCAAATCAAAATCACAGTTGAAGACCAACACAAGAGGGCTTTCACGTGTCCATGGGGCACATACTATTGGAATGTTATGCCTTTTGGGCTTAAGAATGCAGGAGCTACCTATCAACAGGCAATGACTACAATTTTCCATGAATTTATACATATTCTCATGGAAGATTATGTAGATGACATTATAGATAAATCCCAAACAAGAGCAGATTATTTGAAGGTTCTAGACAAGATATTCCAGAGGCTAGAGAATTACAATGTTAGGTTGAATCCAAGGAAATGTGTCTTTGGAGTAAAATTAGGGAAACTTATAGGGTATATCATCTCCAGAAGAGGCATTGAAGTAGATCCAGAGAAGGTAAGAGCTATCATAGAAATTCCTCCCCTAATCAACATTGGTCAATTAAGAACACTACAAGGAAGATTATAGTCCATCAAGCATTTCATTGTACAATTGGCAGAAAAAATACACCCATTTCAACATTTACTCAAGAAAGGAGTACCATTTGTGTGGACACCTAAATGTCAAGAAGCTTTCCAAAAAATCAAGGACTATTTTCTCACTCCACCAGTCTTAATGCCACCTACACATGGAAAATCATTGATACTATACATTTCAGCAACTCAGTCATCATTAGGAGCTCTTCTCACACAAAAATGATGATCAAGGTCATGAGAGAGCAGTGTATTAAATCAGTCATACCTTAGTGGGATATGAATTAAATTAAAGAAACATAGAACATGCTTGTCTTGCAGTAGTCTTTGCTACCCAAAAACTTCGGCACTATATGCTCAATCGCCAAACAATGTTGGTCGCAAAGATTGATCCCCTCAAATATCTCCTAAGTAAGGCATCATTAACAGGCCGATTGGCTAAATGGGTTATGATACCTAGCAAGTATGACATCAAATATGTAGAGAGGAAGGCTATAAAAGGATAGGTTATTATAGATTAGTTAGTAGATGCACCCATGAAGGCAAACCATCCTTTAGTGGCGGATTTTCTTGATGAATTTATCTTCAACATTGACACTAGAACCGAATGGAAATTATACTTTGACGGGTCACATACAAATCATGGTTTAGGAGTATGAATCCTATTTGTTACACCTCAAGGAGATACCATTCCTAAATCATTTAGGATTGCTTTCCCTTATACAAACAACATAGCATAGTATGAAGCCTTAGTGACAGGATTAAAAATGGTAGCTCAGTGGAAGATTAAGAATCTACATGTTTTTGGCTATTCTCAGCTTGTAGTCCGACAAGTAAATGATGATTATGAGACTAAGGATGAGAAACTTGCCCCCTAAAAGTGCATGGTCAATAGTTTCAAGCAGTACTTTGATGGCATTACCTTTCAACAAATACCATGTATTCAGAATAGGGCTACATATGCTATGGCAATCATGGGTTCCTTATTGGATATTCCAAGCAACGTCCCTAAGTTTGAGTTATTGGTTGAACAACTGTTGGTCCCCGCCTATGATGTCCCTAATTCTTGGATGGTGTGTACAATTGTTGGTCCTACTTCCCCTTGGTATAAAGACATATTCAACTATCTAACTTACTAAACCTTACCTCTAGACCTGTCAAATAACCAATGTTGAACCTTTATCCATAAGCCAGCTAAGAACACCATCATCAGAGAAACCATGTATAGACGTACCTTAGATAACACCCTAATGAGATGTCTCGATGCTGAAGAAGCACAAACAACTTTGTGAGAGGTACATGAGGGTATATGGGGATCCCATTCAAGTGGTCCTACTTTAGCCCATAAGATTATGAGATTAGGTTATTATTGGCCTATAG
This sequence comes from Sequoiadendron giganteum, assembly GCA_007115665.2. Taxonomy (NCBI): domain Eukaryota; kingdom Viridiplantae; phylum Streptophyta; class Pinopsida; order Cupressales; family Cupressaceae; genus Sequoiadendron; species Sequoiadendron giganteum. Next base: position 542,859,402 of record CM021108.1, read on the forward strand.
TGGAGAAAGACTCATATATCTTTGTAAAGAAATGTAGAGAGTTTCAAATACACAAAGATTTGATAAGAGCACCAACACAGGAGCTTTGTCTGATTACATCACCATGGCCCTTTTCCCAATGAGGACTTGACCTCATAGGTAAGATACACCCTCCATCATCCAATGACCATAAATTCATCATAACCGCCATCGAATACTTCACCAAATGGATTGAATCTATTCCCATGACCTAGATCACTGGCATGCAAATATCTAAGTTTATCTTAAACTATAGCATTTGTTAATATGGTGTACCCCAATCCATTATCACAGACAATGGCCATCCATTCAAAAACCAAGAAGTATGCCATCTATGTGAAGAGTTTCATATCAAACATAATTTTTCCACCACATATTACCCACAAGGTAATGGCCAAGCTGAGGCATCTAGTAAAACCATTGTTAGAATCCTAAAGAAGACTGTCAATGATGTTGGTCATGACTGGAACCTACAGCTAAATCCTTCCTTATGGGCTTACTGAACAAGCATCCGTACTCCCACTGGCGCCACTCCATACTCCCTAGTATTTGGGTCGGAAGCTATCTTACCTATTGAGGTTGAGATTCCTTCTCTGAGGGTATCCTTGAAAGGTCACATTGACGATGAAGAATACCGTGTATCCAAATTACAAGAGCTAGAATTACTAGATGAACAAAGACAAAAAACACTAGACCATTTGCAAGCATATTAGAATCATCTTCGTCAAAGCTATAATGGGAAAGTTCTCAATAGACACTTTGACATTGGTGACCTGGTTTTAATGGAGAATCCCAAGAATCAAGCTGAACGAGAAAAGCTAGGAAAGTTTGAACCTAACTGGTTAGAGCCTTATATTGTCACATAAGCTTTTGGATCAGGAGTGTACCAACTCTCTACTCCTAAATGAGAGCCAATTTTCTCACCAATCAACAACCTTCATCTGAAAAGGTTCTATGCGTAGCTTCTAAGAATCTGTGTCTTCATCTAGAAATACAAAAAAATGGAAAAAGCAAAAAAATGGTTACCTTGATGAAAACTTGGCAAATAGGCTTCTTTGTACCACCAAATTAATAGAAAAATAAAAAAAATAGTAAAGAGAAATAATTCGTCCAATAGTGAAAACCACTTCGGTGACACTATGGATAAGTACCATGGTAAACACCTAGCAAACAGGTGCCATGTGTAGTCAAACTCACTTTTCAATCTACCATCATTCCAATCAGAAATTTTCACCATCCCTCATAATAAATGGTTGTCATATCCATTTCATGGAATGATTTACATCAAGTCCATTCCGTCACATTCCCCACTCCATCTCACATGTCTTATTCCTGACTGGGGGAAAATCCTTGTTCTGTGCCATGAGGACCTTGTACATAGCATTACACCATCGAAAAACGTCCTGAAAAATCCAAAAACATTAGAAAACTTAAAACATCCAAAATAAAAAATAAAAAATAATCAAAACATGTCATAAAATCCCATAAACAAAGTCAAGTCAATCATCTTAAGTTAGTCGTAGACATAGTCGAACTACATTGCCTCTATAACTGGGATGTAGGGAAGGCCATCAATCGATGTGCCCCTGAGGCATTAGGTTTGTCGGTCTGGGTTTGTCATGTATCACACACATTAAAATCATGACTCTTTGTACATTCAAAGTGATTGGTCATGTCAAACTACGAGGTCTCTACATGTACAACGTAGGCAAGGCTAATCTATTGATGAGATCCCGAGACCGCACTAGGTCAGTTCAATAGGATTTATCACATTTACATTCACTATCACACACATTCCATATCATCAGCTTAAGAAAATATCTTTAGTCAGTTATTTCCACCAAAGTTGGTTGAACTACGAGGTCTCTACGTGTACAATGTAGGCAAGGCTAATCAAGCGATGAGCCATTGAGGCCGCATTTGGTCAGTCCTTTAGGGTATCATCTCAAGTCATACAATATCAATACACACACACACACTTTTAATCAGTCAAGGAATAAAAACAAGTCATGCACCAACAAGGCAACATCTAAAAATAGTCATCAAGTCAATATCAAACACATTGTCAAAGTGATCAACCTATGTCTTAGCAAGATATATCTTTCTTGTCAATAGATGTCGTCAAATTGTCATGGCCTCATGTAGCTTGTCACATCAATGTCATCAGGCTCCAACATCTTATACAACACGTTTCTTTTCTGAAACCAAGCTTTGTCATGCCTTATACAGATAGTCACCAAGTCAAAACCAGACTCAACGTCTTATGCAGTATGTGTCATGCCTCACATTATGCTATGTCAAACATCAAACAATCGAAAAATCCCACAACATCAAGTTTTGGTGAATAATTTTATTTGGATTTATGACTTTATATCTTATTTTGTCTTATCTTTTTATCGATTTGTGAATTTAGTTCGATTATAGCTTTCTCAAGGATGTCTCAGGACTCTTTTTCTGTGGCTGTTGTCTGTCAACTGTCTTTTTAACATTGGTTTTTGAGTCATGTTACTAGTTTCCTCAAGGATGTCCTATCAAGGATTTAGAGGATCAATGACATCTCATGACCCCTCTTTTATTTTTTTGTTGTCTGTGGTTTGTCTCGACAAAATGACTGGGGCAATCTTGTCCTTAGTATGAGTTAAGACACTCCTTATCTACGACTATCTATTTTTCACAAATGGATGAATTTGTACACTATGGTCTATCTCATATCATAGTGTGTACTATCCATTTGTGTCATGTCCCGTCCAATGATGATAAAAAAGAAAGCATAGCATATTTGGAAAAATATCGAAGATCATATGTTTTTTTCAATCAATCAACCTTTGTTATTTCTTACTAACATTCTAAATTCATTCATGCTAACATTTCTTTTCTGACATAATGATAAAGTACTATAACACAACAAAAACATTAGATTATCTGCATTTGCATACATTCTATAAACGTTTCATATAGTTACATTGCATTAACATCTTCATTACATATTTATGAAATCATTGCATAATAGGCATTTCAACATCATCATACATAATGGAAACATTGCATGCATTTCACCATCACATATACATAACATCCTATACATTCATTACATCCATTATCATAAGTAAATAAAGACATCCATAACATCATAAACTCTATAAACTCATCATGTAGAAACATTCATTCATAACACATTTACATACATCATCTCAGAAACACAATCATATAGAAGCAATGCATCACCATAAAATAGAATTGCTTATCATATAGAAGCCACCAAAATCATATATATCACGCAAAATAACTTCTCACAGTACAATGTCAAAATGTATCCATAAATAAAAATGACCTCGTAGGCTCTTTGATCAAAATACATTGTCTACATATATAGCAGTATCAACGTGTCCCACTCCCACTACTGTCACATGGTGAAGGTGGCGGAAACTGCCTCAAAGGTACTCTCTATGAGGTTGAAGGCCTATCATATGGACCTATCCTCAGTGGTCCTACCACACCCTCTATACTCTATTTCATGGTATGACTCTTGCTCTACGATCTCTAGCTACGAACCTCTAAGAAGCTAGGAGCTCGTCTCTCTGCTGGTACCACAGACTCATATAAGTGCCTATAATATGATGCTATCTCAACTAATCTGACTAACTCTCGTACCATGCCATCAAATGAGGTGCCACTACAAAGGTGTCTAACCTCTGTAAACTATTGCTCTATCTCCTGTCATCGGGCTATGGCCTAATCCCTCTCTATAAGTGCATTGTCTCTCTTTGCATGGGCATTATCTCTCTCTACATGGGCATTGTCTCACTCTATCTACATGGAATCAAGCTCTACTGTCATCAATCTCAGTATCTCCTCCATGGCCTCCCTATCACCATCCCTAGGGGCATCATCCTCCCATCTCCCCTCCACAATCCAATCTTTGAGTTGTCTCTCTTGCTCCTCCATAGGTGCCTCCTCCTCAACATCATCCTCCCCATACCTTGCTAGAATACCTAGAGGATCTATATCCATATCCATATCCTCATCCTCTGTGACATCCTCTCCCCCAATATCCACAACTGCCTCCTCGGCAACATGCTCATCTCTGACCTATGCATCAACTCCACCTCCGTTGTCCAACATTGGTACATCCTGTACCACTACCTCTCGGATAGGTGAAAGTCCACCTACCCGACCCCCTCTTTTCCCTCTCCATCCTCATCTATTGCCTATCCCACCACCCCTCCCTCCAACTCTACCACCTCTACCTCTCTGTCGTCCTCTCGAGCCTATGCCTTATCTCTCAACTGGTGTCGGCTGATCCGGATTTGTGTATGGAATCAGACGATACTCCACCCACCATGCATCATATGCAATTGTAGTCCTTGTATATGTTATTTCATCTCTCCATCCCCACTATAATGGCTATAAAGCCTATATCTCTACCTCTGCAGTAGCTACTAGAATCATGGGCCCCCAATATGGAATCTCTCTAGAAGAACGAGCAAACTCTGCTCTACCTCGAGGCTAATCTTGAACCTCTCCGAACTGTCTCAAAACTCGATCTAGCAAGTGTCGCTCTATGATGTGCACACTCGAAACAGTCCTCCCAATTAGCAACTGTGTCTATCTGCAATATGGAAAATGTCTATCCTCATAAGACCACTGCTTACAGTCCATGTATGGTCTCCAAGTGAACTGATCTAAGATGTCGAGTGCATGTCTCCAATATCCAGTATCTCCCACATGGCTCTGAGTGATGTTTCCCATGTATCGGAAAAATATGGAGATCTAGCCTGTCGCTCTATAGTAACCAGAGGACAAAAAAATAGTTGTCCTCTCCCATGCCCAAACCATCAGCAAAGTAGTCCCACAACTCATCAATTGGGCATCTTTGTATGCAATATCATGTAAATGGAAATATAGCATCCCTAATAGACATAGACTCCAAGAATACACGGTCTCTCTCTCTAACATACCTATCAACATCTCTCCCCATCCAATAGGAAAACCATGACCCCGTCGATCTGGTAATACTATCCCACCTATCAGTGTACATAGTATATAGTCAATACTCTCATATTTGTCTGCCAACACCGGCCATCTAATCTCATAATGCTCAATGTCGAGCCTACTAATATTGTCAACCTGATAAAATCTAGTTAGCTCATTCAATTCACGCTAGGTATCGTACATCGCCTACTCTCCTCTGATTGGAAATGTAAGTATCCTGTACACATTCTCCAATGTGATAATCACCTCCCCATTCAGCATATGAAATGATGATGTCTTGGAGTGCCATCACTCACACAACGCAGTGAGCATCCCTCTATTTTCCTAAATAGTGGGCATCGAAAGACAATGACGAAGACCAAGTCTCCACAAAAGCCGTATCTCTGCACTACTCAGATGATCTCTCAAATTGAAAGTGTCTGGATGTGACTCCTGCATGTACATCGGATCTAATACAACCTACATTTCAACCACGATGTCAAGATTTTCAAAAGTTTTTCCTTAGATTTTTTTTTCCAAAACTTTGCCAGCCACATGCAGCTCACTTTAACGGATGCAGTGCATTCATACAAAAGCGTTGCATGAAAATGCATTTGTGTTGCATATTCCATATGCATTGCACATTACCAATCCAATTTCTATCTACTACAAATGCGATGCATAAAAGCAAATGTGGTGCATTTCTTATAACCCGTCTACTTGATGCATATGTGTTTCACTAATGCAAATGTGGTTAACTATCCTACATGCATACATCCTAAATGCATATGCATTCCATACATACATATGCGGTGCATTTTAATTCAAATGTGTTTAATGCCTAAAATTCCTATCCTAGCCTAGGCGTGTTTTAGCATATGCATCATTGCGCAGGCTAATGCGGTGCATATGATGGCATATGCGTCGATCCCGAAAGACCGCATATGACTATAAAGTTTTTGAGGCCTAAAATTACGTGCCAAATAAATTTCAAGAGTTCATTTTCAGGTACATAGTGGTGGTCATGTATCGGTTGGCCACCTGAAGGTCTGGATCCGATATCCTCGATGCGCAGCATATGGAATGGGAGCCATCTTCGTCAAATAGTCAGAGGAAAATCTTAATTCTTCAAACTCTTCCTGGTGCAAATGAATTGATTTCAACCTAATTCTTATTTATAACTAGGGTTTGGGTGGAATTTCTTCTGACCTTGTCTATTGGTCACTTAACCTTTCAATTTCTACTGACCCGTACATGTCGATATCACATCCAAATTCAATTCTGTCAACTCCATACCATTTTTGAACATCAAATTGACTTATCGGGAATATTTCTCAATTTTTTTGAAATTTTTCAAAACTTTGTCAATTTTCTTGAGGGGGCATACCCTAACCTATTTCATGTTGGGGCATGATTAGGGCATATTTTCTTTGACACAACGCTAAAACAACATTGTATCAAAGAGGGGCAAACTGTAGACACCGAAAATTGGTCTAGGCCTACAAACACCACTTTCGACATAATTTTCTATTATCCATGGTCATGATTAAATAATGTTAATTATTTAATTACCCTTTCTAACACATATTTCCTCTATTAATTGAATACCCCTTTTAATTAATTCACTAATTCATTAATTCATTTATTCAACTTGATTAATTAAATAAATCATAATTATTTAATTATGTCGCTAACTAATTAATTCTTCCTTGTTAATTAAATAATTTATTATTTAATTACACCTTTGTCATACTCAAACTATAATTAAGATTTATTATTTAATTATTCAATTTATCCTTTTCAACAATCAAATTAAATAAATTATCTTTTATTACTTTATTAAATGTTTCATTTTCGAATGTTGAAATAAATTAACATTTAATTCAGTTATTAATTATTTATGTCACACTCTTCTATCATTAAGTTATCTAAGTCATTCACTTACCTTTTGACTCAAGATCTATTTTAAAATCCGCCAGTTATCTCCGTGTTCGGTATCTGACTGTTTCAGCAAGAGTACCCTTTGTCATAACTAGTCAGTTAACTAGCTCTAAGTCATATGCATGTATGCATTCTAATGAATTCTTCATCTTTGAGTTCTAAGTTTTTCTTTGACATAAAAAGTTGATTTCTTCTATTTTCGAAGACTCGTAACTGAAGATTAAGATCGAGAACTCTTGTTCTTTCTATTTTCGAATAGTCTTGACACAGTATTAAGTTATCATTCTAATTTAGTCTTTATCTTGCATTATTTTCTGACTCACGTTCTATCTAACATAGAACTCACATCGCATGGCATTCATCAATATCATCTGTCGATCTCTCTTTGAATCTGAGCTGATCATTCGAAAACCCAAAATCTATAAAATGGCCTATCATTATCATTATTCCTCCTCCCGAAATCATACACTTTTGAGAATAAACTTATCTTCAATATTTTTCTTAGAAATTCAACAAGGTTATGCTTGCATCAATATTGAAAATCTGAGGGCAAGAATACTGAAACAAAAAAATGGAGAAGGGAAATCAAGATAATTCGAAGGAGTGGATGCATATTCAGTGAGAGATTTCCAATTGATTTGTTTAGTTTAATTATGTTTACTTCCTTCATTCTTTGTTGTTTTGATTTAGATTATTTGTTAGTTTAGAGTTGATCGTTTTAATTTGTGTAGCTATTAGAATTATTCTTTCTAGAAAATCTAGGTGTTACAAACACAATTAGACCAATTACACCTAGTGTTCAAATATACCATTTAAGGGATGATACTATTTTCAAAATCAAGGATGTGATATCTACTACTCTTGTGCTAGTCAATATTGACTTCTCTAAATATTTTGTTATATATATTTATGAAAGTGAACATAGCTTAGTATTTGTGTTAACATAGAAATAAGATAAAGGAAAAGGTGAACATCCCATTACATTATACTCAAGGAACCTATGAGTATATTAGACTAAGTATAACTTTATTGAGAGGCAATCTTTTGCCATTGTTAAAGGACTAAAAAAATTTAGGTACTTGGTTGTAGGAAGTACATAAATGATATATTTGGTACATTCTAGTGTTAGAGAATACATTATGGAGGGATAAATCACTAAAAATAAAGATATCCAATTGAATCACTAAGATGCTAGAGTTTCACATTAAAGGGAAATGGAGATCTGAGAAAGCCATCAGAGAACCAATATGCTTTCAGTATATTTTATTTTTGCGATACAAGCACATACAACTATGTTTTAAAGTGAAAATGGACACAATTTAATCTCCATCATAGTAACACTTAGAGGAAAGAAATGTACTTTTCCAATAATTAAGGATTCTAGCAAAATAACATGTAAATTAAAATTTAAAGAAAACAAGAATAGACAAAAGAGAAAGAACATAGATATATGTAGGTAAAACCCTTTCACATAAAAAACTCCATACTCCAACAACACATATGAATTGTATTATCAACAAAAAACTAGTTACAATACAATTACAAATTTTATGCTCATGTAGGATTAAACCAATGTATCTATGTGTAGCAACATTATTAAAATACACTTGCGGGATCACATCCTGAACTTGGAGAATACATCTTTCTCTTCTAGAGAAAATCCAACAGCGTAACCCCTATAATACAAATAAGTCTCTCTTCACTCCTTTAGAAAAACACCTATATTTATAGAGTATACAGTTCCTAGGCTAGAAGTTTCCTTAAACCCATGTCCATGCATGAAAATGCATCAAGAAAGGCACCACATGAAAAATCATGCTGCATGCACATGCAAAAATAACCTATCAAAAATCTAGGTGTCCACATTCCAAGTTAACTTAACTCAGAATAGAAACTGTATCCATACGTAACTCCTCTTGCAAATAGAAACTTCCAATATTGAATTTTCAAAGTGGGAACCAACTTCCACAAAATTAGGTACAAGCCATAGTTAACTCAACATGCCTTGACACATTTCACCTCTATAAAACTCTAAGAAGTTTTTACAAACTCCTCTCTCCAATTGAGCGCCCAAGTGACAAGTGTCACTATGGTGCACCTCCATGAAGTATGCATAAGTAAAAATAATTCAACAAACCACCTAGGTGACAAGTGGAATTCCATTGAGCTTTGTTGCTTGCATGTAGGATAAGATTCTCCTCAATGGGTCCCACGAAATGCTATGACAACTATTATTGTTGCAAACTTAGGATATACCAATAATTGCACAAATATTTATCCCAAAAATAATGCTATGAATTCAAAGATTGAGACACCTTAATCACAACATCCTCCCACTTATCGAAGACCTATTAAGAGTCTGAACAAAAAAGGTGATGCGAAGAATGGGAATTTGTGAGTATTTAGCCCAATGTACAAATGTTCCAACAAATGAGCAAGATAAATTGGAAACAATTTTGGTAAGGGAGTATGAACCTACCAAATCTTGGGTTACTAATATAACCCTCTTTATCAAAATTGGATAATATCTAGCTAGTCTCCAGAGATTATATAGGTTGAAAGGAGATAGTTATATGCTAGTTTAAAGAGTCCTTTTTAAAAGGAACTTCGGTGAGGTACTACTCAGATGTTTTGATGACAACCACACTAGTAGAAGTCTTCAAGCAATATAATTTAGCCCCCTAAACAATCATTTCTTGGTAAAAATGATTGCAGTTAAGATCATGTGTGTCAGATACTACTGGCCAACCTTGTTTACATATTTCTATCAAGTAATTAAAAGATGCTAGAATTGCTAATTTTTTATAGGTAAACAAAAGAATTCATCCATGTCGCTAAACCCAATTGTGAAAGATGAGCCTTTCATGCAATGGGGTCTATAATTTATTGATATGATTAATCCCATGTCTATTATAGGCTATAAGTGGATACTCAAAGCCATAAAATACTTCACAAGATGGACTAAAGTCACTCCTTTGAAAGAAGTGACTGAAAATGTGATCCTTAACTTCCTAGAAGAATTGGTGGCAAGGTTTGTCCCTCCTAAGATGATAAAATCTAATAATGAAAAGGTGTTTCCCAATTCTAAAATTTTAGAATATGTGCTCAGGAATGCCATTTTTCTTAAAATCTCATTGTATCATTATCCACAAGGAAACAGGTTGGTTGAATCAACTAACAAGAACTTTATAAGGTTGATCAAGAAGGTGGGCATAGACCATCAAAGAGAGTGGCATAATCATCTAAAGACAACTCTATGGGCCAATTGGATCAGCCCTAAGAAAATCCTAAAAACATCCCCATATGAATTGGTATATGGGAAAAAAGTGGTCATTCCCATTTCCATGGAAATCTTAGCTTTACAAATGTTAAAGGATTTGGAAACCAAGGAAAAGGAAGAAATGGAAGTCATGTTAGTGGAATTTCTTAGTCTTCAAGAAGTGAGAGAATAGGCTAGTGATACTATGATGATCTACCAATAAAAATTAAAGAGTTATTTTGATAAAATGGAATCCAAGCCTAGTTTCAAGTCAAGAGACTTGGTGCTAAAATATGTGGAAAGAGCCACAAGGCTGGGCCATCATGAAAAAATTTATTATTTATGGATATGCCCCTTTAACATAATTGGTAGTAAGAAGTAAAATGTGTTTGAATTAGTAGATGAAGGAGGAAACCCCTTTGATATTTCAATTAATTGAATCCACTTGAAGAAATTTTACTAATTTCTCAACTTTTCCTTGTGCATGGTTAGTTTCCCATTTTGGTTGTTGTTTCCTCTTCCTAATAAGTTCCATTGGCACAAGCTATTTCCATCCCTATGCTATAGCCAAGCCTCTGTTCCTCAACATCCCTTGTTAAAAATCCTCTCTAAAAGATGATTATCTACCCAGCTCCCATATATTTAATGCTCAAACACCCCTAATTGCATGAGCTCCCATAAAAATCTCCCCAAATATTTTACAAGTGCCTCCTCAAGCGTGTGTATTGTCCTTTCCATTTATGGGCATCAAAATCATAAATTTGTATGATGATTACATTAGGAGAACTTGTTGATAATTCTTATTTCTTGATTAAACAAAATATTTAAACACTAGATTTTTCTAGAGCACTAAGCTAAGAAGAGAGTGTTTGGTGAAGATTTGTGTGCAAAATTTTGGGCAAAATTCAGTAATCAGATTTTTCCAAGAGCCAAATAAGGTTAGTTTAAAAACAATTTTCAAATGGAGCCTTTTGGATCCTGTCTTGCTGGCAGACATCCTAGGAGGTGAAGATCTTAGGGTTAGGCGGGCACAAAGAGCTCCCACCTTAGTTTTAGGGGAGAAAATCATATGATTCAGCCCTCACGCAATGTAAACCTAGAATACCCAATGCGATAAGTGTCACAAATGGGCACTACAAATACCCCTCACTAGTCTTGGACTTAGTAGATGGTATCTTTGATCCCAAGTTGGAAAAAATTAAAAAAAACCTAAAGGAGGGAGCTCATGATCACATGTTTACAAAGTTTCACAAAATGACTATGAGTCTTTGGACTTCAGGCTATGGAGCTCTACCCTGGCATAATATATGGTGCCTCTTTCACATCCACATCTAGAACTCATTGCTCTCTATATAGAAGCGTATGATGCCAATAATAGTGTCATCTAGGATCGCCACTTGAATGTGCATATATATAGAAGCAGTGTGGGAGATGCTTCAACTCCCCAATGAATCAAGTGTATATGTCTATAGTGTTTATAGATTTTAGATTATGTGAGACACTTGTGTCAAGAAATTAAGGTTCCTTAACAAAACACTTCACATAAATTTATTAGAAGTGCCACCCTTTCCCATTGATATCTCGAGGTTTGTGGCACAAGACATGAAATATGCCCTCTCCATATTGGTGTTCATATTTGGGTTGGATTGAAACACCAATGTATATGATTATCATTTGGGTGTAGTCTTCTGCTTAAAGATGGTAAGTAGGGAAAATACCTATAGAATGGAATTTGCAGATGCCATTGCTAATGGCATTCATGCTCATCTAGTGAATTTCTCAGCTTTGAAAACTTTCAAGTATTCTTCTTTTCTTCTTCACATCATCCTCTTCTAGAGCACAAAATTATTTTCACCACACTTCACCATCAATGCAATAGAAATGAGATCATATCTATACATAGTGATCATCTTCTCTGCATGGACCCATATGTTCTCGATCATGCAGGACTACCATGAGTTCATAGAGTACTTCATATCTCCACTCCTAATTGACCTCAATTAGGAAGTAATAACTTTTGTATGGTAGATAGAAAAAGAGAGTGGCTCACTAGATATAAAATCCCATATTACTAGTTCTTCAGTCCTCACTTCACCTTCATTCATGTCCATGGGTTCAAGGAGGAGCCATTTCAACTCCTACATATGCTTAAAAAAAAGACCTTTACCCTAGAGTTGGCCCATAAAATTGGGATGGTGGACTTATTTTTTATCTTGAGCTAAAAGAAGGCCATTTTTGACATCCTCTTTTCAAGGGGAGGTATTACAATGTTGAAGAAATTGTAAGATCATTTTCTCACACTCAAACTAGTAGAACTCAGCCTTGATTAGGTCAATGATCAATGGAATTCTAACCTAGTAGACCACATGGCTTCACTTAATACCATCAACCCTTTCATTCATGAGCCTTGATAATAATTTGAGGAGCATAAGTTGCCAATGGAGGATGACATAAAATTTTACATTGATTTATCAAATATTCCCTCATATACTCACCACTCATGGGAGTCTTTCTACAAACTAGTTCGAGATATTGATATTATAAGGCTCGTGACTAAAGTTCAAAGAGAATAGGTCATCCAAAGGGGTTGGAGAAAGTAAATATGGAAGTCTATTGGAATTATAGGTAAGAGATCCATGAGATGGAACTTGATTTTGAGGACCTCAAGATTGACGAGAAATTTGAGAGAATTTGGGATAAGCACAAAAAAGGTGAGGCTCAAGAAGAAGAAGAGGGAACCCCTTTAGGAAAAGAGTAACAAAAATTGATATTAAGAGGATCAAAACATGGCCTCCCCCTCTATATGGAGCAACCCAAAAATAAGGGTAGACAACTCTAGGGCAACAAGAAGTAGGGATACACAACATAGTATTGAAGTGCAACCATCTATCTCTCCCTCCAAACCCAAAAAGTAAAAGAGGAGAGTGCTTAAGAATGAATTAGGAGGTGAGGAATAAGAAGAGACAAAATAAACAAGTGTTGGTGTCATGCAACCACCCCTAGTCACCGTGCAACTACAAGTAAGTTTAACACCTCTCTCCTTTCTAGTGCTTCTTTATTCTTTACTATTTTTGTGCCTTCCATCACTTCCACTCTAATCATCACTCAAATATCCACCATGCTTGTGCCACTTTCCACTCATCCACTTCTATACACTATAGACACATTCATCATGGCATAACTTCTTTCCATCCTACTATGCAACCTCACGCCCTTATTTCCTTCCACATTTCTCATCCACCCACTCATCACTGACTGAAAATTGTCGGTTACCTCACAAAAACAAGTGAACATTACATTTAAGTTTCCACAAAGATCCCATTTTGAAAGATAATTATTCAATCATAATATTAGCTTCACCAAAAATTAATAACTATAAGAAAGGCCCAAGAATATTAGGAAGTAAAAATATGAGGAAAATCAAAAAAATCCCTGAGAGTACCATGTAGGAGATCCTTTTTGACCCCACCCAAAAATATTTTATTATTTTCCATATGGTCCCAACAGTAATCACTCCCTAAGAGAGTATGTAGCTAGGGGATTACTCAATTCATGTCATCGACATGAACCTCATCTAGAGAAGGTTGCATGATAGGTTTGAATTGATGGAAGAGACCCAAAAGTTTGTGACAAGAAAATACCTCAAGGTCAGCCATTTATTGGAGAGGAAAGAGAAGGAACTCATCCAAGCCAAGGCCATATTTGACCACCTAAATGTAGAGGCAAAATCCAAGGACATGGAGCTCACAAAAATTTGATTTACAAATTCACACCACCACTGAGAGCTTCAAATTGGAAGCTATAAAAATAGAACAACTATATGTAAAGGTGGTGAAGTTGAAGGCTAAAGTGAAGAGCCTTATAAAGGAAAAGGAGGCCACAAAAGATAAGCTACAAAAAATGGAGCTTGAGCTAGCATAGGTTCAAAAGAGTCTCTCAAACTCTATGAGCTTGTAGAAAAAGATGCAACAAGAATCTTAGGCTAGCGACTAGGAGATCTAGAAACTTAAGGACAACCTCATCACGTGCTCTTAGACCATAAACATCCTACCAATTGTCCAAAAACTCAATGTTTCATACTGGGAGAGGATTAAGAATGTGGCCTCACATTTGAAGCCTACACTTGGGTTCATTTTAGACTCATGGTGACTTAGTGCACAAGTGAGCACATCTATGGAGTATGTCCTCACATTTGTCTCCCCCAAGGCCCAAGAATCTCAACTTATAGTTTAGAATTTTTATAATGTATCTAACGAGACACTTCATGTGATAGGGGTTTCCAGCAAAAGGAAAGTGGTGGTCAAGGTCAATGAATTATTGAGCTATAACAATGTTGCATCAAAGTGCAAGGCATATTTGAATGCCTTAGAATAGATGGTTTGGGTTATGAAGGGAGATATTGAATAACTAGTTCAGTTAGGACTCCCCTCCCGATTCCTTGTCAGTAACATGATCCTTTTAGAGGACTAGATCAAAGATATATTGATTGAAAAGAAGAATGACTAGATGATTTTTGAAGCTCTTGGTCAAGCAGTGAATGTCTCAGAAGTAGAGGCTATTTTCCAACCACTTTCTCACCTAGAGTTTCAAATGTAGGTAGTATTGTAAGCTCTGAGTAGATTCTCCTTTAAGGAGATAATAGACTTAGAGATTTTGAATCACTGAAGAAGAAATATTAACCCTTAGAGGATGAGGACATGACTCAGAAGTCCACTCTTTAGAAGTTATAAGATTTTTGGCTATTCTCGATTTTTTTAATTTTATCACTTTTCGAGTTGAGACCAAATTTTTTGGGTTCTTCCATTCGCAGGTGAATTCCCTTGTGAGTCACCAAGACTCTAGATCAAATCCAAATTTTAATTTTTTTGGTAGATGGCTTTTCATTGTAGGAATGTTTAAAGGTTTTGGTGAGTGTTTATATCTACTTCCTCTTCACTAAGGTTCCTTTAAATTTTTGGCTAATTATTGGCTCCTTTCCAAAGCACCATGTAGTGTCCCCATGCTCATACTTTGTAGAAGAACTCTTGGAATCCTTTAGAAGCAATGCAATCTCACAACATGGTGGCTTTGCTTTCTGCCAAAAAAAATATATTCAATAGATTTTAAGAAGTGCTTTCTCCTCTACCTGCCACATGTTGCCACAAGGCTAATTTTTTGAAGCTGCTCAAGCCTTGGCAAGCTCCAGCTATGCCATAGGATGAGAGTGAAATAGGTGGGGCCCGTTATGGAAATATATAAAAAAATAAAGTGGTGCTTCCCTGTCGTGGCTCAACACTCCTCAAAGAGTGAATAAGGTTCCTTTATTGTAATAAGGTGCACCATTCACCATTTTGATGAGCGGAACCCACAAATGGAGTTATCTTATGAAGGATTTTATTCTTCCCACATTTCATCATGATGCTCATTTAAAGTAGGGTTTTTCTTATCAAATCTAGAAGTTGTGCCATTGGTTGGGATATATGGGTTTCGTTTCAAGTGAAGAATTGAAGACCAGTTCAGAGATGGAAATGTCTCACCATAGAGATTTTTCTAGGCATCAAGAGAATTATGAGGCATTAAGGTTGCACCATATCTAGTATTTGAAGACCGACTACATGTATGAGATGAAGCACTTCCTTTTCAGTTACAATGGTCTCATCATGAGAAGGAATGCCAAACTCCAAGTGTCAATTGTATTGTCTTGTAAAATTCACTACGACGAGGTTTCTATACATATATATTCTTAAGCTCTATCTTTTGTAAATGATCTTTTTGGGATTCAAAATTTTCACCAAGTACAATATTGTAATAGTGTTATATTTGAATAGAAGTATTTTTTTTTTTCTTTTTTCATTCTCAAACATTAATAGGTTCCCAACATGAGAAGGATTGAATATTCTATACTTTTCCTTTTTGCCTTTACAATTTGTTCTCCAGCAAACAATGAGGAGGATGTTGTGCTCTATGTTTAAATGTGTGGAATCAATTGTTTTTTGTTGTTTCTATTCTTTGCTTCTATATTGTTTTACTTTTATTTATATTGCACACTTTAAACCATGCATATTCTATTTTAAATTTTTTGTAATTCTTCAAAAAGTCTAGGCTATATAATTCCATGTTAAGGATGAATATATTAATAATTGTAGTGCATCACCTTAGATTTTAATCCAGTTTGCTTCTTGAATTTCCTTCTTCCCCTTTTGTACCCCAATATTTGAAGGGCCAATTTCTAAAATCCTAGAGGTTGTTTCACAAATAGTAAATTTGGTCCCACATCTATGAAACTTTCCATAGGAGGTTATTTGTTGAGAATGATAGTTTTAGGTATCAACAATTACCTAATTCCTGAAAACACTTGAAAACAACATCACTAGACCCCTAGGACCATGATTTTTTTTTTTACATGGTTTGCCCATCTGAGGTCTCAAAAATAAGAGGGACTAAAAAAACCTAAAGGAGAGAAAGCTTGAGTT